>OY998169.1:44930466-45530466 GCA_963921995.1 Oxystoma pomonae | reverse complement strand
GATAAATCGTCTGGAGGGACGTGTCGTGGATACAAGGATGAAGACTATGAAAGCACGTCTAGATAAACTCTATTTTGCACTTTGAGTCAGTGAAGTCAGGTATTTTTTCAAAGATAAAGACACACACAAAATATCCACGCACCTAAGCGGAATTCGAACCCGTGCCGCAGGCAGATACGTACCCATCACGGCACTACCGAGGTCAAAAATGTATCGATGCCAAATTTTTGGACTATTGTGTTTTTGAATTTTTTTTGAAGAAAATATATAAATGTGTGCCACTGAGGAAAATACTTAATCCCATTTACTACGTTTTCATTGAGAGCTGAATACGATTCACTTTCAAACCTTCCATAAAACCGCGACGAATCGAACTTTTTTTTCGCTGGCCCTGCCCAAGTTCAATACCACTTTTTTTGGGATCGTATTGGGATCCAACTGCATGAAAACGGGAATCGTATACTCAGAAAACCATCCCATGTAAAGTGTCTATTTAGCTTTTTTTGTTGGTGGTAAGTGAAGTTTTATTAGCCCCAAGGATGAATTCAATAGCTGCAAGTAAAACGACCTACTTAGACCCGAATTTGTTAACCCTTAGTGATTTATCTACTTACCAATATGCGACAAGTCACTTAACTGTCCCTTCACTTAGGGTTAGTGAATTTTTCTACTAGTTTGTTAACCCTTAGTGATTTATCTAATTAACGATATGCGAAAAGTCACTTAACTTTTCCTTCAGTTAGGATTAGTGAATTTTTCTAACAGTTTTTTTAACCCTTAGTGATTTATCTACTTAACGATATGTGACACATCACTTAACTTTCCCTTCACTTAGGGTTAGTGAATTTTTCTACCGAGGATAAGTATCAAATATTGAAAAATCATGCGGAAAAATAAAGGGTGGTGGTAAGTGAAGTTTTATTAGCCCCAAGGATGAATTCAATAGCTGCAAGTAAAACGACCTACTTAGACCCGAATTTGTTAACCCTTAGTGATTTATCTACTTACCAATATGCGACAAGTCACTTAACTGTCCCTTCACTTAGGGTTAGTGCATTTTTCTACTAGTTTGTTAACCCTTAGTGATTTATCTACTTAACGATATGCGACAAGTCACTTAACTTTTCCTTCAGTTAGGATTAGTGAATTTTTCTACCGAGGACAAGTATCAAATATTGAAAAATCATGCGGAAAAATAAAGGTTGAGCCAAAAAAACGGGAGTTTTTGTATTGTCTATTACTTAAAAAGTATTTGTTCGATTTTAAAAATTTTGGTCATTTTGAAAAGCCAGGACATTAGAATTTTGGAATTTGATGTTAAAATTGATATTTCGTAAACATCCAAGATGGCGTAAAATTTTAAGATATAGGTATTTTTGATCCCCTCTGCAAATTTTTGATGTGCGCTACTGGTGCATACCTTAGTTTACTCATGTATTGCTTATTAAAATCGGGTAAGATATAAGGAAGATATAAATTGTTTAAGTGGGTTCGGTAAGCCTAATTCGTTCAAGTCGAAAAAAAACATCATTTTTCATTCGATGTATATGTTCGATTTTAAAAGTGCTGACCATTTTGATTAGCCAAGATTTCAAAATTTATTAACATTTTGGCAAAATTGACATTTTGTAAAAGTCAACGATGGCGGATAATTTTAAATAATGGGTGTTTTTGACCCCCCTGCAAATTTTTTGGGTGCATCACTGATGCAAAAATTAAATTTTGCGTGTGGAGCCTCATAATTTCCGAGTCTACTGATGTATCGCTTGTAAATATCGTGTAAGAAGTAAGAAAAATATGCATTGAGTTATAAAAGTGTGTCTTACTGAATTTAATTAAGTCACAAAAATTTAATAATAAAAAAAAAACATAATGTTGATTCGGTAACTTTAAAAATACTTTGTACAAAAACGATGTATTTTTTGACCTGACTGAATTTGGTTGCTGATTTGAACAATTTATAACTTTCTTACCTCTTAGCCAATCTCAAATCCCGATACATCAGTAGACTCGGGAATTATGAGGCTCTGCATGCACAATTTAAATTTTGCATCATTGGCGCACAAAAAAAATTGCATAGGGGTCAAAAACACCTATTTTTTAAAATTTTTCGCTATCTTGGATTTTTAAGAAATGTCAGTTTTGCCAAAAACCTAATAAATTTTGAAATCTTGAATTTTCAAAATGGTCAGCACTATTAAAATCGGACAAATACATCGAAAAGCAGTGCCAAGCAAAAATGATGTTTTTGTCGACTTGACTGAATTAGGATTACCGAACGCACTTTTTTGAACAATTTATAACTTTCTTACTTCTTACTCGCTTTTAGTCAGCGATACATTAATAAATTGAGAAAAACCATGTCTTTTGAAATATGTTTTTAGTTGTGCAACAGCGGGGCACACAAAAAATTTGCAGGAGGGTCCAAAACACCTATTCTTTAAAATTGTCCGCCATCTTGGATTTCTACAAAATGTCAATTTTGGCAAAAACCTAATAAATCTTAAAATCTTGGCTATTTAAAAAGGTCAGTACTTTTAAAATCGAACATATACATCGAAGAGCAGAGCCAATCAAAAATGATGTTTTTTTTTCGACTTGACTAAATTAGGCTTAACGAACACACTTACTTAAACAATTTATATCTTTCTTATTTCTTACCCGATTTTAATAAGCGATACATAAGTAAACGAAGGAAAATCATGGCTTTCGAAATATATTTTTAGTTATGCACCAGTGACGCAAACCAAAAATTTGCAGGGGTGGTCAAAAATACCTATTTTTACGAAATGTCAATTTTAACATCAAATTCCAAAATTTTAATGTTCTGGCTTTTCAAAATGACCAAAGGTTTTAAAATCGGACAAATACTTTTTAAGTAATAGACAATTAAAAAAGTCCCGTTTTTTCTAGTCCACCCTATATATATATATTCATCCTAATAATAATAATGCATGCCTATAATGATTTGTCAACGTATTCCACAATCTCATTTGCAACTATCATTGTTATATTTATTGGGAGATCATAATGGAAATAAGTTAAAAAAACTCGAAAAAAAAATCGATGACTGGAAACGAACCCGGTAACCCTTGTCCATATATATCCACCAAAAGCGAAAGTTCTCTGATTAAACTTTAATAATGATTAACACTTTTTCTCAGTCTACTAAGAATCCGCCAAAACATTTATATTCCGCGGTTTCAACTTATTTCTTTATAAGCGCATGGTACGGTGGATAAAGCATTGGTCTATCAACCGGTAGGTTGTCGGTTCGAACCCCGTCGGCGCCTCGCACTTTTTTTTATTTTTTTTTCTTAGGGTATATTGTAATATGACGTGGTTTTTAGAGCTTAAAAATGTATTTTTTATTTTATTTAAAGCCATATTTTAGGATTTATACTGGCTTTGCGCTACTCTAGATTTACTAATGGTTAGTAGATACTTCACTTTCGGTAAGTGAAGTTTTTGCTTATGGTTAATATGTTATTTTATAATAATAATCTCTTTATTTGTTGCTCTACAAAAACCTAATACAACATCAGCTATATAAAAAATCAAATGTTAGGACAAAATAGATAGATTACTTAAAATTAAATACATAATTACAAATCAATACCATTCAACAATTATTATTTACTATGACTCAACATATTAATAATCCCGTTCTTAAACGCATTTATGTTACTTGCTTGTTTTATTTCATTTGATAGTTAATTATATTCCTGAAGGCCGTTAACAAAAAGAGACTGAGTACATTTTGAAGTTTTTACTCTAGGAATATAAAAGTTATATCTATCTCTTGTGGGGTACTAAACTATAGAGAATGTATATTATTTAATATTTTCTAAATAAAAATAAACATGAAGTACTTATGTCTATTAGTTGCACTTAGTAAATTTAAAGTATTTAACATTAGTATAATGAGCGTTCTTCTCTTCTATTTTGTAATTTTTGCAACTAGTTTTTACTGTTGTCCATAAAGTACAAGCACAGTAATCAAAGTGCGGTTGTATAATTGTTTTATATACAGTTAAAGTTGATTGGACTGATAAAGAACTGGCCACAGGAGTTAAAAATACAGTTTTTTTACAACTTTGTTACATATATAACTATAGTGATTCTTAAGGCTAAGCGTTCCTTCTATAATAAAGCCTAAGTACTTGATTTCATTTACAATTTCAAGTTCAGCATTATCAATGCGGATTTTAACATTCGCAAGGTTATTTTTTTCAAATAAGTAACATTTATTTTTAATTTGTTGATTTTTAAATATTCCAATACTATTTTAAGTTCGTGATTAAGGTCTTTATCTGCGACGCCTAAATAAGCGTCATCGGCAAATGCATTTAAATAATCACAATTGAGGTTCAGACCAATATCATTTAAACATATGATAAAAAAATAGAGGGCCAAGCACACTACCCTGAAGAACACCTAATGGATAATTTGATAACCTTCAGATGACCATGTTTTATTAGTTACCACACTATTGGCAATTTCAATAACACTATCTACAAAGTATTTGTTAAAATTATCTGCAATTTCTGTATCAATACAATCGTTTTTAAAAATAACATTTTTGGAAAAGCCAGATTTTTCAAGGTTTACAAGTTTCTTTAAAGTTCGCCACATAAGCTTGCTATTGTTCATATTATTATCTATTTGGCTTTCAAAATACAAAGCTATTTAGTTTCGTAAACAACCAAAAAACTTTTAACCGCCTCACGCCATATCTGAACCTTATTTTATTCTATACATTATCCAAAACCCAGAGAGGCGGCTTCAAAAGGGGTCGGGGGAGTATCCAAGAAAGGCGAAAAGTGATGGGGGCAAGCAAAGAATGAAAGAAGCACAAAGTCCCCCATTACGCGTCGGGAATCTAATATTGAGCCAAGGGGATCCCGAGGCGCATTCTTTGCGAGCCATTCGGAGCTGTGTTGTCCAAAAAGGGATTGTGGGGATGAGAATTTATCCCCAATTCGATCCCCTCCCAACGCACCCCGCGATCACACCACGTTCAGGAATGTCTAGTTGTCTTTTCTTTGTTCTTTTTGTAATGGTGCTAAAAAAAAGATTTGTCAAAAATTACTTGTAGAGGTTGCAAATTAAATATGATGCCCTAAAAACTGAGTTAGTTTAATAGGATTTAAAGCCGAAGTGTTTTGACGATTTTATTTTTACAATTAAGTAGCATTTACACAGGCGAATATTCCTTTGATCTTCGAAATGCCGACAAAAATTCCCGCGAATTATTTATTTAAAGATTCGCTCAAAAGGTTCGGGCCAAAAGGTTCGGGGTTCGGGTAAAATGGTTCGTGGTGTTCGGACAAAATTTGCTCAAATATATATTTGGAATAAAATAAAAATTGGAAAAATTATTTAGCGTAAATCATTGAACTGAATTTTAATATAAAAATTAAATTTTAAAACCTTTTCGACGGAAAAACGATTTACGCACTTGATAACAAATAATGAGGATTGCTTTATTTCATTTTGTGGGTTTTGATGCTGGGGTTTGGTGGTGGAGTTTGATGAGTTTTGGTTATGGGGCTTGTTGGTGTGGTTTGATTGGGTTCGATGGTGGGGTTGAGTTTACACTTAATTAAGGAAAACCAAAAAAGTGATAAAGCATAGCAACAATTAGGTACAAACTTATTTAGTAGATATCTACCAACCTCACAATCTACCACCAATTTCAAGAATTGAGGTCAGTGATGTGAGACCAAAAATATTATCTATTCCCACTTTCAAAAATATATTTCCAAAAAATCTGGCGAAAATTTGCCCGAATGTTCGGGACAAATGTTCACTACAAATGTTCGTTGCAAATGTCCGAGTGTTCGGGCAAACGTTCGTGGAAAAAGGTTCGCCAGATTTGGCCCAAATTTTTGGACGAACCTATTCGCTCTGTGTAAATGCGCCTTTAAAGGAATACCAAGAGATGTGCAAGTAAATAGTAGATGCCTATATAGGTATTTTTCAAAATTTGCACGCTAATTTAAAATATCAATTGACAAAATGTTTTGCACAAAGCGAGCACAAAATGCCGTTTGAGAAGTGGAATCCCGTGTGCAAAAGCCCTGTTTTTAGAGGCAAGCAGTCAGTTACTTCAACCGAAAAGAAACTAAAAAACAAAAGATCAAAAGATCTTGGGTGGAAATAACGAAAATTCAAACTTGGATGAGTATCTCACAAAAAAAAAAGATCAAAGCGAAAAGAGAAATGATTAAACGATGTTTCGCCCTGGGTAACCAGCGTGAGCTCATCAGTAGTTTCACTGGTCACCCTCCACTATTAGAATATTTTTCAATCCAACTTTTAGAATTTTTGTCTGTTTGTTTCTTTCTGAATCACGCAATTTTGATGGGAATATTACTAATGGATTTTTTGGAGTCCTGGACAGAATAAGGCATTATTTCATCAAAATCGGTTTACGGGAACAAAAGTTAAACAAAAAAACGAAAAAAAACCCACACACGAATCAAGTCGCGAACAATAGTTTCTTAATAAATAAACTTATAAAATCAAAAAACATATTACTTTCTAAACGTACACAAATGTAGGTATTAAGTTATGAACATATAGCACACATGGCACATCCACCATGCAGAGAACCATTAAATCCTCCCAGGCACACTTTATACCCATTTCTAACTGCTAGCTCACCACAGACGTATTGTTCCCTCAAATTTTGCCCTTAATTCCTTCTAAATCATTCATAATTCTTGGAAGGCGTCCTTGTCACGTGGCCCAACTATTAGTTGGCCTTTACGATAATCACATACTGCCACACTAAAGAGTGGGGACAAAGACGGATCAACTGAAGAATTATTAAATCAATTTTTTTTATTTCGGAAAACATTTCCTTAAATTGTTTTGTGTATTTTTACATTGTTTCACTTTGGCGCAGATTTTCTATTAACCAAAATAATTTCCGAATGTTTTTGTGACTTCTTTTGATTGCCACATTATCGTCAATCTTTCAAATAAATCTAGAGTATTTAATATTTAAAAGAGGGTCGAGGATGAGAAATAGCTTGACTTTTATGACGGTCTCAATGCGGTTGAGGTGGTTGAATGTCAGGTCTGGATAGAGAATAGGGACTCCGAGGTTCACACGATTTTAGAGGGCGGGCCTTGGCTTTAAAGTTAATGAGAGAAATATTTAAATTTTGAGTTCATTAAGGATCCGCAAGCCACAGTCATTTTTATTACTATTTAAACACACCATGGCAACCGAGATACTTTAAATTTAAAAAAAAAGTGGATGTTGGTGGTAAAATCATAAAGCTTGGCACTTTTACTCTATAGACCAAAATAGTCGAATTAGCCCGCAACTCTCCTTCCCTATTTTTGGCTTCCATAGTGAAGGGGAAAGACGAAATCAGGAGAGAGAAGTGATAAACTAAATGGATATAGTGGGTCCCTATAAAAAAGGCGAAACCAAATTTGACAGAAATATAATTTGTCAGAATTTAAAAGAAAAAAAACAATTGGTTCGAAAAAAATTGTCCCGAAAATGAAATGACGAAAAAATCAAATCGCTCGAAAATATATGCATAGAATTAAATTTAAACGAAACATATTTTTATAGAAAAACAAAATGTCTAATATATTTTTAATGAAAGTAATTTAATAGCCGAACCACAATATTCAAGAATCCCAATCTGTCCGAAAATGATTTGAACCGATAGCCACGAATTCAATTGCTACGTTGCCAAGCTTATGGCAGGGAAGGGTCGAAGTAAGTTATGATATTGTATTAATTTATCCCCTTTACATCCCTCAAAAATGAATCGCATGATTGATTCATTATTTTCTGGGTGCTTTAGTTTCGTTTATATTTCGTTTCGAACCTTTTATTGTCTGTTCAATTGTGTTTCGGTTTTTGTAAATTCGGCTTTTTTGTATGTTCCCATATTAGTGTCACTTTAAAGAGGGAACGCTTGGTGTGGAGGAAGTAGGTAATATTTGCCGATTTTGAGAACGCAGCTACTAAATTTTTAACTTTTCTTAATTAACATTTTGGAAGATACACTGTGTGTGTCAGTGAAGCAGCCCTGCTAATCTAATATGAAGTCATATTTTAGTGTTTCTAATTCCCGACTATGGCTTATCGCTGTGACAAAAGGATAACGGACTTTCAGAGAAAGGTTCCTATTCTTACACATAAATATTGTGTTTATATACGATCCTCTAAAAGCTGTTGTTTTGCAACATAACATATTAAAAACATAATAGGAGCAATACATGAGTATCAAAAGAGTTGATTTTGGTCCGCCATTTTTTTGCTTTAATTAATTGATTTTTTCTGCCTCCTTTAAAAAAATCTGCGAAAACTCCCCTTAAAATTAAAATTACCCTGTAATGCCAAGTCTTCACGTGAAACTGACTACGTTTTCAATACGATTCACTTCTTCCATGAAAATACGATACGTGTTTTTCTAGATTCTTTTCGATTGAAGTAACTGATTCGAAGGTTTTTTAACTTCTTTTTGTTTTAATCGCCTTAGGAGCGTAACCCTATTGGAAAGATTAACACGCCAGGACGAACCCGTATCAGGTGAATTAGATAAGTGCCAGTGCGGAACTATGCCTATTTGTGATTGATTCAAATTTGGAAATCAAAGTATATGATGGTGTTGAATGATGTTTGGGGAGGGTGACCAGTGGAACCACTGATGAGCCTACGCTGGTTGCCCAGGGTGAAACATAATTTGATCATTTCGCTTTGGTCCTTTGTGTGTTCCTTGTGGGATACTCGCCCCATTTTCGTTTTTTCCACCCAAGATCTTTTGATCTTTTGACACTGTATATAGATATAGTGATATATAATTAGGGTGACCTCTCTTATTATTAAAGCTGGAAATAAGCTATTATCGCATATGTCAAATTTTTACATTAACTTCTTTATTTTAAATACCACCTGCATGGTTTTTAAAATTTAGAATCGTCTTTTTTTCCTGGGGTCCGACTTATCCACATTTACAATTTTTTTTATAACTTTTTAAATCTAGTAGGCTTTGTGTTTTAAAGTTTTTTGACGTTTAGTACTTACCTTCTTTAAAGAAATTACAAAAAAAGTGGCAACACCGCATGAATCTGTTCTCGCCACGCCTGCCCTTGCTAGAGTCGGTTTTCAACGATTCAAATTTAACGCCGAGTTTAGTAAAGGCGAAGTTAAGCAAGCTAGCAAATTTCATATGGAAATATGTGATGTGAAGTGACATATGATATTTGCGAGTGTAAACCATTGTGTGCATTCCCATATGATGAACTTTTCCGAATTGCTTTCTCCCTTATTAACCAGCATATTTCTGCCTTAAAGCTTGCACGAAAAAAAGGCTTATGGAAGTCCGGGGTTCCAAAAGGTACGTTTCTGCGAGCTGAACATAGTTACTATTGTTCTCCTTTTCTAAATGCATTCGTCTGAGAGAGATCCAGCATACCATGGAAATACCCGTCTGTACACCCTTCGACCCCGCAATCTAAATATCTTCTTGAGATAGTTACCTCTGACAATAGGGAAATTTTGGAACATTTAAAATTTTGACAACTTTGATAGCCGCTGTGGTAGTGTTTAACAAACACTACCACTACCACGCATCGATTTTCCCGGAGTTTTTGGAACACCTTAAAAACTGTCACTTGTAAAAAAATTTAGAGATAGGAAAAAATAACAAATTTGGCTTAATTTTACAAAATAAGTGTTTTATATGTTGGCACTTGGTAATAATTTATTATTTTAAAAATTAATTTCGCCAAAATTCTCTAAAATTAACCAGAAAAATAACCACAACCACAACGAAATGGATTCGTAACTTACGGCAGTGGTAGTGGTTAATTACCACAACGGAATGACGTTTACCTATTGCGCAGACGCAGTAATTACCACAACCACTACGAAGTGTCAAATAAGCGTTCCAAAATAACCCTAATTATGCGGGGTTGGTGATCAGATTTCATGTTTATTGTTTACTGAAAATTTGTTGGCAAAAGCATGCTTTAGATGCGCTGCAGTTGAAAATTTGAGTCATGTAATTTTTAAGACGTTCTGAATGCTGCTGAAATAAGCGGCTGTCAATTAACGTTACACGTAAAACAATAGGGCTGTCTAACAAATGGTCAAAGTCAGCCATTAATCACGTGATGGCCCTTTAAAAATGGTGGCTGACGGGTAAACAAAGCGATTTTCCATAAGACGTAATGCTAATTAAAATTAAAATTTTGGGAAAGTGGAAAAAGATTCAGATTAAACAAATTGAATATTTTTTAGAGTAATCCTTTCTGAATCGGGAGAAACGAGCATTTTGCCGATATGTTATAAATAAACCAAAATTCGCAGTTAAAAGAGGCAATGTCATGTACTATTTTCTCTCTTGCACTTGCATAGTGTGGATAGGCATTGTCTTTCTCAGTTCAGCATGAAGATCGGGCCAGATCGGCTTGGAGAGAGACAGTTGCGCTATCTGATTTGAGAGAGATGACGCTATCTTTAATTACACGGGTGCGACAGAAATATGTAGAGGGACATTTCCACGTTTAATTGCAAATTTGCAAAATGCTTGTTTTTCCCCGATTCAGAAAGGATTACTCTACAAAAAAATCACTTTGCTTAATCTGCTTCTTTTTCCACTTTGCCAAAATGTTGATTTAAGTTAGCATTACGTCTTATGGAAAGACGGTTTGTTTACCCTACAGCGACATATTATTTTTGTTAGCCTGCCATATTGAACATCGGGTTACGTGGTACATCGAAAGTTTTTTTGAGTCAACCAACCAAAAGTCTAAGCTATGGTTCGGTTTTACAACACATTTGACATCTGAAAATGCTTTGACATTTTCATTTTAAATGTTCAGATATCAAAATGTGTTGTCATAACAAACCATAGCTTAGACTTTTGGTTGGTTAGTTCAAAAAAAACTTTCGATGTACCACCTGACTCTTTTGCGTCAAGTAGGCTATGCACACGTCGTTGAAGTTAGTTTGGTTTATTGGTATTGAGACTGACAAATATTAAAGCAGACCGAACAAATACTGATAAAAAAATTCCATTTGGTTCAAATTTGGTACATAAGGGTTTTTGGGGCCAAGGATTACGAATTTTCAATCAGATTTTCATAAAGTTGACAGCTCGCCGCAGGGAGGGGGTACCATCTAAATGTATCCAAATTTGGTCAAAACTGGTATACAGGGATTTTTGAGGTCGAGGATTACAAATTTTCGATCAGATTTTCATAAACTTGACAGCTCGCCGCAGGGGGGGGGGTAGCATCTAAATCTACCCGATTTCGGTCAAAATTGGTATACAGGGGTTTCGGGGGTCGAGTATTATGAATTTTTGTTCAGATTATCATAAATTTGACTGCACGAAGCAAGGGGGTGTACCATCTGAATGTATCCGATTTCGGTCAAAATTGATATAAAGGTGTTTTTGGGATCGAGGATTATGAATTTTCGATCCAGATAACCAAAATTATGAAGGTGATGTCTCTTCGAGCCGGGGGGGGGGGGGTAACGTTTCATTATCTTCTATTTCTTTCAAAATTGGTACAAAGCGGTTTTTGAGGAAATAGTCTAGGAATATTAATCTTCTGTGTAAAATAATTCCAACAGAAAATGGAAAATAGTGTCTATATCTAATTCCTAGAGAGTAAAAGCTATTTCGAAACCGAAGAGATCACACTCGCCTTCTCTGCAGAAACGACGACGTCTTGATTTGGAGTATTCTTCAATATTTTTAAATTTCTTGCATATTTTCTATATCCTACAATAAAAATTTAACACTTCGTTTTGCAGGGAATTTATTTCTTTCTGCCTTAAGTGGTTATTAATTTACAATAAAATTAATTTTTTTTTTTTTTTATTTCGTTGGCGTTGGTTGGCGGTTTCGGTAATTTTCTGATGTCTAATAAAAAAGTGGTTAAACAATTAAATTCTATAAATTTTAGTGCAAGTATGTTTTTTCTGCAACAAACCATTATGACTGAAATAAGCGGTTGCGGAAAATTTTTAGAGACTGCAAATACATATACCAGAATTTAAATGCTTTAAAGAAGTGTTGGTTTTGGATAGGATTTATAACTACATTGAGCAAAATATTAAAACACTTGTCGTGACGCTGCATGCCGCCACCGGCAGCTGCAGTGTAGCCCCTGCTCTTAGTTTGCAGTTTCCGTTCTATTTATTTTATAGCGAGTCAATTAGATGATATTCCCCCTCCAACCTTCCAGGAGTTGTCAAGTTCATAATTTTTGAAATCTTATCGAAAATTAGTTTGTAATTCTTTACCCCGAAATCTGTTTATTTGTACCAATTTTGAACGAAATAGCAGAAAATGCGATGTTACTCCCTCCCCCTGCGGTGGGCTGTCAACTTTATGAAAATCTGATCTAAAACTCGTAATCCTCGACCTCAAATACCTCTGTATACCAATTTTGACCGAAATCGTATACATTTAGATGGTATCCCCACCCTCTGCGGTGAGCTGTTAATTTTTAAAAAATCTGATCGAAAATTCGTAATCCTCAACTCCAAAAACCCCTGTATAGCAATTTTGACAGATATCGGATAAATTTAGATGGTACCCCCCTGCGGCAAGCTGTCAACTTAATGAAAATCTGATCGAAAATTCGTAATCCTCGATACTAAAAACCCCTGTATATCAATTTTGACAGATATCGGATAAATTTAGATGGTAGCCCCCCCCCTGCGGCGAGCTGTCAACTTAATGAAAATCTGATCGAAAATTTATAATCCTCGACCGTAAAAACCCCGTACCAATTTTGACCGAAATCGGATACATTTAGATATTACCCCCCCCCTCTGGTGCGTCTGTCCATTTTATAAAAATCTGATCGAAAATCCGTAATCCTTGGCCCCAATAACCCTAGCACCTGAATCAGTTTTAGGTTTTAGTTTGGGTACAAATAACCTCTAAATGATCCATCGTTATAGTATGGTTTGAATCTTTAATAAACTCCAAAAATCACTATTTGCCTTTAAAAAAAAACCGATGTTTAGAATGCCGGCGGCCATCTTTATGTAATATTTTGCAAAATTCGTTCTAGTGGCTTTTTATTCAAAATTGTAATTAAAACAAATTTAATTAAACAAAAGAAAAGTGTAGTTGTAATTTAGTGAATGTTTTCCATGACAATGATAACTGTAAGGCAAGCCAAACATTCATTTTAATGGGATAAAGACAGTGCTGTGTGACCGTACAAGGTAACAGATTTTTTGAATTTTTAGTTATTTATCATTCTTAAAATATTAATGTTTCCAGTAGGATTATGCTCCTAAAAAAATTTTAACTTGGATGAGCATCCCACAAGCAACACACAATGATTAAACGATGTTTCGCCCTGGGTAACCAGCGTGGGCTCATCAGTAGTTTCACTGGTCACCCTCCACTACACATCATTAAACACCATCATACACTTTGATTTCCAACCTTGAACCACTCACAAATAGGCATCGTTCCGCACTGGTACTTATCCAAGTTACCTGATACGAATTCGTCCTGGCGTGTTAATATTTCCAGTAGGATTATGCTCCTAAGGCAATTAAAACAAAAAAGAAGTTAAAAAACCTCCAATCAGTTACTTCCACCTAAAAGAAACTAAAAAACAAAAGATCAAAAGATCTTGGGTGGAAATAACGAAAATTCAAACTTGGATGAGCATCCCACAAGGAACACACAAAAGATCAAAACGAAAAGAGAAATGATTAAACGATGTTTCGCCCTGGGTAACCAGCGTGGGCTTATCAGTAGTTTCACTGGTTACTCTCCACTATACATCATTAAACACCATCATACACTTTGATTTCCAACCTTGAACTACTCACAAATAGGCATCGTTCCGCACTGGTACTTATCCAAGTTACCTGATACGAATTCGTCCTGGCGTGTTAATATTTCTAGTAGGATTATGCTCCTAAGGCAATTAAAACAAAAAAGAAGTTAAAAAACCTCCAAATCAGTTACTTCGACCGAAAAGAAAGTAAAAAACAAAAGATCAAAAGATCTTGGGTGGAAATAACGAAAATTCAAACTTGGATGAGCATCCCACAAGAAACACACAAAAGATCAAAGCGAAAAGAGAAATGATTAAACGATGTTGAGTGGTTCAAGGTTGGAAATCAGAGTGTCTGATGGTGTTTAATGATGTATAGTGGAGGGTGACCAGTGAAACTACTGATGAGCCCACGCTGGTTACCCAGGGCGAAACATCGTTTAATCATTGTGTGTTCCTTGTGGGATGCTCATCCAAGTTTAAATTTTCGTTATTTCCACCCAAGATCTTTTGATCTTTTGTTTTTTAGTTTCTTTTCGGTTGAAGTAACTGATTTGGAGGTTTTTTAACTTCTTTTTTGTTTTAATTGCCTTAGGAGCATAATACTACTGGAAATATTAACACACCAGGACGAATTCGTATCAGGTAACTTGGATAAGTACCGTGCGGAACGATGCCTATTTGTGAGTGGTTCAAGGTTAGAAATCAAAGTGTATGATGGTGTTTAATGATGTATAGTGGAGGGTGACCGGTGAAACTACTGATGAGCCCACGCTGGTTACCCAGGGCGAAACATCGTTTAATCATTTCTCTTTTTACTTTGATCTTTTGTGTATTCCTTGTGGGATGCTCATCCAAGTTTGAATTTTCATTATTCCCACCCAAGATCTTTTGATCTTTTGTTTTTTAGTTTCTTTTCGGTTGAAGTAACTGATTTGGATGTTTTTTAACTTCTTTTTTGTTTTGAAAAGTTAGTTATTAAATATCTGGTTAACATAAGGTAAAATAAAATACATTTTTAAAGAAAAATGCTTTAAATCCTCCTTTTTATAAATTTTTATAGGAAAGCAGCCGATTTTACCTGATTGATTTAAAGAAATTTCATTTGTTTCAAAAAAGTTTGAAAAAAAGTTAGAAAAAAAAGTTGTAAATGTGGATAAATCGGATCCTCTGATTCTAAAAATATATAATATTTTAAATTTACCTTGGAAGATTCTCAAGTAAAAAGAAAAATATGCTGCCATAAGAGTAATATGGTAAACGAAGAACCTCCTCAACGCAGTTTACTTGCCTAACACATGGGAATCTAGAGAAAAGAGGTCTATTTAAAATTTTAAAAAATCTAAAGGGCTAAAATAAAGAAATTATTGTCGAAATTTGACATTTGTGATGACAGCTGATAGAAAATTATGCAACTTCTATACATATAACTTTTTTCCAGGTTCAATAATAAGGGAAGTAAAAGGTGGGGTGAAAAATATGGTGAATCAACCTATACCTACCGTATAATGAATTACTAAACAATATTTTTTTTGATTTAAAAAATATTTTGTATTTACTTACATAATACTTAGTACACTTTACATTTGTTTGTTTTTTTTTAAGAAGACAGGGGCGGATAAAGGGGGAAACCCACCGCGGAGCAATCGCCTTTTGTTTTGCGACAGCTTGCATAAGAAAATTTTTAAATTTCTTTTCTACAAATTTTCGCCTGTGGCGCCACATCGCATCTTTTATTTTAATTATAGATTTCTGACTGTTTTTCTAATTTTAACCTGTGACTTAATTTTTGGGCAAAAAATACAACGACACACTCCTCCTCCAAATTTTTTCTTGTCGCCTCTACTGTGCATGTAAATTGTCAAAAGAATTGGTGCTGATCAATTATCGATATGCGATCGACTATATCCCACCCCAACCCAACCATATCTTTGTTTAAAATATTCCACATAACACGTAGTAGTGATAAAATATTTTTTTGCAAAATGCAAAACATTAGAAAATTTTACAATTTTAGTTTAATTATAAGCAGTTTTTGTTAAAATCATTCAAAACATGTAAAAATAGCGTTTTTGGTGTAATATCCTCAAAATTTTTGCCGACGCCGCATTTAAGGAATGATTTTGACAAGAACTCTAGAATTAAGGATAAATCCGTTCCAGGATCCTTCCACAATTTTAAATATTTTTTTGCACAGAACACAACAACTACACCCAATATTTACTAAACCCCTCCAAAAGAAAAGTTTCGACCTCTCCTGTGTTAATGTTAAAGCAGTGCATATTAAAACTTTTTTGTTTAAAGTGGTAAATAAAGAGTTTTTTTTAAAAATTTAAACGGGTTAAACGGGTAGAACCGGACCTGCCCTCAGCATTATTTTCTTTCGATTTCGACAAAAATATGAAGTAGAATCTTATTCTAAAAATAGTGTTGTTCTTGGAAATAGAAAATAGTTGCCGTCCTTCAGTTTTTGTATTATTACTTTTTTCTTCTTCCGTGTATGTCGACCAAAAGAGCAAATCCAATATTAAACACAAGACTAATGTGTCCAAGTATTAGTATGTGCTGTTTTAAGGCAGGCATTCTTGTGTTTTAATGTAGTTTTTGCTTATTTTATCTTATAATAAAATTAACCCTGCATGTATGCATCTAAGTTCAGAAACAACCCTTATACAACCCTGTATTTAGCAGGATTTTTAAATCCTGTATACACAGCGGCAAAAGCAAATCCGACCGTAGTCAAGCAGCAATATCTAGCAGCAGGATCCTAGGCAGGAAGGACGGAGTGTGCCACGGCCTCCTGCCGGGATAAGCCAGGATCAAGCCAGGCCGCCCGCTTTGTATTTCAGGATTAATAAACTTGCTTTATGAATATAAAACGCGGACTTGGACGGCCGACTGCGAAGTTTATGAATTTTGAACGATGTTTTGACGTTTTATTTGTTATCCCATTCTAAAAGAAGGTGTTATATACTCCGTTATGTTATCGGTTTCTGTCCGGGAAATGATACATTACTTTACTAGTCTGGTAGTAACTTTAACGGAATGAAACTGAAATTTATGTCCATATACCAACGTGAAAATTCTCCGATTCAGATTCTTTACTGGTGTCAATTAAGTGGTAATACCCTTACACAAGTCAAAAAAAGATATACAATAAATAACAAACAAACAAATTTTAAGACACATATTTATATATATTATTTGAAATCTAAAAAAGATATATACCAATATAATGAGTGTTAATTAAGTGGTCACACTCCAAGATAGTAAGTAATATATATATATATATATATATATATATATATGTATAAGTGTATCGTACTTCCTTCCAAGGTACCTCGACCCCTCCGCGCTGTTGCCAAATCAATGGAAGGCAGAAAGGCTACTAAATATAATATCTAGTGTTATTTACATTTAATAGTTAAATTTTGAACTTAATGAACTTTTTAAAAAAAATCAATAACTGCCCCGCAGTTATTCCCTTTGTTATCGGTCGCTTTCCTTACAATAACTATTAAACAATGGTACCTGCTATATAACTATATAACTAGTGTCGAAAGTGAAGGTTTTTACACAAGTGTGATGTTATCGTACGAGTGTTTTACACAAGTTATGAAAATCACATTCTTATGAGTACCTGATATAAATATAAATTTTTTATGACATTTACCTGGCAAACTAAAACTAAATTAAAAGATTTTTGTTATTTTAAGCATATACAGATCCTGTCTTTCAGATCACACTGCACAGTTAATCTCTTTAATAACTAATACAACACAATGCTAATCAATACAAAAGACAAGCATTAATGGATTACCCCCGAACTCTCCAGCTTTAAAGAGCAGTTAGTAGCTCTTCAGGTTTTGTCCTGGCAGAATACTGATTGTAAAGAGCTTTTTAAAAAATGTAAATTTTATTACGATCGAGAACTTAATAAAGCAAAAAGTAATCATGTTTTATTAAAAATAAAGTCTAGCGAAAACATAGCAAAAGCGACATGGGATGCAGTACGAAAATTCACAAATTGTAAAAAACGCAAAATTTACTCCCTGAGCATTCAGATCAAGAAGAATTAGCAAATCATTTTAACGGATACTTTACTAAACCTGCATCAAACCCTCTCAGAGATAAAGATATCTTGCAACTTGATTTTAACAATACACCAAATTTTGAATGTTGCAAAAACATGTTTTTCAATCCTACAATCGCAGAAGAAATCATTGAAATTTCAAAGACTAAAAAATAAAAATAGCGCAGGACACGACGAAATACCATCAAATCTCTGTAAAAAAATGTATACCTCTTAGAGCAGAGCGTATATTTTTAACGTAAGCGTGACAACTGGAATTTTTACAGAATAAGTAAAAATGGCTCGTCTAATTCCGATTTATAAAAAAGACGATCCCAATAGCTTGAGAAACTATAGGCCAATAGGTTTATCATCCCCTTTCTCTAAACTGTTTGAAATTCCTCTTCACAAAAGGCTTCTTAATTTTTTCGTAAGCAATAATCTTTTTAAAAACTTTCAAGATCAATATGGATTTATACCAAACAAAACTATACAGATTCAGCAATTTTAGATTTTAACAAAAATATATTACAAACACTAGAGGAAAAGTGCATGGGCTGTGGAATCCTGCTTGACTTATCAAAAGCATACGACTCAATCAGTCACAATATTTTGCTAAAAAAAACTTGAAGCATATGGTGTTTGTGGGACCCCGTTAGATCTTTTTAGATCGTATCTTCATCAAAGAAAACAAAAAATGCTCATTAAGTCAAATGCTTCTACTGCTGAATCTAACTTGGGTGAGATCACGACTGGGGTTCCACAGGATAGCTCTAAACGATATTGATACCATTTTTGAAAATCCCGTTCAAAACACATATATATATATATATATATATTACCGGTTGAAACAACTGAGCACATTGGGCAAAGGTGTCTGGAAGTACTTCTAACAAGAAAAAGCTGGATAACTCGTAACCAGCTTCTTCTTAGTAAGGAGAAAACAAAAATTATTTTCATAAGCAACAAAAATATAAAGAACCCCGCACGAAATACATGGGAAAATTAACTTCACCCGAATTTGATGTAACTTTGACATTTTATAGTACTAATCATGGTTTATATGCAACTTTTATCGAGGTTCTATGTCTAGTTCTTGAAATATTGGGGGTCAAAGTTCGGAAAAACGCGTTGCAGTGGTAATTTTGCTGACAAAAACGAACTATTTCTCAGATGAAATAGTGACAGGTATAAATAAATTTGTGTTGTTGAAGGATGGTTTATATTCACCAAATAACCACTACTACTAAAAGATGGTTAGTTCTTATACGGGTTGTGTTCAAAAAAATATATTTTTTTGAATATGTATTTGACATAAGTTTAGAAGAAGAAAACAAACATTCACCAGGATTCTTCTATCTGCATCTATTTTCGATAGTTGAAATAGGATCACTTCATTTTTTGCCCATGCTTTTCACGGTACAATTTTTTTAAGTTTGACTGTTTTTCATCGCTTTAAAAACTCGACATGGTTCAGATCCTTGAGCAATTTTGTCCCACTTTCAAAACGTATTCTAAATCTACTATTTGTCATTGTTAACACGATCTTTGTATTAATTTTAAGCATGAAAAGTGGATGACAGAAAGTCTTTGTTTTACTATGGAGTCCATTAAAAAAAAAATTTTTTTCAACGTTTTTTGAATATTTACTTTTTTTTGTGGTCAGTGAGCGAGTAAGTCAATTTTCACAATATTTTATATAAATGACACTATAACAGGTACGTACTATTTGTATGAGTTTGACCAACTTTCTGGTTTTTGAACTATGATTTTTTTAAGTTTAAAGAAAAGTATTTATTTGGCTAGCAACTTGATATAGCCAATTCTGTTTTATATTATAAAGGGATGATTGAGTAAGCTACAGTAAACCCGCTTGTGGTCACTATTTCATCCTATTCACATTTAAATTAATCAGTCAGCTGTTTTTGTTTTATCGCATGAACAACAAGAAAATGTTTTTCTTTTAACAAAAATTCATAGCTCAAAAAGCAGACATAGAAAGTAGGTCAGACTTATACAAATAGTACATACCCATTATAGTATCATTTGTGTAAAATATTGTGAAAATTTACTTACTCACTTACTGACCAAAGAAAAAAAAGTAAATATTCAAAAAACGTTGAACAAAAAACTTTTTTTGAACGGACCCCGTAGTAAAACAAAGACTTTCTGCCACCAACTTTTCATGCTAAAAATTAATGGGAAGATCGTGTTAACAATGGAAAATAGTAGATTTAAAATAGGTTTTGAAAGTGGGATAAAATTGCTCAAAAAACTGAACCATGTCGAGATTTTGAAGCGATGAAAAACAGTCAAACTTCAAAAAATTGTACCGTGAAAAGCCTGGGCAAAAAATGAAGTGATTCTATTTTAGCTATCTAAAATAGATGCAGATTGAAATATCCTGGTGAATGTTTGTTTTTTTCTTTTAAACTAATATCAAATGCATATTCAAAAATTTATATTTTTTTGAATACACCCCGTATAAGAACTAACCATCTTTTAGCATTAGTGGTTACTTGGTAAATATGAACCATTTTTCTACAACACAAATTAATTTATACCTGTCACTATTTCAGCCGAGAAATAATTCTTTTTTTGTCAGCAAAATTACCACTGATGCAACGCGCTTTTCCGAACTGTGACCCCGAATATCTCAAGAACTAGACATAGCATCTCGATAAAAGTTGCATATCTCTTAAACCATGATTAGCATCATCAAATGTTAAAGTTACGTCAAATTCGAGTGAAGTACATTTTCCCATGTATTTCGTGCGGGGTTCTTTAAATAGAAATCTCTTGTTCATCAATGAACAGGTACATTTGTAAATAGCACTGGGTTTTTGGGTGTTGTAATTGTCAAAAATTCAAATTACTCTGAACATACTCACAATTTGTGCATAAAACTTAGTAGGGTAGGTTATTCAGTGAGAGTTATGGCAAAACTTCTGGCAAACTCTAATGGTCTTCCGTCTATCTATTATGGAATATGGTATTCTATTGTGGGATTTGTTGGGTAGTAGTAGTCATGCGTAAAATATTTCTATTTCACAAAAAAGAATATGCAGGATTATGTTTGGGTTGAAATTTTGAGAGAGCTGCAGAGGCTTTCTTTCGCCAACACAGATATTTGATCTATCATCTACTGAAAAGAGTCCTAACTACGTCTCATTTAGGTACTTTAAATTGCCGGACACAATAAAAAACACAAGTAGCTACAATGCTTTTAGAAAAGCTGCTTTTGTGTACATTTGTAATATTGAGCAATATGCATTGAAGGAATATCTAAACTATACCACTAATTGCCAGTCACAGTCATCGTAATATTTTCCGATTTTATTATTTTTTCATTAGTGTTTTGTTTCCTGCATTTTGTTAGTTTTTTTCTGTCTGTACATTTAATTATATATATTTTAATATTTTAAAACCAAATTATGTATGTTTGTTTGTAATCCACTTGCCCTTAAGTGTGTTTTGTGTTATTTTTTTTGTCAATTTTTATTTTAATTTTTGTATTTTTGTGTCTTCACTACAATTTACCAACTGTTTTTTTTTGTTTTACTATACTATACTATACATTAATATTTATACATATATTTGTAAAATAATCTCATTTTCGAAACTTTAAATTTTATAACTGTTAAAAACTATAAAATATGGTAATAAAGTCTATTCTATTCTATTCTATACAATATTTTTAACAAACAAAACTAAAAAAATTGGCACGTTTTTCCTTACTTGATTATTCCGGACGCTAAAAGATGAATGCAGTATTAGTGGCTGTGTCAGATGTGACAGACAACCAGTGTAGTGAGGAAAATAAGTTACCCCAAAGTACTAGCCCATGAGTGATTTAGTATTTTCTAAAGATACACAACAACTGCGATTTTAATTTTGTTTTTCGTTTTACATAAAGATTAGGCTTTCTTGATAAAAAGTAAGCTTTATTAATTAAAATAAATTTAAAGGTACAAAAAATGCTGCAAATTTTCAATTTCAATAAAATTAATTTTCATTCTTTCTAAAATTGGTAAAATATTCTATTTTCAATATGTATTCTAGAAAGAAGTTAAGTTTGTATTAAAATTCCTTTAAGATAAACACCTAATTACCTAATAATTTTCTGTTAAATTTAAAGTAAACTAAAAAAAGGTGATGCCACTAAAGAGTAAAATGATACTAAAGAGTAATTTTTATTTTATTGCGGGCACGAAATTCACTTTTCTAACCTGTCTGTACACCCAAACAAAAACACTAAATTTAAATAAAAAAAGGTGTTTGGCAATCAACCTGTTTTAAAAAGGTGCTGAATTTTTGCTCCATAGACTCCTTCATTTCGGCCCCAGATTTTTTTCTTTTTTATAAATGATTGAAAACGGTTTCTAATAAGATTTATTTCTTCTGCAGACCCAGCTAAAAAAAAATAGAATATTAATAATTACTTATAATAAAAGCCTTTTTTTAATTATTTTTTTTGTCAATAGAAATACGAAAGAAAAATTAGTTTCTTATATTTTTGATTATTTACGGGTCTAATTTTTATTGAAAATAATTACTCGAAAAAAGTATATACTTTACTCAAAGTTTGTTAATTTTGCAAAAGCGTGAGGTTGGTGGTCAAACACAAATTTTTGGTGAGAAATATAGAAATATTTAAAACTGAGGATATTGCGGAAGCGTGAAGTTGCCCCCCGCAGAGAGGATTTTAAAAAAACTAAGGGGGTTATGAACTAAAATTTTTGGTGAGCACATTTGAAAAGGTAGTCAAACGTATGAAGTATTTAAAGTTTGGAATTATTTAAAATTTTTATTGTGGGTGTGAAGTTGACCACCGTAAAATCATTTTTAATTTTATAAAAAAGAAGGGGTGGGCAAAAAAAACTTAAGGGTGGGCAATCACGGGCACAAAGTGATTAATCATTCCCCAAAGTTTTTTTCAAAATTTTCCTTTTGGGGGCAGCGTTAAGTTGGCGGTGAGGTTAGGTTTTATTGGCCGGTATGGACAAGTAAAAAAACTAAGATCTAAAACATAAAAAATGTGTAGATACTTACCAGTTGTTTTAGTTTTGGCCATTTCCAACAATATTTTGGTGCATGTTAAATCACACTCAAATCATATAAGCTGCACAAGCTCACCTGACGAAGTTCAACAAAAACTGATAATATTTTCCCGCGTAAATATATAATTTTTAAGAAAAACATTTTGAGCGAAAAACTGTAAAGAGGCATAACTAATTATTCGAAATAGCATTTTTTAGCAAATTCTAAAAAAATGTAATTAGTTAGCCAATCTGCAGAAGATATTTTTTAACCGTATTTGTTTTAATAATACCAACTAACTTATTTTAATTAAAAGGGATTAGGAATAATATTCTACAATAGGCATTAACCCTTATTGTTTAGTTAAAAATATGTTTAAATCATGAAATTGCACAATTCGGCAACAATTTTTAAAAATTTGCTCAAGGAAGGAAAAAGAACCGCTGCATACCTTTAAGACTGCGACACTAGTGCCAACGGAGAAACCTAACATTAGGGCCCCTTTTTTCTACATATTTATGGTCAATCTACCCTCCAGGCAAATTTTCGCGTGTGAACTCGTGTGAACTCATAAAATTAAATGAACACAAAATTACATGGGGTACGTTGTGCCCTCCGATTTCGGAGGGCAGTCCGTTGTATATGAGGGAAGTACGCCGCATTTATATGTATTTTGGTGGGAGGTTTGCCTATTTATACATATGTATATATATATATATATATATATATATATATATATATATATATATATATATATATATATGTATAATAATCAAAATTACTTACTATAAAAAATATGAAAATTTGAAGACAAGCATTTGTAAAGAATATTAAAAAACAAAAAAATTTTAGAACACAAAGATTGAATTTAACCAATAAAAACCATTATAATAAAAGAGAGAAGAAAATTATATTTCGGAGAAGTCAGAATTTAAATATGAATGCAAATCATAGAAAGCTTTTCGAATTAAAAATGATTAGAATGTTTTTTTTTTATTAAGCTTTAATCGTAATTAACACTAATCGGAGTTTGGAATGGGTCTTGGCAAACAAAGTTTCAATGTAAAACACTACATTTTAAACACCGATTAGTAACAGATCACGATTAAAGCTTAATCGGAGAATGTTCAAGTTGGTAGTTCGGTCATTGCAATTTAAATTCGGTTATATGTCGTAGTTTAGGTCGGGTTAGTTCGATTTATTGGTTTAGGAGTACAATCTGTTTGAATCAAAGATTATGATTCCTTGGGTTTGCGGACAACTGGTCGTAAATTTAAAGTCGCAAGCAGTTGCGGCGTCCCCACTACCGTCGCAAACCATTTCGTCGCAGATCCACTTCGTCGTAAACAATTGGGTCGCTGATCCTCCCCGTCGCATAGAACATTGCGACGTCCCCTCTACCGTCGCAAACCATTCGTCCTCTTCGTCGCAACCAATTGGGTCGCGGATCCTCTCCGTCGCATAGGACATTACGATGTGCACACTAGCGACGCAGACAATTTCGTCGCAAATCCACAACGTCGCATACAACAAAATAGCGTATTAAATTGTCGCTAGTGGCCACGTCGCAATGCGTTCTGCGGCGAAATGAACCCGCGACGCAATTGTTTGCGACGTTTTGGCTCTACGACGAAAGTGTCTGCGATGGTAGTGGGGACGTCGCAACTGTTTGCGACTTTAAATTTATGACCAGTTGTCCGCAAACCGATTCCTTGACTCAAGGAATTATTCTTCTTAATTTAATAAAAAATTGCTTTATTGTTAGATTAGGCATAACAATTATTGATCCAAGCAGGCAATCTGATCGAATAAAGGATAATATTTCTTTAATTCAAGGAATTATTTTTCCTCGTGTTTTGAATTTCGGGTTGGATCTAGCCAATTGCACCGAAAATTCATTAAATCTAGATTTGGCTCAATCCTGATTTAATTTTGAATCCGGATTTAAGAAAATTTGTTTGCACCACGTCAGAATTAACGCAAACACTCTCGCCACACTGGAAGCTGCTGTGAACGCATGGTTATCCGCCTCAACTGAAAGTCCATTTTTGGTGAAAAAAAATAATATGAGTTATTTTAGCAGAATTCTTGTATTTTTTCATTTAACACACGTCATTCACCTTTGCGCCAATATCGTTTTTTGAAACGATTTTTTGACTCTCTTCCAAAAATCAGCGCACATACCGCTTTCATCCAAAAAAAAATACAACATTTCCAAAAAGAACAAACTACAATAAAAAAGGATTTTCACCAATAGAAAAATCACTTTAAATTATACCGTGGCTACAATTACGACTGTCGTAATTCTATATGCGACTGTCGTAACTCTATATACGACTGTCGTAACTCTAGATACGACAGTCGTAACTCTAGATGCGACTGTCATAACTCCAGAAATGACTGTCGTAACTCTCGATACGACTGTCGTAACTCTCGATACGACTGTCGTTACTCTAGATACGACTGTCGTAACTCTAGATACGACTGTCGTAAACCTAGATACGACTGTCTTTGCCTTGAAATTAACGTTGCGTCTTTTGGAAAACCGTTTGTTTGCCCTCCACAACACATGATCGTGACAGATCGTTGAACCCTTCTATTTTAAAATTCATTATATTCACCAACGCACTCAAAAAATATGAAAACGAGACAGCAGCTGCTTGAATTTCACATTTTCCTTCAAGAATCTGACCAATAATAGGAAACAAGTTTTATACTAAATCTGGATTTAAGAATTTTTAAGCCTTGCCGAATGAGGTATTAAGTGGCGTTTCACATGGAACGTATGGTCAGCGCGTATCGTCAGAACTGAACAACAGTTCTGACGATACGCGCTGACCATACGTTCCATGTGAAACGCCACTTAACACCTCATTCGACAAGGCTTAAAAAAAAAACAGCGCGTATCGTCAGAACTGTTGACCATCAGTTCTGACGATACGCGCTGATTCATACGATACGTTCTAGTCATTTCACATGTCTGCTGACCGTCAGTTGGACGCAGGTGGTTGGACGAAATGGTTATTATACACCATACACTAGAAGTCGACTGACGATCAGCGCACATGTGAAATAGTAAATTGGCTCGAATGGAGCCAACGCACGCGTATCCTACGTCTACGCAGGAGTCCAGCGTACAGCAGTCGTATTATCGGTTCGTACGACATGTCGGACTGATGATACGCACTCATGTGAAATTCTAGATGCAAACCTTAGATTAAAAAGAGACAAGATATCTGGTCCAACGAAATCTCCTTGGCAAATAATAATCACTGTTTATTTACAAATAAAATCACAAGAAAACAAACGTGAGAAATGTCGATTATTTTTCTATCCTTTTAATTGACGTTCGAACGATAGGGACAGAGATTTCTGTATCAACCACTTTAAGTCGTGATTGGCTTGTGGGTGGGGAAAGTCGGAAGAGCGCAGACGGTCAGATGATATTTTTATTGACATAAGCTTTTTCGTGCTATTTATTTTAAAATTTCAGGGGGGCTATTCCAGTGGCTCATACCGATATCGTTACGAAACGAATTCGTTATCGCGGCAACACCACGGTTTGTTTGGTTTACCAGTTTCACAATGGCCGCGGCCGTGTCAATTCGACTTTGACGACTAAACTCGCACAAAAATACAACTTTTGACTATAATGATTGAGTAAAATTAACATGATTTCTTCTGCGATGGTTGCAGACGTCGAGAAAGAATAAACTTTTTATAATTCCTGCCGACTAGTTTCTCCTGTGATCTTGTGTTTTCTATAACCACCCGAATGGAGGACGAAAATAAGTTTACATTATATTTGGAACCCACAAAGAGCAGCACAGTAAGTAAAACTAGCTTTTGTTATGGGAAATACCGGTTTCTCACCCTAAACTTGGATATCAAAAGTTCCCGACTAGCTATTTATGAAAGTGCACTTTTAAGGTGGGTTTATATTTTATAATCTTCTGTAAAAGGAATCGCAAGCCCTTATGGCAGAATAGATATGCATGGCACAACCTACATAGTTGAGTTTGCTAAAATTTACTTAAAGTCAGGGTGAGTGAGAAGGTCATACTTTGAGGTGATTATTTGCTTCGGATACATAAAATGTTTTGCTTTAATTATTAGTCTTTAACTCTTTATTACCGAATGTTCGGTGTCTTTATCAAGAATATAAATATAACAAATTAAAACAAAAAACCGTTTGCACTATTCTGTTAGCTAAAAAATGCTTTAAATTTATGCAGTAAAAGGTAATTCAAATTTTTTTTGAGAGAAATTAAAGCTCACTTTATGCAACATACTTTACTGATTTTGGGATTAAAGTTAACAAGTGAGCATGTATGACTTATATATGCTTTGCATCTATGTAGGGACCCTGCAAACAATGCATGCTAATAGCTGGAGCTATTAAGTCCATTTATATATTTTACTAAGATAGTTTAATTAAAATGAAAACTACTGACTTAGATTCTTACAGTTTACCAAAGAAAAAATACTTAAATTGTGGATTTTGGATAAGTACTATTTTGAAAAATCTTAAAATGTAGCCTGCTTATTTTTAGGTATAATGTACGAGGGTATGTGAATAGAGCTACATGTAAGAAATCTTCTAGTAGGATCAAGTCTCCAATCAAGTACCACAGCCCGGGTTACAACCCTTTAACGAAAGCACCTATTAAGTATGGATGGAAACTAGACATAGATGTTCAATAGACATACGAAAAACTTGATAATTATGGCAAAGTGTAGTGTGTTAGTGAAACTAACTTTCAGAAGAAACTGATGCAATATACCTACATGTATGCTAAATGCTATTCGTTCTCCTATCAAAAAAAATATAAGATAACTTTTAATGTACCTATTAAACAGTTGTGTAAAATATAGTACAAAAATAAAATTTCATTATTTAATCCTGTTAGGCCACATTTGTTTAAATCTGCCAGAGCATAACTTGAATACTTTATTTAAATGTCCCTTAAACTATGGAACATTGTACCTATTGTAACTGGGATTTTGGAACTTTTTCGTGAAAATTTGGAGATTTTTTCGGGGAATCGTCGAAAGAGTGGGTCACAGTTACTGTTCAGTGCCACACATATAAAACCACTTTATTCTAAAAATATTAATTTAACTTATTGCAAACTTTTTAAAATAAGGCAGGGTTTTTTTTTGTTAAAATGTCCTATAATTGTCATTTTAAATTATCAGCAGAGCAGATAAATCAACAGCATTTATATGGGTGGGGTAAGTTAAGTACAGTATTAGGTTATTTCAAGCTCTGGTTGCTTAAAAAAGAACTTGATGATGTTTTAAAAAATTGAACTGATATGATTTAATATTTACCTAAATTATTTTTCTTCATTATTTTACATCCATTTTTAAGTTACCTAAATGATATTTCTAGCAGTTGCCTATTTAAGCAAATTATTTTAATAGTTTTATAATATTTGCTCTGACAACTTATTGTTAGGGCCAGCAAAAAAACGAATAACTCAAGGTTATAGATTCTAAATAATAAAATAAACGGTTACTTGAAAGAACTATTTTTATAAATAATACCCTTGAAAAACTAGTACTTAAAATAAAGTGCCTAAAATGTATTCCGCCTTTCTAAATGAACTTTAATAGCTTACTGACTGACATAGGTAAGTAAATTTAATTTTTTGGCTAGATTTATACTTAGTTTTTAAATTAATATTACTAATTTATGATGTACCAAAGAAAAAATTGATTTGACTTGATTTTGCCACTCCTAAGATTGCTATTAAAAAATAATAAAATTTGGGAAACAATACTGACTTATTTTTACTTATTGGTTTAAATGTTACTTAGAATTAAAAAATGTTTTCTAATATTTCAATAATTGGTGGATTGCATCTTTTCTTTCATCAGCTTGGGCACTGCTAACCTGAAACAAAAAATAAGATGTATTTCAAAATGTAAGCCAGTAAAATGGCTACTTAAGATTGAAAGCTTTCAGGTTTGGTTTGTATAGTAACTTTTGTTGGGATCCAAGTGGAAAAAGACTCTTGATTTTTTCTTGTAAATTAACGAAATAAGTGTGGCTTATCCCCTAGTTACCTTCAATTGTTATTTAATGTTTTTTTTTTAAATATCCTTTGGACATACAAATTTACCTTAAAAATTTATCCCACCTTTAAGTAATGAAATTTGAAATATTTATGTTTTGGTGGCTAATAAAAATAGTAGAAAACAAAAACTTAAATTACAGCAATAAAGAAGTAGAAATTTATATTTGGTTGAAACGACAACAATTCTCCAAAAAGTAGCCAAATTTTTTAATTTTACTGACGAATTCTTGGATTTTAAAATGTTTTCTTTTTAATGTGGTTAAGGTAGCTTACCATGTGTGTTTTGTCCTTCATATGATTTTGCCGGATTTTGCTAAAATGCGTGGGGTGGGGTGCTGTCTGCTTAAATGTCTTCATCATACATCTTAATAATTACGAGAATTGATTGATCTGAAATTAAACAAATAATTTATAATGTGTGATGTATGTATAGTCTAAGCAGCTAACCAGTTAGCTCACTTGAATTAAAACTGCAGACAATAGCAATACCATGTGCTATTTTTTTTTGTTTTTCCCAATATTTTTCAAATTTTGTGCTAAATTTAAATTTAATTTTCTCATCTAGGCCTGAATCAAAATGAATAAAACTTTTCATATATTGTTATTCTTTCATGCTTTACTGATGATTAAATTTCTGTCTTTGAGACTCTTTCAGTTATTGAGATATTGACCTTTCAATACGAGGAAAAAAATGAGCTAACTTTTCCATGTTATTTTAGTGACGTCCATCAAATCTATGTATAAGAATGTAATGTGAATTAAATAATCCAATTTTTGTAAAAGTTATATAACAAAACCGCATAAGATTTGTTAAATAGGTAGGCGTCCCAAAGCGCAAGGGGGAGTCAAGGTAAAAACTCTGATACCGATTAAAAAAACGAAATTATCTGAAATTATCCCAATAAAATGACTTCCGACTAAAATTACATTTTATTATTATTAAATTATTTCCCTCATTTTGCACATTATTTTTTTTTAAGTTTCTAAAAACTAAAAGAGTTTTTAAGTCAGGAATTTGATCAACAAGTAGAGCTTGAAAAGCTAAAAGTTTTATGCATTTTGATTTTGACAAAGGTGAGAAAATTGGTATTAAAGTTACTCAGATATAATTGCGAAACATAAAATAATGTTTCTTTAAAAACCACAATACTTTACTTTTACACAAAAATATTATATTTACACAAAATTTTTTCTTTTACCTAAAAAATATATTTAAAAAAATTAGAATGATTAAACAGGGTCTTTTAAAAGCTACTATTAGCCTAGCTATTCTGTATGTAATTTCAGATATCTTGGTTTTATTGAAACCACAATATTAAATGATAAGCAAGTAAGTACATATTTACAAACAGAGAGAAAAAACTAATCTTGGTTTTTCTAACCAATGCATGTAAATTATAGTATATAATTGTCAAAAATTATCAATTTTAAAACATGTTGAGAAACAAATTAATCCCAAATTGGTCGATTTAAAAAGAAATAACCCAATGGCTATAGGTACTGATGGTAAAATTTACTAGAAGTTTTTGTTTACTTTTTAAACATGCCTTATTATTAATCCGAGATTTAATTAAAAAATTTTTAAACTTAGAATGCGAGAGATGAACACCTCCAATAGGTGTACGTAAACTCGATAATACCTGACAATACTTGACTCTATGAGACAAAATCTTAGGATAGTTTTCATTACTTGACCTACAAATTTAAAATCAGGTGTTGAATTGAAAACTTACCGAAACTGATTTCTATGGATAATTTATCAATATACATTGAGCAGCTATAGTAAATGTTTATTCCCAAACTTCATAATTTATTTTCTCTTTTATTAGCACTACAGCATGGGTCCTGCTCTTGTCGATTTTCAACAGTTGACCTAAAAAAAAAGAACAGTACATTACATTAAAACATTAAAACTTTGCAAACCTTAAAAAAGGAAATGTGTACATCAGAATTTGTTTTAGCAAAATCAATTTGAATGTACGAAAGTTAAGTACATGATTCTCGTCTGTCATTTATTGATTTAAATGGCCTGTGCAAAAAAAATCATTGGAGAAAGTTTTTGCTTGGTGGTGCATATAGCAATTCAGAATCAGCCGCCTGAACTTAAAACTGGCCTACATCTTTTATGCACTTCAGGGATTAAATAGGTACTTTTAATCCCTCAGATTAGGGATTAGAAGTAAATTTCATTCTTAGCACCCTTTCCTGTAGTTGATGAACCATTTGGCGTAGAAATAACGTAATTTTAACAAAGCTCTTTTCCTAAAGTGCATAAAATAGTATATAAACCTCGGGACTAAAGTGTCGTTTAAACCTTTCGCCGCGGGATTAGATGTGGCACTTTAGTCCCTAGGTTTATAATGTACTATTTGTTTACAATGTGAAGTAGTGGTCTTTAAGCACCAAAAAGAACAGAATAGAACATAAGATAAAGTAAATATAGGTACTTACCCAAACAAAAAATCTTGTGGCACTTCCACACAAGGCCCATGTGGGTTTTTCTTCACAAAGAACGTGACTTTTCCAAACAAAATTCACTCAAAAAAGGATAACAGTCGTCCACCATCACATTGTGATAAGATTTTTAGTCCATATTGCGTGCAAAAAGTTCATGAAAATTATTATTTTCCCGAAAATTTGCCGCAAGGTCCAAAAAAGGTAAACAAACTTGATTGACTGTCGGCATTTGACAGTTATTTTTGGGAAAGTATTGCGGGTTGCGTGTCATTCAAGCCTTCTTTTTAATTAACAATAAGCGATGTTGCGTAACAGTGAAAATAACGGCGATAGCAATCGTTATCTCATAAAGATAGCCCACTGGAATTGCCCCCTGGATGTTATAAGTCGTTTTAAAACCATATTTTCTCAAAAAACGTTTATAGTGTATTTTTTTACCAGTAGGAGAATATTTCACTGCGTTTAAAGTGATATTTTGGAACAAATCGTCCAATGTTTTGAAAACAAAGGCAGAGCTAGTGCAACCAGTCAGTGGCGGTAGATGCCGGTAGTTACACAGAAAAAAAAAAGTTTATGAAATATATTTAAATTAGTAGATCCTTAGATTAAAACATCAACAAGCACGTTTTTTTTTATGAAGTAAGTAGTTAATTCTTAATGCGTCAAATGAGATATTTTTGAACGTTTTTATAAGGTTTTTTTCGAGACGATAAAATAAAGCATACTTTTGATGAATTAGTTAATGCGCAAATAAGATATTTTCGAAGGTTTTTTTTATAAAGACTATAAAATAAAGGTAAAGTTCATAAACTAACTTGCAAATAACATAGAAGTTAATTCACTCGCCCTTCGAATTCATATTTCAATTTTTTTGTCTGTCCTAGATGTCTTTATATACCCTAAGCATTATTGACTTTATTGTGTACTGAAGAAGTCAGTATAAGTAAGTTTCTGCTAATGACAAAATTAACCAACACAAATGACATAATTTTTAGCTAGTAGCTATTTTTTTTCTTAATGTTCCAGGTGCTATGAACTGTGTTTCTTTGTTTTAATGTTTGGCATAATTTTATTGTATTGAAAATTCAAATTGCTATAATTCATATACAAACTTTGTAATAAATTTATTTTGTATAAAATTATACTACAAACATTTATTGTTAGGAAGAAGAATTATTTTTTGCATGTTTTTAAATTATTTTGCAGATTTCATATTATAGTAAAATTTTAATAATATAACACATGTGTAAATTTATATTTAAGTAGGTACGCCACTGGTGTGTCTACTGTAAACAACAGGAAGGTAAACATTGTTCCATATAATAATATAAGCAATGTCTCGGTAAGTGTCAGATATCTTATCTCTTTTTAATCTAAGATGCAAACCAATGGATTTTACTCACACGTGCTGACGGTCCGCGCTGACCATACGTTCCGTGTGAAACGGAAGTAACCTAACCGGGTTTAACCACCCTTAAATCCGGTTTTAAAATACGGTGCAAATGGACATAAGTCTCTTTACCGTCCCCCATTTGCCTTAAATTTTTGAATACTAAAGTATTCACCTGATGATATACTTTTTTTTTAAATATGAAAACTAACTCAATAGTATCTGTGAGTCTGATGTGACCTTGTTTTAATAAATCCATTACAAGTTCTACAAATTCTGCTTTCTTTCATTTTATATTTGCCCACAAATTTAAATATCCAGCGAATAGAAATGGGGTTGTATGGTAACACTTGTTCAAACATTAAAAATTGAACCTTTCGAGAGGATAATCATTTCTTTTCCTATTGATTTCATTTAAATTAATTTAAATGTCATTTTAATATGGTTGGTTCAATATTTGCTACCCAAACCATCTAAAATTTAATTTTAGTTTTATGTTACATCAGGATTTTGGAGTTTATTAAAGTACATTTGTTTTTACCCCTTCCAATGAAAACCCTTTAGAAAGGAATTGTAGTGCCTGGATTTACTTGCTCTAGGCTCTATATATATTTGAGATTCTTGACCGTTAGAGTAGAGAAAAAAGGGGCCTTATTATCAGACTGGACTATAATAAGTCACGGCAGTTCGGCAGAAAGAAAGTTAAAGTGATTTACAACCAGACTAGTGCCGTTGCTGTAAAAAGACCTGTAACCAGACGAAGCACCTGCTACAGGTTTAAATAAAAACTATATAGCAACTAGACAAGGCACTTGCTACTATTATAGTTAAAAAGTTTGTATAAGAGAAACAACAGTCAGTTTGAATTGCTAAAATCAAGTATCAATAGTTAAAATAATGTTATAAGGTCGTATCTACATAAATATTTTTTCTATGAAACAAAAGTAAAAATGTTCCTATTTGGACATACATAAATATGAATACATACAAATAAAACGACTAGGGTTGAGTATTTCTTTAGGTTGGAAGCAATGCATTAAAGCGTTTTTAAAGTGTTTATATCGACTCTACAATCGGTTTTAAAGCAATAAACCGTTTTTTTTTAATCGCTTTAAAATAAAATCGATTTAGTGCTTAAAACGATGGTAGTCGTGTTTATACGACCAAATTTTTAAACTGTCCTTAACTAAAAGGGCTTTAAGAGGCCCGTATAAACAAAGTACATGATAACCTTATTGCAAATTCCCCCACCATACCCACCAAATAATTGCAATCACTTTGCTCATAGTCACAAGTGATAGAAATATTTTTTTTATACCTTCATCAAAAACTAAATTTTCATAAAGTATTTGGGTTATTATCCAAAAAGTAGCAGAAACCAGGTTACAGGGAATTATTTGCGAGGGAATGAGGGATTTTAGATTTTTTCCGTAATATTAATTATAATTAAACTTTAATTGAAACAATCAAAAAATTTAATTAAAAAAATATATATATTTTTGTAGTGTTTTCGTATCCACAGAACGTGATATATCACGTCCATGGACGGTTACCAATATACTTATTGAAGTTTAGTGTCCCTTAGAAAAAATCTGGCAAAGACTTCGCATATTTTGCGTGGATTTATAAACTAGGTTTTTCGTTAAAAATTGCCCTAAACATGCACAAAAATATTTAACTTGAAATTCCAAAAGATTTACAGTTTTTTGTTGCTGTTACCAAATAATCGCCAGGTCCGTGGACAGAAATTAAAATTCAAAAATCCCGCGCCCGCCCTGGTATTGCACGCATATCTTTTAGGTGGTCCGGCAGTCATTTCACAATTTAACACTGTCAGTGTGTTGTTTACTTGATTAGAGACCGCATTTTCCTGAAAACTAGTGACATTTTTGAGAAGACCCATTTTGTCAAGCACTGAGATCACGTCTGTGGATGCCAAAAAATGTAAGAATAAAAAAACATTTTTGCTTTTGAATGAACACAATAAACAAAAAATAGTGAGTTAGATTTAGTTACAAAACGATTATTAACATAACCTCAAAAGCAAAATTCCTGAACGGCTAAAAGCATATTGTTCATCACGTCCGTGGACGTCACGTCCCTTGATTACAAATAATTTCGCACGCATTTGCGTGCGGGAAGTTCAATTTTCCGCACGCCGTGCCTTTTCCGCATGGCGTGCGGTAAATAACTATTACCTGACAAGTACGGAAAGTCATACTTTTTCGCACGCGATGGCAGTTGCACGAACGACGCGGAGCGCAGTTCGGGCAAGCCTTTAAGGACGGAAAAGACACTTTTCGCACGTGTCAGGGACAAAATTTTTCCTATTTGCGTAAAAACCGTCTAAAACTGCTTTTTCTTGCATTTTCTTTACACTTGAGTTGAAAAATATATTTAAAAAAAGTCGAATTGCACCTAAAAAATCGGTAAAAAAAGCGAGCGTAAAAGTAAAACACAGGGAAAATCCATTCCCGCACGGCGTGCAGTGCATTTTTAAGCACGTTAGTAGGAAAATAACTATATAGAGATTCTTTTTTGCTGAGTGCAGTAAAGTAACTTTACCGCACTCATAACAGAAATTAGTTATGTTTTCTGCTCAATTTAATTATTTAACTTATTAAGTGTATGTATATAAATAATCACGTCCGTGGTACCTAGTTATCACGTCCATGGTCCACTCAAATAGATTTTCACAAATTTTAGCAAAAGTTAAAATTATCTAGCTTGACCACTATAAACACTGCAGAGAACAACCTAGTTTTACCAAATTTCCTTATCAAAATTACTTATTAAAAGCATCTTAAAGTTTTGAAATTTCATCAGTCATATTTGGCAAAATTATGAGAATAACCCATTTACGAAAAAATCATTTAAAAAAATCGTCAAAATTTCAAACTGTCAAAGGTTAAAATGTCGCAACAATGAACGTCACCGAGTAAAAAGGCACATCGCTATGGAAACCGCATTGTTATTTCGTTTACCAGCCGCCTTGATTTATAGTGTAAAGATGGTGTTTTGCGAGAAGTGCTCTTCGTTCGAGATTTTTAAAAGTATTTTCCTGTTTTTCTTGCATTTTTTGATAAACGTATTAAAAAAAAATAGGGTTAACAACTCGCGGCTAAACTGTGCTTTTTTTTTACTCGCGTTTCCGGGACAAAATTTTTCCTATTTGCACTACTCGCTACGCTCGTTATTTAAACCAACGCTTGTAAAAAAAGCACTATTTTAGCCACTAGTTTTTAAAACTACTATTACGCGCACTTGCTCAGATCAGTTAACCTAACCGCAATTAAAAGTAAACGAAAATCCTTTGGATTTTTGGATTCTTTAAAGCCTCCAAAAATTAATAATAAAGTACAATTTAATCTGTTTGGTCCTGAAGAAAAATAAATTGACTCGGTTTTGTTAATCCCGGCGGATTCGGAACATTCTGACACGGGAAAGTCAAGAAAAAATACAGAAAAATAAAAAAAATTAAAAAAGTTTGTTTTATTTGCCATTTTTAAAGAGTTTCTTATATTAATACTAGAAAAACATGAAGATTATGAAAATTTCGGAAATCTAAAATCAGCCGTTCTTCTTTCAAAGGGAATGAAGTTAACAAACTGATCTGATAATAAAACTTTCATTTACTATAATCAGCTTAATCAGAACGAAAAAATACACTTAAAGTTATATATAAAAAGAGCGCTTATTCCTTGTCGTATCTCAGTGCGCATGCTCAGAATGGATACCATCCATGCAATATTCGTAAGCAGTTAGCACATCATATACCCCCGCAAAAAAAAAATCTAGGTCCGGAGATTTTGACTTTTGAGTGTTTTTGGATCATTGTAGAAGTAATTTATCTTGTGTAGATATGGATTACCAGGGCCAAACTATTTTAGTGATCACTCTGTATTTTTGTATTAAAAAGGTTAAAATTTGCATTTTTTGTATGTTTCCCTTGTGGAAAAAGGCTAAATATCAATAAGTACTTCGCCAATCGAAAAAAGAAAACCACCGATCGAAAGATAATTTCCTTCTGCATTTTATTATTATATTATGTTCTATGTCTATTAAAGATAAGCGTTGCCATGAGAACCGAGATAAACAGGATGCTTACACCAAATTATATAGGTTTCCAAAAAAATTCGCAGTTTCAATATAGCTTTTCTGATTTTCTTTATTTATAAAAATTTTATTCGTTAAGCCAAGATAAACTATATTCAAAGTAACGTAATTTTCAATATTATACAGGGTGTCCAAAAAACGACTTTAAATGCAAGTTTTTAAAATATCGGTCAATTTTTGTAATTTCTTAATATATGATAGAAAGGGTTCTAGCAAACATTTTTTGGCATTACCATTTTCCTGTAGTTATACAGGGTGAGCCAGTAATGAAGGGCAAAGTTCCAAAAATAGCCGTTTTGGACCTTGGTTTATGAGAAAACTATAAGGTTTATAAAAAAATTCCTTTCGCAATATGATTGTATGTTCCATCACCAAAAATTTTTGTTTAGCACCTTTTTTGTATATATTCGGGGTCACCCACTAAAAAACGTTTGAAAATACCCTTAATCGCACGCTATAAAATGGATATGTTCAAAGTGGAGTAACACAATAAAAGGCTTTTCCTGACGTAATACAAGGCATTGTAAAATATTTTTTTTCCAAAGGCAACAATCTATTAATTTGAGTACAGGGTGAGCCGAAAAAAGACCTTAGAAGGCGTTAAATAAATTATAAACTTATAGAGGGTGAGTGAAAAAATTGAACTGAAATTATTTAAAATAGCTTTAAAAATTTGTAAGGAGGTTTCTACTTTGTACAAGTTACCGAAGCGTATTAAGACACTCTGTATAAACGTTTAAAATATTAAAACACTATGACAAATTGATTTCTACAGGTGGTAACTTCATCTTTCAAATCTTAGTTTTGACTCGCTCTGTATATAAATGAGGAATAATATAAAGAAAAATAAGTAGATCGTGGTCAAGAGAATCATATATGTAATGTTTGCAAATTCGATTTATAATTTATTTAGCGACTTCCAAAGACCATTTTGTTGGCTGACCCTGTTCAAAAATTGTAAGATTATTTGAAAAAAACAATATTTTTAAATTCCTGGTAATACCTCAAATATATACTTTTATTGTGTTACTCTTCTTTGAAACTCAATTTTAGAGGGTGCGATTAAGGGTATTTTCAAATGTTCTGCTTTTTGGTCACCCCGAATATATACAAAAACAAGTACCAAATGGAAATTGTTGATAATGGCATGTACAATCATATTTCGATGGGAATTTTTTTATAAATCTGATAATTTTCTCATAAACAAAGGTCCAAAAAGACCCTTTTTGGAACTTTACCCTTCATTGCTGGCTCACTCTGTATAATAATAAATATAAAGGAGCTTCTCTATCATATAATAGAAAATTCCAAAAATTGATTAATATTTTAAAAACTTTAATTTAAAGTCGTTTTTTGGACACCCTGTATAACATTAAAAATTACGTGGATAAGGATATAGTTTATTTTGGCTTAGGGACTAAAATTCCTAAAAATAAATGAATTTAGAAAAGCTATCTTGAATATGCGAATTTTTTTGGAAAACGTACATAATTTGGTGTAACCATCACGTTTATCTCGGTTTCCATGGCAACCCTTATCTTTAATAGACATAAAACATATTACATAAAACGCAGAAAGAAAATAGAGACATAAAGCTATTTGTAACTCATCGCGGTATACGTATCCGCATCTAGCGAGAACCAAGCCCATTGATTGGTCAGAAACTTGCAGATATATGCTAATTTAAGGTGTTTTTGAACGCAACAGGTGCTGAGATACGATACGTGTGCCATAACGATACGTAATACCTAACGCATCTCAACACCTATCGCGTTCAAGAACACCTTAAATTAGCATATATCTGCTCTTTTCGAACGTGCTACAAGTTTCTAACCAATCAATGTGCTTGGTTCTCGCTAGATGCGGATACGTATACCGCGATGATTTACAAATAGCTTTATGTCTCTATTATCTTTCGATCGGTGGTTTTCTTTTTTCGTTTGGCCAAGTACTTTTTGATATTTAGCCTTTTTCCACAAGGGAAACACACAAAAAAGTGCAAATTTTAAGCTTTTTAATACAAAAATACAGAGTGGTCACTAAAATAGTTTGGCCCGGGTGTTCAATGTCTACCCAAAACAAATAACTGCTCCAATAATCCAAAAACGTGAATCAAAAGTCAAAATCTCCGGACCTAGATTTTTTTGCAGGGGTATACGATGGGTCCAGGACTAATCGGTGCGAAAACGACTAAGTACCCTTTTTATGCGCAAGTTTAAATGTTTATGGGTGAGACGTAACGCAGTATGGAGTTTTGAGCATGTGCACTCAGATACGACAAGGAATAAGCACTCTTTTTTTATATAACTTTTAGTGTCTACTATTATATTGACATATCATAATACAGCCAAAAGCTAAAAAAGCATTGTCTAAAAAAGCATCTGTTTCATCAATACAATATTTTAATCCCCAAAAACACCTTAAAACACCTCCAAGGGGTAAGTCGACAGTTCAAATAACAAATTACCCAAATAAAGCGTGTACACTGTCCGCTTTAATCCTGTAAACTAAAGTAAACTTCTATTGTCCCAAGGACCTTCGAACCTAGACGCAGGTGATATATTGCCAGCTTCACAAGTTCAATTCGGCGCACTGGATTTAATTACGTTTGACAGTTAATGCCCGTTTGACAGTTAATATCTTGGTTGCCCTCGATAAAGTTTGGATATTGAACTCTACACATAGAATATGGACTATACGCTTAGTCGAGCATTCTTTTCAGTTATAAACAAGTAAAAGAAAAAAAAATAAAATTCTCGAAAATCTCTGCTAATTTTTCTAAAAACTACCCCCGTTTGTTCCGCCCCTAAAGTAATTTTTTTATAACTGGCAGAACTAAAATAAACTATTGCCTAATCTACATCTACCTACACACCAAATTTTTTCATAATCGGATGAACGGTTCAAATAGAGATATCTCAAATTCCTTGACATCTGTGTGAAGAAAACGTATTATCTCTGAAACCGGTGAACCGATTTGTTTGGAGCCTATCCTTCAGGCAGTGATCCTAGCTATGTTCGATAAAAATAGACTAAGTAGTTCCAACCCAAACCAGCATTGTGGCAAGGGTAGAAATAGCAAACAACAAAAAAGAAGTCGCATTTCTTGACATAGAACGAGCATTTAATCGAACCTCCTTTAAATCTATGAACACTGCCCTGTCAAGACACAACATCAAAAACATCATAGGTAGATGGGTAGATAGTATGCTTCGTGGAAGACAGGTACAAGCCACTCTAAACGGAGACACAATGGAGGTCGCGGTAGCCAAAGGATGCCCACAAGGAGGGGTCCTATCACCCTTATTGTGGGACCTGGTTGTAGAAGAACTCCTAAACGAACTTAATAATAAAGGCGTCTAGACCCAAGGGTATGCCGACGATATCGTCATAATAATCAAGAGGAAAAACCTTTACAGAATATCAAGGCAAATGCAACAAGCCCTGAAAATCGTAGAAGACTGGTCAAACTCGTAGACCTCAAAGTAGATCCCGAGAAAACAGCGCTAATATCCTTCACGAAAAAAAGTAAGCTGGAAGGACTATCAACTACCACCTTCTGTGGAAAACAGATACAATATGCCCAGGAGGTAAAATATCTTGGGGTTATCCTAGATGCAAAACTAATTTGGAACGCGCATATTGTCTACGCCATTAACAAGAGCAAAATGGCGCTAATGGCCGCCAGAAGAGCTGTAGGGAAAACTTGGGGACTTGCACCACAAATAACACATTGGTTATACACGATGGTGGTAAAACCCAAAATAACCTACGGCGTCACAGTACGGTGACCGAAGGCCGAACAAAGCACTGCAAAACTGGAGCTCTCCAAACTCCAGCGACTTGCATGTATTTGCATAATGAGAGCAATGAGCACCACACCAACAGCTGCTATGGAGAACATTCTATACCTCCCACCACTTGACATTATCATCAAAGCGGAGGCGAAAATGGGAGCATACAGACTAAAATGCAATGACAACTGTATGATAACCATTTGGGACATACCAAGATTGCGAGCATTGTCACCAACTCGCTGCTAGAGATGAGGAGTGACATCATGACCCCAAAAATCAACAAGAACAAGCCGTTTAAGACCCAGCTATCTTGGGAAAACAAGACGGAGAAATCACTAGTCCAGTCAGGAAAATTAGTATGGGATCTAAGATGGACAGTAGAGCGGGAGTATATGGCCTAGCCCCAAGATCAAATTGGTTTGCATCTCTGGGGAAACATACCACAGTATTCCAAGCTGAAGTACCATAGAGACTTGTCTGCGGGAAAACCTGAGAAGAAGATATCTCAACAAAGATATAGATATCACACAGGAGTAGCAGGCAATGAACACGCGGATTCTTTAGCAAGAAAATGATCGGAAAGATCATTTATAGGAACTGAACCTGTAATTGGAATTCCAAAAACCTCGATACGTGGCTATATCAAGCGATGGGTGCACGAAGAACATCGAAACCACTGGCATTCAATATCGGTTCAAAACCACAGCAAAAGAATGGTGGCGTCCCCTTCAACACCACTCACCTATGAAATCCTTAAACTGAATAGAAAAGAAATCAGATAAGTGACGGGGCTATTAACCGATCTCTGCGCGCTGAGAGAACACCTGCATTAGGAAGGCACACAGCAAGAGATACAATAAGCTAAGAAGCTGCAGTGTCAGGGATTTCAAGACCTAAACTTGCTGTTGAGACAAATCAAATCAAATCAAGTAGTTCCAGAGATAGTACGCTTTCTACACACAGATCTCAACGAATTTGAGATATGTTGACAGATCTGCACTAGTTAATTTCAAATAAAATAAAATATTCCAAGGGCGAAGAAACACACCAACAAACAACAATTGTTTGAAGGTGGTAGACAATGTTGAACTTGAAAGTAAACTAGAGTTTCGAACTTTCATTGTCTTTATTTTTACTTTTTCATAACGTACAACCACCTCCATAGAAAGAAAAATCTACCAACACAGAACATACTTCAACGATATCGAAAGGAGCCTCTCCGGCCGATAACCAGTTCTCAAAATTCTAAGACTTATAATCTTGCTAAATATTCTCTACTAATCGTGGACCTTTTTAGAGACATCAACCTACAACCTGACGACCAGTTTGTTAGATTTGACGTCCAAAATTTGTACACGAACATACCACTGAAAGAATCACTCCAAATTGTTGAACAGAATCTACTCAAGAACAGCCACCCCTCTAACAGAACCAATCTACCAATCAATGCCATTATGGATTTGTTGAAATACTGTATGCAGAATTCTTATTTCCATGGGATCTCCACTTTCGCCAGTAGTAGGCAACATCTTTATGGAATCCTTTGAAGAAGAAGCTCTGCGAAAATCATACCAGAAAACCAAACAAAAGCGTAGATATTCATCATGTGGGAAAATGACAACAACACACTACAACAATTCTATAATCATGTCAACAGCATAAGAAACTGCATCAAATTCACTCTGGACAAAGAAGAAGGTTGTCAGCTCTCTTTTCTCGACAGTCTAGTTACCCAAAATAATTAAACCACTGGAAAATATCTTAACTTCAAAACAAACCATTCAACATCAACCCAACTGGGAATTGCAAAATCTGTCCTACATCGAACCACGTAAATCTGCAATACAGAAGAAGCTTTAAATAAATAACTGTCAAAAAATCGATACGTTTTGCGAAGCAATGATTTCTCCAACTACACAATCCATAAAACGCTTCAGACCACACCATTACAAAGGACGACAGACGTAAATACTGAAAGAAAGGCGACACTTATAATTCCATATATCAAAGGAATCTCAGAAAAGATAAGAAGAATAGGCAACTAATACCATCTTCGGACTGTGTTCAAAATTACCACAACAGTAGGAAGTCAATTGACAAAACGTAAACCACAAAGCCACGACTCCAAGAACATCGGAGAAACCAACCGACCCGTGGAAGTTCGCCTTACAGAACACAAACGCAAAACTCGACAAGGTGATACAACTGGATCAAAAATAGCTCAACATCGCTGGAAAAATCAACATCATATAAAATGAAAAGAGGCACAGATCGTCACCGAGGAGGAAAATCTATTCAAGTGCAAATTCAAAGAAAGCATTCATCCTGGAGAACCAGAATCTATTTTTTCAAACAAGCGTAACCATCAAGGACATTTGGAAACCCACATTTTGCGAAACAGCGGAACCAACCAAGTGTAAATTTTATGGTTGACTAAACACATGCTAGTATACAGGGTGTTTCAAAAAACCCTTAAAACTTTCTACAGGCACTTTTTTAAGATCTTTTCTTTTTTCTCCTGCCGTTTGGTTCATAAAGGATGACAGATAACATTTTGCAACCTTATTTTAAAAAGTCACCTGACCTTTTGTTGTAGATATTTTGTTATAACGAAATAACTTTACGTAATATTTTAAAAATACATTTTTTTCTTTGTTTTTTATTCTTTGAATTTGGGCTGATGATGGTCCGTTAACTCAAAACGTCAAATACTTGTCAAAATGAGGTTGTAAAATATCTGTCATCCTTTATGAACCAAACGGCAGGAGAAAAAAAGTATGTGTCCATAAGAAAAATTAACTTGACAGTGCTCCTGTCACACTGAAATGTCAAATCTCGAAAATGGACATTTTAAGCGTTTTTTGACAGCTTTAAGAATAAGGGCGCAGAAAAATAAAAACTAAAAATAAAGATTTCGGTTTTTTTCGCCTATCACCGGAACTACCCGGAATTTGTAAACTTTTTTTTTGGTTGTGAGCAAAGCGTCAAATTGCGCAACTTTGCCCTAATTTAAATCTTTTCGTATCTCCTAACGTTTAGGAGATCCCATAGTGAGCATCGAATTACAGATACATAAGCATTAGAAACGTTGTAAAAATAACAAACAACAAGTTTCACTTAATAATACGTTTATTTATAAATTACAACATAAATTATAGTAAATAAAATAAAACACAAACTTAGATAAGCGACAAAAGGCAGAGTTCGCATATACGCCTTGTGCGGTATGAAATTATCAAATTAATGGTTATATCTAGATACTCAATACCATGCTCGCTAATGTTGGAGATTGTCTGGGGATTTTTTAAAAATTTAATTTTCCTCGTGTTGGTCTTCCACAGAATTCACTTCAGTAGCCAAGATAACAGTCCAGCATAAGCTAATACCGACATGACCTCATGGTGTGTAACACTATCATTAGGCATTGTAAGGGTAAGTCTAAAGGGATGTGTTCGGCGCCCCGGCATCGCTTGTTGCCATTAAGTCCCAAGATTATAGCTTCTACACTGGCCCTTTATTGAATATATTTAAACCTTCCTTCGGTTTTATTAAATACTCTGTCAAATCGGTGCGGCAGCTCTACCATGAAACTCCCCGCTCTCACTTCTCCTTAAACGCCTTTTCCATTTTCTTTATTTTAATTAGATATTAAGCTGACTCTTCGCGATGTAGAAGGTACAGTTTACTTTAACCAACAAAATATATGTTTCTTTGTCACAAAAGAATATTTTTTTGTCCTAAATTGCATCAACTTAGCAAGCCATTTTCAAAATAGTTATTTTCCTACTAGCCTGCGTAAAAGTGCACTTTTGACCATAAATTTTTTACGCTGGCGCATGCTGTTAACGTATTGTCAAGGACTCGACTAAGAGAGTAATTCTTGTGTGTGTATTTGAACTCTACTACTACTACTCTTAAGTTACTTTGTGCAGATTCAGATACTATTGGCTTATTTAAAAACTTCTTTAAAGTTATGAATAGAGATCTTCCTGCCTGCAATTACATAAAACAACCCTTTACTCCGGTTTGTGACGTGTTTGGTGTGATGTCTTAAATTTTAAAAATTTTGCCTGCGGTACTATGACGTCATTAACTGTTACAATTTTAGTTTAATTCTAAGGAATTTTTTTCACCAGCATCCAAAACGTGTAATATTTAGCATTCTTAGTATAATTTTTCTTAAAATTTTCATCTGCGGCGCATTTATGATTTGGCAGTAAATCTATGTATACCACCGCAACCGACCCCTTCTTGGCATCTAATCCAATCTACTTTTTCAAAAATATTTTACAAATAACCTAAGAGATCAAAATTTTTAAAGAATATATTTTTTTTTTGTCAAAGTCTTTGCCTGCGGCGCTATACCAATATTAAATATTGTTACAATTTTGTTTAGTTTTAAGCAACTTTTTTTTCAATAACATTTGAAACTAACTCTGTGTTTCGGACTTCCATTGTCTATATTTTATTGAAACACGACGTTTCGATCAGTACAATCTCTGATCGTCTTCAGGTGCAAACTACAATCAATTCCTAAGGCTACGTACTTATATACTGTGAGAAATCACTCAACCTTGAAGTTTAAGAAGTTTTCTCCGCCCAAGAAGGGGCTTCCAAATATTTGGAATTTCAACACTTGGTTTACTCAAAATACCCTGATTCTGCCCAATAAAGGCAGCTTCAAGGAATTTTCGTTTCTTCCAGTGTGACTCCTTGTGCAAAACCTTTGCTTCTGCCCACTTCATTCGGTGTTGTTTTGACCATGTATATTCGGCGATTCCTGATTTCGTTGTTTCATCTTTTTGGGTATTCGTCTGATGTTCCTTAAGCCTAACAGATAGTAATCTTTTAGTTTTGCCTATGTATAATTCAACACACTCACAAGGAACTTGGTAAATGCATTCCTTATTTTGTTTGTTCTCCGGTTTTGTTTTACTAAGAAGGCTTCGAATTGTATTACTAGATTTAAAAGCTGTTTTTCGCTACTTTTCGAATTTTCTCTGATACTCCTTTAACGTATGGAATTGTAAGGAATGCATTCGCCTGGTTTCGGTCTTCTAATCTCTGTCTCTGTCCTTCTTAATGTTTCTTGTTTCGATTTCCAAGTCATGAGAATTGTTACAAATTTGAACTGCTCTTTTATATAAAGTTTTGATTATGCCTCGTTTGGTTGTAGCAGAATCATTTGAACCTTGATTTAAATATTGTCCTGTGTGAGTGGGTTTGCGATAGATTGTTGTTCTGATGTCGTTTTCTACTCGTTTGACAAGTACAAGGATTTTGACAATTTTGCTCCAACTCCATTGTGAATTTAATGGTGGGTCTTATGTTATTTAGGTGGTGAAGAAATTCTGAAAGTTGTTGGTCATTCCCGGTCCAGACAATAAAAGTATCATCAACATATCTCAGCCAGGGCTTAGGTTTATATGTTGCGGTATCAACCGCGTGTGATTCGAACCACTCCATGTAAATATTGGCCACCACTGGCGAAAGCGATGAACCCATTGGCAGACCGTCATCCTGAGCATAAAACCCTTTTATTTGAAAATAAGAATATGCAGGCAGCACTCCAACAACTCCATCACTCCCTCCAGTGGTAGGCTGGTACGTTCATAAAGGGATTCGTCATCAACCAGTCTCTTTTTAATAATATCTAGCGATTCCTTTATCGGGACATTGGTGTATAGACTTTCGACATCAAAACTGACAAGTCTATCCTCGGGTCCTAAAACAAAAGATTTAAGAATATTAACAAAGTGGATGGTATTTTCTACAAATTAAACGGTTTTGCCTGCAAGAAGTTGAATAAATTTCAAAAGGAATTTAGACAGATTGCTTGTTGCAGAATTTCTAGAACTTGTAATTGGGCGTAAGGGCATTGCATCTTCGTGAATTTTGGGAAGTCCATATATATGAAAAGGCTTGCTATAATGTGGTGTAAGTTGAGACCTTGTATTGTCCGGAATATATCTGGAATACTTTTTCAAAATTTTATAAACCTTACTTTCGATTGATTGCGTCGGATCTTTTGGGAGAAGTTTATAGTTTCCTTTAGCAAGTACCTCTTCAACTTTCTGATCATAGGTTTCCGTGTCCAAAATCACTGTTGCATTGCCCTTGTCTCCCGGTAAGATTTTAACTGATTTGTCCTTGTCTGGACCGGGAATGACCAACAACTTTCAGAATTTCTTCACCACCTAAATAACATAAGACCCACCATTAAATTCACAATGGAGTTGTCAAACGAGTAGAAAGCGACATTAGAACAACAGTCTATCGCAAACCCACTCATACAGGACAATATTTAAATCAAGGTTCAAATCATTTTGCTACAACCAAACGAGGCATAACCAAAACTTTATATAACAGAGCCATTCAAATTTATAACAATTCTCTTGACTTGGAAATCGAAACAAGAAACATTAAGAAGGATCTGCAGCAGAATGGATACAGCCTTAAACTTATAACAGATACTATTTCTAAATCTCAACAAACAAGAAAGAGATTAGAAGACCGAAACGTTAAAGGAGTATCAGAAAAAATTCGAAGGGTAGCGACAAACTTTAATATTAAAACAGCTTTTAAATCTAGTAATACAATTCGAAGCCTTCTTAGTAAAATACATACATAGGCGAAACTAAAAGATCACTATCTGTTAGGCTTAAGGAACATCAGACGAATACCCAAAAAGGTGAAACAACGAAATCAGGAATCGCCGAACATGCATGGTCAAAACAACACCGAATGAAGTGGGCAGAAGCAAAGGTTTTGCACAAGGAGTCACACTGGAAGAAACGAAAATTCCTTGAAGCTGCCTTTATTTTGCAGAATCCGGGTATTTTCAGTAAACCAAGTGTTGAAATCCCAAATATTTGGAAGCCCCTCCTTGGGCGGAGACAACTTCTTAAACTTCAAGGTTGAGTGATTTCTCACAGTATATAAGTACGTAGCCTTAGGAATTGATTGTAGTTTGCACCTGAAGACGATCAGAGATTGTACTGATCGAAACGTCTTGTACAAATAAAATATAGACAATGGAAGTCCGAAACACAGAGTTAATTTCAAACACATCATTGTCTCAAATTTTTAAACAACATCTGAAACGCCTAAAAAATAGCATTTTAGTGTATAAAATAGTATAAAAAATTTTGCCTGAGGCGCATTTATGGTTAATTTTTTTTTAAAAATTCAAATGAGACTAGATGAGACTTGCGTTTAAAAATAAGTAGTTTTGTTTCGTATACACTAACTCAACACCTATTAAACCGCCCCTCTTCCCTCCCTTTAGTTCAAAAGCTACCTAATTTTTAAACATTTTCCATATGGAGATGTGAGTGTCCCAGAATAAGTGAAGCCAAGATTAAAGACGGAATTTTTGTGGGACCCCAAATAATATCGTAGATTCGGGATTTGACGCTATGCTTGAGGGAAAAGAAAAAGTTAACAAACTTCTAAAATCATATGAAAATATGAGATGTATTATGTCCCTAAAAATACACTTTCTACACTCTCACTTAGACTACTTCCCCGAAAACTGTGGAGATGTGAGTGACGAACATGGAGAACGAAGGGAAGTAGAAAGTTTCAATGTTAGCGGATTGCTGTTGGACGCTTTGTCGAGAGGAACCAGAGGCTGTACATAAGAGAAACTTAAAAAGAGAAGAAAAGTTGTATTAGCTATAAGTTAATTAGATTTAAAGCAGGTTTACCCAACATATTGATAATTCTTAACTTTAATTCATAGTGTATAAACACAATTTTAGTGTTAATGCATAATTTAACAGCACCTGTTTATCCAAGAGTTTATAAGCATAGTGCATTAGGATACATTTTGAAAATTGACATACCAAATTGACAAAAGAGAAGAACAAAAAAAATGTTTTTTTTTACCTAACCTCAACAGGTTAGGTATTCTTCCTTCTTGCTAAATTTCTGTTTTCTAATATCAGGTAAAATCAATCACTTCTATTTTAAAATCAACCAACCAAAATATTTTCTTTGCTTTTTTCATATTAAAAGTGCATAAAGTTAAAATTAAACAACTTTTAAATTATGCACTGTGCTTATGAATTGTGAATTATAACTATGAAAACTTGGGTAAACACTTCTATTAGGAACAATGTATTTAACATTATGACTATGAATAATATAAAAAAGTTGGATAAACCCGCCTTTAATATTAGGCTAGTCATTAAATATATTAACTCTTATAATATGTAGATATGAAAACCCCAGTTATTAGTTGAAAACAATTAAAGTAACACTCGTGGCATATCGCGTTTTTATTTCTCACTTCATTACGAACGGCCTTCAGTGTCTAATACTACATACCTAAAAAAGAAGTTAAAAAACCTCCAAACCAGTTACTTCAACCGAAAAGAAACTAAAAAAAAAACAAGAGATCAAAAGATCTTGGGTGGAAATAATGAAAATTCAAACTTGGATGACCATCCAACAAGGAACACACAAAGGACCAAAGCGAAAAGAGAAATGAATAAACGATGTTTCGCTCTGGGTAACCAGCGTGGGCTTATCAGTGGTTTCACTGGTCACCCTCCACCATACATCATTAAACACCATCATACACTTTGATTCCAATTTTGAATCACTCTCACTCACACTGGTACTTATCCAAGTTACCTGATACGGATTCGTCCTGGCGTGTTAATATTTCCAGTAGGATTATGCTCCTAAGGCACTTAAAACAAAAAAAAGGTTAAAAAACCTCAAAATCAGTTACTTCAACCGAAAAGAAACAAAAACTTGGTTGAGCATCCCCCTGGGTAAGGAGGAGAATAATCCTACTGGAAATATTAACACGCCAGGAAGAATCCGTTTCAGGTAACTTGGATAAGTACCAGTGCGAAACGATGCCTATTTGTGAGTGATTCCAAGTTGGAAATCAAATTGTATGATGGTGTTTAATGATGTATGGTGGAGGGTGACCAGTGAAACGCTGGTTATTCAGGGCGAAACATCGTTTATTTATTTCTTTTTTCGCTTTGGTCCTTTGTGTGTTCCTTGTAGGATGCTCATCCAAGTTTGAATTTTCGTTATTTCCACCCAAAATCTTTTGATCTTTTATTTTTTTACCTACAGACCTGTTTCATCCTTATTAGGAATCGTCAGGGAGTCATGGGATTGTACCTGGTAGTTGAAGCTACACAGGCAAACATGCACACCTCTCGAAGTTAAAACAAAAAGGTTGTAATCCGCGGAGGCGTAGTACCTGTGTGCGCCACCTGTCGAATAAACCGAGAACCAAAAACATCAAAACTGAAAAGTTCAGAAGACCTGTACCTTTCAGCAGGTTATAAAGAAGAAACCTGTAAAAGTGTAAGGTCACTGTAACATGACTCTTAAAAGGAGGTAACGTTCGCAGCAGCACGAGTGTTATTTTAATTTTTATTTGCGGACGCGAGATTCACTTTGTTGTTTTTTTTAAATATTTTGGCTCTTCAGTTCTGCGCAACAAGCCTCCTCCGGAACGATTGCTTGCTGATGCCTTAAAATTAGAGCCACGTAGTAGGAAGCTCCAATTGGGGGCGGTGCTGCTGCGAACGTTATCTCCTTTTAAGAGTCATGTTACAGTGACCTTATACTTTTACAGGTTTCTTCTTTATAACCTGCTGAAAGGTACAGTATTCTGTATTTGCGGTCTTCTGCACTTTTCAATTTTGATGTTTTTGTTTCTCGGTTTATTTGATAGGTGGCGCACACAGGTACTACATGTCCGCGGATTACAAACTTTTGTTTTAAATTCGAGAGGTGTGCATGGTTGCCTGTGTAGCTTCAACTGCCAGGTACAATCCTATGACTCCCTGATGAAACAGGTCTGTAGGTGTCTAGATTCTCCATTAGACATTGGAGGCCTGGTCGTAATGAAGTGAAAAACAAACACGCTTTGTCCGATATGCCACGAGTGCTACTTTAATTTTTATTTGCGGACACGAGATTCACTTTGTTGTTAAAAATAATCTCATAATATAAAATTTTCAAATGGTTTGATTGATTGATTGACTGATTCGTTTGTGAGTGTGCCAGTATGATACTGTCCACTGCGACCACTATTGAGTCTATTGTGGCTCACTTTTAACATTTTTTGTTGCTACAGAATATTCAGCCCCTTAAAGAGGCTCGCAACTTGTTTTGGTGAAGCATCATTCAGATTCAGTCTTCCGATCTGTGGTTTACCGAAGATACGTTGACGCTTATGTGCAATGGCCGGACATTCACACAGCACATGTCTGGCCGTCTCATTATACTCCATACAGAGCCTACATTCGGTGTCCTCACTTAGACCCATTCTGTGTAATGGTACTTTCAGCCTGCAGTGTCCGGTGTATAGATCAATCATTGTCCGCCTATTCAATAAATGGCACTACAATATTGTGGTCTTATCTTTTATTTACGACCTAAGAAAATTTTTCAAAACAGATGGCTTTATTTCTTTTTCTATTAACCAACTAACTTAATAACTAGGAGTACATATCATTGCTAAAACAAGACTACCGAGGCAAAGCTTAAACATGCGTAGGTAGGTATTTCACTACTTCCGTTTCTGAACGACATTATTACAAACAAAAACGTCGCGAAAATGCCAAATATTCGCATGCAGTGCCTAATTTGATTTTGAAAAACCTTCGCCCTTTTATTCTATTCTGTCGTTCGCTTCACTCGGCTCGGATGTCAGAGATTCCCTCTCTCTGACAATACAAAACTTTAATTAACCCTCAAAAAGCTGGCTGGAGAGACACTCCAAATTTCAATATTGATACGCAACTTAGATCAGCTATGCTATAGCCATAGATGCTTAATATAGGGGCTTCAATTTAATGCTAAATATTCTTTTTTTACGTTTTTTTTTTTAAAGGTTGCAGGATGTTTTGGTTCTTGTTGGGAAGCAGAGGTCTTTTTTACGGAAAATTATGAATAAATGTCCATAAAAAAGGAGAATTTTGTCAAAGTAAAGAGATACAAAAAAATAAAGTGACTGCTGGTTTGTGAGTCTCCTGATTTTGTAACGTGGGTTATTTTGTTCCGAGTGGTGACCTGAAGTAGCCTTTTTTAAATAATTTTAGACAACCTCTATCCTCCAGAGTATGTTGAGTCCTAGTCACTAGATGATACAAAAAAAGGGACTTTCTTGACTGTCCGTTACTTTAAAAGTTTTTTTCCTATTTCAAAAGTATTAACCATTTTAAAAAGTCAACACTAGAAAATTTTAGATTTTGATGGAACAATTGACAATTTATGAAAATCCAAGATGGCGGAGATTTTTAAAAATAAGTATTTTTGATCCCCCTTGCAATTTTTTTTAGGTGCACCAGGAAGATTCACCATATATTCCACCATCCCCTACCTCCCTTATTATTAGAGCTGGAAAAAGTTTTATGTACAGTAGTTGCATATGTTTTTGTAGACTTTCAAATGACGTCCCTAAAAATTGGTAGCAGTTATCGCAACTGTCAAATTTTGACTTTAACTTTTTTACTTTAAATAGAACCCTCAGTATATTTTTTTAAATTTAGAATGGCCTCTTTTTCCTGATTCTAAAAATATATAGTCTGTTGGATTTATCTTGGATGGTTCTCGAGTAAAAGGAAAAGTACTTTCCCATAAGAGTAATGTGTTCAAAGAAGATCCACCTAAACTATTTTTACTTGTCTAACACATTGTACTTATGACAAAATATTTTTCGTTTTACTCGAGATCCGTCGAAGATAATTTCAACATATTACATATTTTTAGAATAAGAAAAAAAAGGTCATTATATAAAAATATACAAGGTGTTTGTTCTATTTAAAATAAAAAAGTTAACATCAAAATATGACAGTTGCGATAACTGCTGCTAATGTTTAAGGACATAATTTGAAAGTTTACAAAATATTATGCAACTTTTGTACATAACACTTTTTCCAGCTCTAATAATAAGGAAGATAAAAGTGGGGGCGAGTGGAAAATATGGGGAATCACCCTGTAGTAATGTATCGCTTGTTAAAATCGGGTAAAAAATAAGAAAGTTTTTAATTATTCAAATGAGTGTGAACCAAATTCAGTCTGACCAAAAAATAATCTTGAATGTTTCAAAAAATTTTTAAATATACAAAATTTTAAAGACATCGACATTTCTATTCTCAATATGAATTGAAAATGAAACACCTCCTATTACAATGTAAGCACCTACGAAAAAGAAGTGATCATCACAGGCTTTAGAAGATGTACTCTCAGTTGCAGAGAAAATGCGTACAGGATATATTTTGTGTCTTGTGATATATGTCAATATTAATTGAAGTCTTACTTAAAAAAAGTCAAAGTCATCTCTGACACCTCAATTTCTATGTAGGCAATTTCTGTACAACTGAGTGTACGCGCTCGCAGGCTTTTATCTTGTCGCGAAAGCCTGCGATCCACTGTAGATTTACCCAACATAAATTTGTTTGTTCCTCGACATTGTTTAAAATGTTTATTGTGATCCCGGCAAAAACCCGCGATCCAATTCGGATTCTACAGGCTTCATAAGGGTGCTTCTGGGTCATTATCATTCTCAGGGTACTTTTTAAAACCAAAATTAAAAAAAAATAGTAAATAAAAAAATGTCATGCTCTTAAAATGACCAACATTTTCCTTTTTGCTTCAAATACTCGCTGAGCTTAATTTTTTCATGAAATTTAAGGAAAAAATAGAAAAGTGTGATAATGGGGTAATGAATATGATAACGGAGGGGACGACCTAATAAAGCAATTAATATTTAGATACAATTTATGTGGAAAAATACAAAAGGAACTATCAAAAGTAACTTAACAAGTTTAACTACAAATTTATTATTTTAAATAATTTCAGCCTAAATAGTCTTAAATCTATACACTTTTGGCGCTAAAATACATATTGTCGCCACCTCCGTTAACATCGACCAACTCCGTTAGTGAACATTAATAGATAACCGAGGTGACATAACGAAGATGGCGAAAATTGGTATTTTTTCGATATATAAAAATATTAAAACTTACAACAACTTATCTCTTTAGTTATTTTAAAATGACTTTCTATCTAAAATATATAATTTAAAAAAAAATAATTATACAATATATTGAAAGTTACCCAGAAAAATTGCCAACGGAGGTGACACGTCTGGTATGCTTTACGAAACGGTATTTCTAAAAGAAAGCACTCGATCTTTCAGAATGTGGAAGCAGTCATACAGATGGGGATGCCAACTGTGGTGCCATCTTACAGATTTGCCCAAAGGATAACGGAGGTGGCGATTACAGTGAGCGACAAACATGTAAATGACAATAAAATGGTGTGAAAAAAAACTAAAAGTTGTTTTTTTAGTTTTTGGTGATTCATCAAATAAAAGGCCATAAAATTATATGCAATTTTAGTCGTTATTCTTTTTTTTATCGCATTTAGCAACACAAATGTCTGCAAAAGTCGAAAGTGCGACAGCTAACGGAGGTAACTTTTTGAAGGTTTAAATATTTTCAAAAATAGTTTTTAATTAAATAGTTTTATACCATTATTACCCGCAACAATAATCATAAGAAATATAATTAGGGACTTTGGCTTTGGAAAAAAATGGTGGCGACAGCAAAAAGTCCCTTTTTTTGATAATGACCCATCTATGCTCTCTATGCTGTTAGTCTAGGTAATCTAGGTGTCGAAACGAGTCGAGTGTATGTACGCGTATATTTTCAAAAGAATCATTCGAGCAAGTTCTCTATTTGCTTTATCAGCCTTTATTGATGCCAAAGAGGTATGAAATTTTTGTGCACATCTGACCCTTTTGCACAATATTGCGCTGTTTTTTAAACTACAAAATAACTAGGGGGTAAAATATTATTATTTTAACTAACTATCCAAGAAAAATGTCATGTGACAGCTGTCATTAAACAATGTTAAATAAACAGCAGCCTGTTCGTTTTAATCCAGGTCACACCCTATTTTCTTACGAAATTGCATCCAAATCGGTTCAGCCGTTTTGCGTGATTATGAGGAACAAACACTGACAGACTTTTGCATTTTTTTGTAAGTATATCCGGGTTTCCCAGATCCAAAGCCGGGAATCGTGAACATTTTCCAGATACGCGTGTGCGTAAAAGGTATCTTTTTTAACTTAAAATTTCGAAGAAGTTGCAAGAAAAAGGCAATTGATTTTAAGGGATGGAACCAGTCCCTGATCCCATATATATTCGGTTCGTTGACCGCAGAGGTATCTCTCTATCTGGGTGGCTTTTGCTAAAGGCAAAATACAAACTTTTGCAACTCGATCCCATCCCTACCTCCTTCCTAAATAGTACCTGTCACGCATCGGAGTAGCAGGGGATCCCGTCTGTCTAGCCTGCGGGTTAGAAAAGTAATCGGCCCGACACCTGATAGGAGAGTGTGACGCACAGGCCAGATTAAGGCAGCTGACGTGGGGTTGCCCCACGATAGAGGAGAAAGAGCTGAAGACCGGAAGACCCGAAGAGAGAGTCGCAGTCCGTGTAGTGGAAGTAGGAGGATAGAGGTACACAACGGAGTATGGCAGAAATGTCCCATGAAGCGGCCTAATTGCTAGGCCCACGGGCCACCCCTCTCTACTATTACTACTCCTTGCTAAATAGGCCCCTAAATTAAACAAAAAGTCAGTTACTTTGTTTATATGGACCTCTTAAAGCGCTTTTACATAAGGACGACGGTTTGAAAATGTTGTCGTATAAACATCGCTAAACCGATTTAAGCACTAAATCGATTTTATTTTAAAGCGATTTAAGAAAGCGGCTTACCGCTTAAAAACCCATTTTAGGGTCGTTATAAACACTTTAAAAACGCCTTAGCGCATTTCTTTCAACCTAAACTTAACTAAGTTTTTTATTTTTTGTTTCTTTAAACTGACATATTTAATGACATTTAATGAATCAGTTTAAGAAAGCTGACAAATATGGTCTTCACGGACTAGTTTTCCAAAAAAGTGCGGGTCGTGCTTCCAGACACAGGCAGATTAATGACATAATCAAGCAAAAAACGTGTCGATGGGATGGCTTTAACACACGTACGTCTTTAACACCGTGGAAGTTGGGCAGGGAGCTGCTCTGGGATGCTACGTGCAGTCACACCCTTGCAACTTCATATTTAAATGTAACAGCAAAAGAATGTGGTGGGGCTGATCGCTTTATCTTCGTCCCTTTTGCTGTGGAAACCTTCGGTCCTCTGGGTTCGGATGTGAAGAAACTAATTTAGGAAATAAGTTCCAAAATTCCGAAAAAGGGTTCTCGAAACTTCATGATACAAAGGATCGGAATAGCTGTGCAAAGAGAAAACACAATAAAAGAGGAGGTAGGATTGGAAGAGATTTTTGATCTTTAGCCTCATTTGATTTTTTGTTTTAATTTATATATTCTTTTTATAATTTTAAATTTAGCTTTACTGTTATTTTACAATTTTAATAAAAATTTTCAATTTAATGAAGGACGTATAAACCCTCGAAGAAAGCGATGTTATTTAAAACTGTCCTTATATAAAAGCGCTTTTAGGTGCGTATAAACGTAGTAATTGAGAGATAGATAAAATTCAGCTCAACTAATTTCACATGAAAGGGTGATCGAATTCACTGATTAAAACTTTTCACACAAGATAAGTCACTCGTGTCACAGCAAGTAACCTTTTAAACATTTTAAAAGTCGAATTGATTAAATCTCTGGTAATTAAAAGGGCTGTTGAAAAGTTTTAAAATAAATAAACTTAAATATTGGGGTAGCTTATAACTATTAATTGTTAATACATTGATAGGTCAACGACTGGCGAAAAATAAGTAGGCTGAATGGCAACTCAGTTTTTATTACAATAAAGTGCACTTCCGGCCACATAAAATGCGTACAGCAGAAGTTAGCTGCAGCTCTGTTGAATTTAAGTTTTACTAATTGCGTTGCTTATTGTAACTGACTTTGACGTTTTCGAATTAAAGGTTAGATCTTTTGACATTGTAAACACAAAAATAAGAAGACTAGCCACACTTTACCGTAATACTAATATACTAATGAATAAAAAATTTTTTTTAAATTATTCAACGTTTTATTATAAAAACTTATTCTTAAAGCTCATTCAGCGCACCTCTACAGGATCGGTAAATTTGAGTAATCTAAGTCTTTGCAGACAACCAAAAATGTTCAAAATCAAAAACAAATTATTAAAACAACACTACGTAAATTAAAAACCACAAAAAAAAAACGTTTCTTCAGTAGCGTGTCATTGCCCCATCAGCCTTGAAAATGCTTGGCAGTTTTCGTGGCATGGAAACTGCTAAATTTTAAAATATAGTTGGATTTGAAACAATGACTTCGTCGTACCCTCTGACTGAACTCCATTAAGTGGTTGGAATTTCTGGGAATAATATTCATTCGTGTTAACTTTTTTCCTAAGTGCTTTGGGAATTATCGATAATTCTGAAAAAAACGTGTTTTTTCCGTTGTGTCAAAGCAGAAATTTTTTGATACAACGGAAAAAATGAACGAGTACGGTTTTCAACGAAAACACGTTTTTCAGAGTTACTTCTCAAACCACGAATGGTATTCGGTAGAAAATTTCAAGAATATAGAAATTAGACTATTTATTGTAATTAATTGGATTAATTGTATAATTATTATAGGTAATATAGACACAAGTATTTTTTTGCCACGAGTGTTACTTTCATTTTTATTTGCGGACAAGAGATTCATTTTGTAGTATTTTTTTTCTCCATAACTGAAGTTACACTGCTTTTTCCCCTGAACTAGTGCGGCTCTGACCTCCTCGCATTTTATCGAGAATCACCTGATGATGCTCTTCGTCTACCTGCAGATAGCTCGCGATGGACTTGAAGCTAGCATGACCTGTCATCTTTATAAGTTCCTGTTCAGCAACTCCGCTTTTTGCGAGATGGGACACAGCAGTTGCCCTTAGTGAGTGATTTGTAATCTTCTAATATTTTTTCCTCACGTCTAGTCCCACCTGTGCAACTTGCGTCTTAGTCCACTTCGCCATCTTGTTCTTGCCCACGGGTATATTCTTAAACCATTGACATCCCAATTTCCAGAACGGATTGATCGTTAGAAACAGGCGATTTGGATGAAGCGCCTGGCTTAGATCCACCTTGAGTGGTTTTTCCAAAAATTGAATTGTACTCAATTCTGTTAGTCTGCATCGTCCACTTCTTCTTTCAAAAACTGCAACTTGGCCCTGCAGCCTTCTCCTCCTCTCCAGGCTAGTTCATAGGATAACACAAAGAACAGTTTCTTTTGCAACCCGTCTGGTGTCCCTTCATCACAGCTCCTTACTAGTTTTTGCATTTTATGAAATTTGAAGGCAGTTGAGCTTAGTTTTCTCTTGTCCTCTTGGGACTGCAGATCCCCCCCCCATATTTTTCATAATATATAATAATATTCATCTATGATTTTGCTGTGACTTTCCAAATTGTTTTTACGTTAGTTTCTTTATACTTCTCACCGTTTTCTATCTTCATATTTTGTGTCAAATCCTTCAAAATTTTTGCAATCTCGCTCACCGGCGTTTCGTGCTTCAATTCATATTTTCTGGCTTTGCAGATCTCCATAAATTGCTTCCAGACAAACTTCTTATTTTTTCTGTTGTTCTCTGGTATGTTTTTTTGTATGTGCAAATCGATTTCAGCCTCGGATAAAGATCCGAAACGGTTCATTTTGTATCAAAACTCGGAAAACTCGGAGAGTCAGCGCGTCGGCGAATTTGTTTAGTACGCGTTGCTAAGGCCGTAAGTCGTTCTGTTTATTCCATAAGTTTTGCAGGAGGGTGACCTACAGCGCTTCATATATTATTGAAATCGCGTCAGAGCAGTGGAATTATAACCTACTGGGGAATTATCACTTTTACATGTGAGAGAAATTTTCAATGTCATTCTTATCACTTGACGTAAGTCAAAAGAATTATTGCTTTAATTCTCCAAAATCACATTTGTCATAAATGGGATTTTTAATGATGATGAACCTTAAAATAATATAGTTAAATCATTTTTAGATGTGCTAAAATACACTTATATTAGGACACGTTTTTTGGTAAATTTACACTTTACGTCTTTACGCTTTGAACAATTATTATTTTTTTGCTGTTTTTTGGATAAAAATGGCAAAATAAAAATCATATGCACGACACCACTAAAGATGACAGATAGATGACGAGACATAAATTTTTATTAAAAAATTGCCTTAAATTATTTCGAACTGTCTCTCTTCAACAACCTTTTAACAGAGAAAAATTTTTTTTTGGCAGTACTTCTTTTAACGCTTAAAAAACAGTGAAAACTTGAAAAATGTAAGTGTTTTATTCCAGAAATCGAAAGTTTGGAAAGAAAAATTTTAAAAGTGAGCAAAATCATAAAAATAAAAATGTGAAACACATAGTAAAAATTGCTTAAACAAAAACAAAATATTTTAAGCATTAAATTACCATCATGGCTTTACAATTACACAAGAGTGGAAAAATTTTAAAAATTAATTTTTACTATTCACAGAACTTATTAACTTCTGCTAAAATAGTAGTTTTCACAAATAGTGGCTAAAAACGCGAGTAAAAAAAGCACAGCTTAACCGCGAGTTGTTGACACTATTTTTTTAATACCTTTATCCAAAAATCCAAGAAAAATAGGAAAATACTTTTAAAAATCTCAAACGAAGAGCACTTTCTCACAACACATCATCTTTACACTATAAATCAAGGCGCCTGGTAAATGAAATAACAATGGTTGCCATAACGTTGTGCCTTTTTACTCGGTGACGTTCATTATTGCGACATTTTAATCTTTGAGAGTTTGATATTTTGACGATGTTTTTTAATGATTTTTTTAATAATACTATTTTCCGCTATTTTTCTCTTTAATTTTGGATAAAAAACGAAGAGAAATATTTTTTTGCACCCGTGATCAAAAAAAAAAGTTTTTTTGCATCAGTAACCAAAAAAGCCATGCTTTAGTTATCTGAAGACAATTACTAAAATCATATTTTTGATGAAGATATAAAAAAACTTGTTTTTTTAATAGGACGTCACATTAAAAAAAGGGAGGTGTCTTAACCAGCCATTAAGCCTTGCATTAAGCTCAACCAATTCCGGTCTCCCCTACACAAAGTAAGTACATAAATACAAAAAAAATCACAGCCTTATCTGAAATCTATACACTCGAGTTTGTAAACCTTGTACTCTATCAAAAAGTTTTTAAACTCGTGTGTGATAAGAGCCTACGTTCCCGCGACTTTTAGCTACTTTAAAATTTGCCCTTTATGTCATCTATTTCCGATAAAACACTTATGTTGGCACACGTTGCTTTCCCCTCTTTTTAAAGGTTTTTAGTCTATAAATGTATACATTATAACAAGATTGCAAACACCGCGTGATTTTAAAATGTAGCTAGTTACGCAGAAAAAAGAAATATGTATGTACAAAATTTGAAGTTTTTGTTTTGAAAGCCTTGATTTGAAAAAAGGCCCTTTTTTACTTTACCCCCAGGCAGTTATGCGTTTCCTTCTCCCTTTTTAGTCAAGTTGGCCATGACTTGTGTTGACAGCTTTTTAATTATATTATTCCTTTCCAAAAAAGTTACAAAAATTGGCTCAGATTTGCTAATTATGTATAAACATGAGATGTTAGACATTTAAAGTAAATATTTCAACGCATCGATATCCATATATCTATGAGCTTAAATATACGCCCTTGCAATGCTTTCGGCGTGCGCAACTTTGTAAGCAGGATGTCCTATATATATGCCCATACCTTTTTCTTTTACTCTTTTATGACTCTTATTGTCTCTTTCTGTTGTCAAAGCTTAGAGGTTCTGCACATGCGCGGCCATCGTCATCGGTTAACCAACCAAAATCCAAAAAGACAGCTGTACAGTCGTCAAAATTTTTCTATACGTAAATCAGTATTTTCTATTTTTAAATAAATAAATATATGAATAGAAGTAATTCTTAGGTATTTTCATTTTTTTTTCCTTCAAATTTTAAGAAAAAATAGCTACCTGTGGAACTTCACTTTTGTTGTTTGGCGGCATCCACAAACACAGCACGTCTTTTTATGCGGCGACATCTTAAGCTGCAAGATATAAACAGTTTTTATTATAACTCCTAAAAACTTTCGCGTAACCAAAGATTAAAAATATCACAAAAAAAAAAATTTGCATAAACAAAAACGCGGAAAACGACTATGTGTGATCAAAACAAATCAACAAAAATGGCATCTCGACCGAAGGGCGAAGACGAAGGTCGCGAAACCGGCCGCCTCGTAAAATTTCGCGCATGGTCTGCTACATTTTAGATCTTGCTTACAAGTTTGGCCTGGGAAAGGCCTATATTTACCCTCATACATATATGGGTATATCTAACAAATACACTACATTTTTGACTTATTCATGCGATGTTTCGAACAATGCCCACTTTTTTTAAGGGTGCGATGACATCCTTCCGTACGCTACGAAAGGAATCAGCTGTTCTGTCATCGCAACCGTCAAGAAAGCGGGTATCGTTCGAAACATGGCATGAAAAAGTCAAAAATGTAGTGTATTTTGGCTTTCTTTCGAACGCGTTGGGTATACCGATAGCGATGCGTTAAGATATTTACTTTAAGTGTCTACTATAATGTCCCACGTATCGCAAAATGTGTAACAATAATAACTTTGAAAAACACAGAAAATAATTGAAAAATCAAGGTTGGCCCTGGGCAAGGCCAAAGAAGAAGTTTTGGCTCTGCATTTTTTCCACGCTAACTTAATTGGGTGAGTTATTATCGCTACGGCTTTTTTTTTCGAAAAATACAAGGGCAGGGTCGTTATTGGGAAATCAATTTAACTGCATTTGTTTTCCATGGCAACGCGGAGAGTTTATTTATGTTGGTCCACAGTGGGACACCAGAGCTTTTTAAGCACCGTGTCAAAAATTTGGGGTTAGGTTACTTATTTTGACTTCGCATTCCGCGCCGCTAAAGTAGATAAGTTTGTTTTACTTTCGCTTTTTTCGTAAAGTGTGTGAGGTCTAGTACGCGTCCGTGTAGTCATGATGTGTTGCTGTATCCCGAGCTTGCCTTACTATCATTACCGCCGCTGTACCGTACCACGGCGCAAATAACCAGGTCCATGTGACCGCGTGTTTATTTTGATTTTTCAGACAAAAACAATAAGTTTTTCTATTGTGTTTGTACCTCGGTTTCTGCTAATGCAGTACATGTGCCCCTTGGTGTGCTTAAAGACTCCGGAAATATGCAATGGATATCAATATATTCCCTACTACTAAATACCAATACTAATACTAATAATACTGAAATAAAAGAAAACCATTTACTGCAGAATTACTTGCTAAAAAAACGCTACCCAACTACATATTAAAGTAACTGGGTGTAATGTTTAAGGTTGCTTTTACAATTGAATTGGAAACACTCCTGCTAGCTGCTACCACTGGTTTTAGGACAACAGGTTAACTTAAAATACATCCAAATTTAAAAATCGGCTGCTAACGCGACGAAATAATCATATTCCATTTTAAACAGGAGCGTCAACGACTAGCAAGAATCTCTCCAACCTCTAAATGGAGCTTTACTGACCTGTTTTGTTAATACTCAAGTATCCGTGTGTGTTTGAAACTGAGGTTGGGATCTAAAATCTATCCTTTGCTCTCCAAGATTTCACTAGTAAACTTGCACATAACTATGCCGCAATAATTTAAATTAAAAAGAAAATTATTGGATCAAAATAAAAACCAAATTATGTGAGGTTATAGCCCTGCCAAAAATACCGCGTCAAAACTCGTAGAAAAAAACTAGTGAAAGTTCACGAGTTGTGGTCGGTATTTCATGCGGTTTATGAAACACCACTTTCGGGTGAAATCTCATGAACTTTCAAAGTTGGAAAGAGATTCAAAACTCGTCAAACATCATGAGTTTTGCATGAGCACTGTCATCCGTTTTTAGGAGTTTTGAAAAGTTTTTAAAAGAATTTATGATAAGTGTTGATAAGATTTCACCAGTATTTTAAAGGCTCTGCTTCCACTGGTTTTGTTAAGTTTTGAGCAGATTTTAACAAAAATGAGAATACACATGTTTTCAACAACTTTTAGAAGACCCACTCTTCATCATATTTCACAGATTACATTACATCACATAAATCCACATGTTTTTAACAGTTTTGAGAAGATTTTAAGAGAAACAAGTTGATAAGGTTTCAATGGTTTTGACAAGTTTACATGTTTTCAGCCGTTTTGGGCAGATTTTAACAGAAATATAAAATAAAGTTAATAAGATTTCACAAGATTTCATAAGTTTGCCCATGTTTTCAGCAGTTTTTAAAAGACCCACCCTCCATCAGATTTCGCGAGATTACATGAGAAAATCCACATGTTTTTAGCAGTTTTTAGCAGGTGTTAAGAGAAACAAGTTGATAAGATTTTACTGGGTTTGACAAGTTTTGGTAAAATTGTCTTTTTCTATTCCTTCTCTTATAACTTGTCAAATCTGTTAAAATTTCTTGCTACTCAAATCTGCTTAAATCTATAATATGTTTTGTTTAATTTACTTTTATATAGGTACTCATAAAATCTTTTCTATTCTCATTGAAAAACTTGCTTGTCAAAAAAGTGATGTGTTTTGACACAAATTCTCACTTTAGTTCTCTTGAAATATTGTAAAATCTTTTAAAAACATTCCTTCATATATTCGTTTTAATTTATGTTTATAGGTACTCACAAAATCTTTTAATTCTCATCTTGCTTGTCAAATCTTTTTGATGCTTGTCTATTTTCTACACTTTAATACTTACATAAACTTGTCAAATCTTCACAACTCTTTACCCTATTTCTCATGAAATCTTGTAAAATCTTTTAAAAACGTCCCTTCTTTCAGACTTGTAAAATATTGTAAAATCTCATAAAAATCTTGCTTGCTAAACCTCATGAAATCTCATGTGTCTGATGTAACATAATGAAATCTTGTTAAACTTTATTGTCTTTAGGAAGTTTAGGATCTTTTGAAATCTTGTGATTTTTCAATAGTCAAACATCATAAGAATTTGTCAGTTTTCATGTCGCATAAATATTTGCCAGATCAAGTCTGTTCAAACCAATAAAATCTCTTAAAATCTTATCAAGACTTGATCAATTTTTAAGAGTTTTTAAGTGGTTTTTTGGTAGGGAGGCGTTGTGTTTTGTTGTTTCTATGCGAATTCCTAGTAATTCCAGCAAGCCAGTAAAGTTCTCTTGGTTCTTTGATAAAGTCGGGGTAATGCCCGCGCAGCGCCAAAAATGGCGGGCGGAGTTGTTTCATATTCATTTTAGAACAATGTTTTCGAAAACATATTTTTATACACGCCCTGGAAGTGGCAATTTTGTTAGCAACATATCATGATCAAGTAGGCCATGAAATTTTAAAACTAAAACAATTTTAAGAAATAAAACAACTCCCACGCACAAGGCGTTAAATCACCTTCAGTGGGATACCGTTTATTTCCGAAAATTGTTACCATATTTATGTAAATATTTAGGATATTATTGGAAATAAAATTATGGTTATGGTAAAATAAAGATTTTACGGCCGTTTTACGTAAGTGCGTGTATTTTTGTTTACATTTTGTTCTTTTCAATGACCTGCAAGTTTTGTGTTTTGACCTTGTAAGTTATTGCTGCAATTCCTTGCAGATTTTATTGCACTATATCAAGAGGGCTTAAAAGTTAAAATTTCACCAGGGAAAAATAATCTTACTTGAAAAATTTTTGGTATCATCCAGAGAAAACATCTGCCTTGGCACTTTCACATCTTATTAATTTTTCGATCATTAAAATGCGCCATAACATTACATTTTTATTTTAGTCGTAAACAACGAAAACTGCTTGGATTTGGAAAGTAAACACTACTTCTGTCAACGTGGAACGTGACATTCTTCTAAAATTACAGAAATTTCCATAGCCTCTTGGATTTAGATGATTTATCTTGCTTACAAACATTTTCACGGTTTATAAGTACACTTCCGGCCACATAAAATGCGTACGTCGATTTTATAGTGTATTATGTACCTCGCATCTCAGTAACCTTTTAGGTATGTCAAATTGACAAAAAATGTCACCGTCAGATTTTGTTGTTGTCATACGCATATATTTAAAAATGCCCCAACTAAACAAATTCAAAAAAGCCCAAATTTTGGCAAAATTAGACGGTGGTTGGTCGGTTTGAAGAGTAGCGACCCATTATGGACGAAACAAGGCTACAATTGTAGGAATAAGAACGAAGTATCAAAAAGAAGGAACTGTTTGACGAAGGCGAGACACTGGCTTGACCCAAGTCAGTACGCCTCAGCAGGATCAGCAACTGATCGACTTTCTTGAAGACCACCCATTTGCGATAGCCACAGATGGGAACGAAGACCGGGCTGGAAGATTTTCTGTAAATGTGTGCAGTTGGATATAGGCGAGAGGATGTGGGGTTCTTTTTTCAAAATCCATGTAAGATTTACTGCTGAGGTTTATGTTGATGTGATGAGAAGAATTATGCTTCCAGAAGCAACCATTCTTCATCCGGAACGTTTTGTGTATCCATAGTATAACTGCCCTATCCATACCGCACGCATTTCTACACAGTGTTTCCAGCAAAACAACATCGAGGTTTAGCCACGGTCGGAAAAAACTCCTGAAGCCAATCTTATTAATCTTATAGCAAAAAAGTTAACACGAATGAATATTGTTCCCAGACATTCCAGCCACTTAATGGAGCTCATACTCAGAGGGTACGACGAAGTCATTATTTCAAATTCAAAGACTGCCAAACATTATCGAGGCTGACGAGGCAATGACACGCTACCGAAGAAACGTTTTCTTGTTTTTTTTTTTAATTTACGTGTACAGTGTCTTTGCAATATTTTTTTTTTGATTTTGAACATTTTTGGTTGTCTGCAAAGACTCCTTACCGATCCTGCAGAGGTGCGCTGAGTATAATTAAGCTATGTCTTTCCTTTCGTCAAACAGTTACTTCTTGATAATTTTTTCTTATTCACACAATTGTGGTCTTGTTTCGTCCATAATGAGCTTTAAGAATAAGTTTTTATGATAGAATATTGAATTATTAAAAAAAATTGTTTTATTCATTAGTATGTTAGTCCAAGGCCGACAAAAAAAACAACAGGCCGTAACCATCAGAAAAACAGCTGTTAATCTTAGGCCGGTTTTTACATGGAGTCTTATGGGAGAACCGAGGTTTTTTCGGGATTATTTCTAAACGACTCGATGAATTTTCTTCAAATTCCCATGAAATATTCTTCGATACTATCCTAATATTTTAAAAAAGTTTTCTGGAGATCACAGGGTCTCAAATAATAAAAATTCTAGGAAAAGTATTTTGTGAGGTTAGGTTGATGTAAACACAACACTTATTTTATTTTTCTTAAAAAAAGGAAATTTTCTCATATTGTTAGCAATAAAATGCACATGAAAGGTTTCAAAAGGTGCGCATCCATAACTACACCAGAATAAAAATTGATTTATCGAAAAAATGCAGGAGACTAGTGTTTTTTTTGTGATCATTTCACGAATTGGAAATGGTGGATTTATATACCTAAATTAATAATTCCTGTCTTGTTGAGTCGCTAAATAATATTTTAGTCGCCATACATGACATCTGAATATATTTTGTTGTATAGCGAGAAGAGTAGGTATGGTTTAAATGTTGGTTTAGGTTCTTCCACGAGGTCTCCTACCAACCAGGTCCCATCAGAGTGACTACCTTATAGAAGATTGGAGTAATGGTAAAAAGTAAGAGAATGGCACAGAATACGGTACAGAGAAGCATCTAATTAATATGTCATGTCAGTTCAGTTTTTGAGTAATATCTGGGACTTTTGCTGTTTGTGTGATTTTCATCATAAGAGATCTAAATTGAACAAAATTAGATAGATAGATAGATAATTCTTTATTAGCAATTAAATATTTTTCATAGGTAGCTGCACTGAGAATCCTATTTATCTAAGACGTCTTGTAGGCGTTTCAACCAGTTAACATTTTTAATACAAACAAAAATTACTAGAGATGGAAACAGTGATTTCAGTGACATCACAAAGTTTTCTTGCTCTTTTTTGCATTATTTGAGGTGCTATGGAGGTGTATTTATGAGAGGAGGATGACCGACAATCCCTCTGCATAATGTCATCCTTAACTTGTTAGTGTTGTTTGTTTGAATGTGGTTATCAAATCGCATTTTTCGATCCTTTGTCTCAGAGGATCTCGGGATTCATCACAGTTTTCAAAAAAGTGTGACAAAAAAACGCTATACGATAACCACCCCCAAAACAAGCAACATTGACAAGTTAAGGGTCAAATACTATGAAGGGATTGTGGCTCTCCTTCCACCCACAAAAACAACTTCACATCACCTCAAATAATACAGAAAAAAATAGACAAACTTCGTAATGTCATGATTTACTGTTTTCATCACCACCATCTCTGAGAATTAGTGTTGATTTAAACTGGAATTTTAATTAAAAATGTAAACTTGTTGAAATACAGAGAATATCTGAGTTACATACTCCAACAAGACATCTTAGTTAAACAGGATTGTCACTGTGTATACCTATTTGTTTTACTTGATATTGACATCGAGTGGACCTTCTACTGAATTCTTTCAATAAAATTCGGTATTCTTCTGCAAATAAGTTTATTTTCTTTAATTAGATTCACACATAAGTAGGTACCTACTTTACAAATCCAAAAAATAATCACTTTTAGAGATTTCCTAGGACCTTCTCGACTTCATGGTTCTTTGACTATTTCATAAAATAATAATAATAATATATATCTATTAATTTTCAATCTCAAATTAGATTATTATTTTTGATTATTTTGAAAATTATAAATAAATAGGGAAACTCACTGAAGCCTCTATGAGGCTTGTGCTTGGAAGTTTTTTAATTTATTTATGATTACTACTAAGAAATAAATTATTAATTTTAAATATAAAGAATAAACATAAACATAAAATCTGTAAATATAAATAAATAATAAAATATAAAGGCAACTTTTGTAAAGAAATATACAAGGATACTAGAAGTCATTAGAAAAAATTATATTATTTTTAAATACCTAACAACTTAACAACCTAACATTTGGATAGCCTTTGATAAATAATTTGATCAAAAAATAATCTAGATTCATTTGGAATCCAAACTTTTATCTTTTTTTTAAATTTTTTCTGATTGTTAACAGTTTTAATTTCGTCCAGTATCAGATGATAGACATAATTAAGGCCCAGGGCTTTCCAGTCACAGTAAAAGGAATATTTTTTTACCCCTTTTAGAGGGTAAAACTTAACCCCACCCTATTTTTTTAAATGGGATGATAGTACTTGTGGCACCTTGCTGGAAAGCTCTCTTAAAAGAAAATTGGCTGCTCATGTTTTATTTCATTCTAACTAGAGAATCTATCTTTTAGCTTCAAAAAACTTTTTAATATCACAAAATTCCGCAATGTTTAAACAAAATGAATTTGCAATTTTTAGTGGTCCAGTATTATTTTCATTAATTTAGACACAATGTGTATGAACTGCTTTATCGAAAATTTGCACTCCTTATTGCCCAAAATGGATTTTTCTGAATGAAAGTTGAAATACTTACTAAAAAAAAATATATTTTTTTTTCATTTGTGTGGCAGAATTAAATCAATTATTTTTGCCGAAATATTTTTCAAATATTCTTTATTTACGTTAAAAATGCCAGCAAATAACCGAAACATTAAAAATTGAAATTTTAATGATTGGGTTCAGAGATTTGAAATATGAATTACCTATGAAGTTAAAATAAAACAAAAATTGCACAATTTTCTGCTTAAAAGAGCTTTCCAACAAAGTGCCACAAGTGGGGTCAGGTTTCGCCCTTCAAAAGGAGTGAAGCAATATTTTCTTTAGTATGACTGCCCAAGCAAATTCTTCATCCTGAAGCTGCAGAAAATTTGTTTTGAGTTAAAGTCCCCACCCTGTAGATTCTACTTAATCTAGGAATAGTTTTCAGCGAGTGTCATAAACCAAGATGACCATTGACCATTGCTATCTCCTAGGTAGTATTTGGAGGTATGGTAATCATTTATTTTCAAAAAAGGAATGGACACTTCCGGACCCTTCAGCTGGAACAGTGTTATTGTGATGCCTTTTTCGTTTACCTCTCTTTCTCCAGTTTTATCTTCTTCATCTCCGCCTACTTCCATTCTAAAAACATTAAAAAATTTACTACCTCAAGGGAATTAAATCAATAAATTCTCCAATATATACGAATTTTAGGTCATTCTATCGCTTTTATTGGCAATGGTAGCATGTGATCCTCAAAAAGTTAATAGCTGTGGCTTTTTCTTAAAAAAATACGTTAAAAAATGATACCAAACTTCATAGGGGTACCCCTTTTAGTTTCAGAGACATGGGCATTTAAAAGTTACTTAACCTTATGAAACAGATTTCTATTAAAAGTAAATTTTAAGGAGATTGCAAATTTAATATTAAAACGGAACATTTATGTTCAAACCTTCTAAGTTAAACCAAAATTGCCCCCTAAAAAGGGGCTACATAAAAAATTTTAATTTTTACATTTGTAAGTTAAAAATATGGGCTGCAAAGTGCTTGAATATGCTAGTTTTGTTAACTTTGTTTACCCTGATATTGTTAATAACATGTGCCGAGGTATTATTTAGGTAGGTAGATCTCTCCATTATGCATTCCCATGTTTTCTCTTTTACAGGCATTCAAGTTTCCGTTTTCTACTCCTTTTCCTATAAAAAATAAATAATAAAAATTATTAGCAAAAGAACTGGGGACGTGTACAAATTATGGAACGGTGATTTTACCAATTTTTGACCCCCCCTCTCCCCCATATCACGTTTTGTAACGGTTTGGTGAACCCCCGCCCATAATATTATGTAACGGTTTCAAGACCACCACTCGCCAAAAAATAATTTTTTCTTATTTTCATTCCAAATCTGTCGCAAACCCCCTATGTAACGTTTTGTAACACTTTGGCTACCCGCCTCCCTCCCCTCTATGGCCGTTACATAATTTGTGCACAGCTCCTAGAATATAATCGTAAAATTTTATTCATTAGCTCAGTTCAATACCTATATATGTTTAAATTATCTTTATACAAAAACAGTTTTTACAAGTAAATTTTACAAAAAGATAGGAAAGTCAAGTTTCCTACCTCTGATAACATGATGTATGAAGGGCCTTCTAGCAATAGGCAGGTAATATGTGACATTTTACTAGCTTAGTAGAAAAGGGGGCAATTATGCAGTATACAGTTTTCTGCCATTTTTGATTTTTTATGAAAAATTCTCTAGGACCCCAAATCCGCCGGTTGGTTTTTTTTTTAATTTTTTTTTTACTAAAACAACCCAATCCAACACAGCCCTACCCAACCTAACCCAAAACAATCAAAAAAACACATTACAACTCGGCACCTTTTTTCTCTTAAAAAAAAAACCGGCGCCGGCGGATTTGAGGTCCTAGGGACCCTAGTAGGTGCCTCCATAAAGATTTTTTCATAAAAAATCATAAATGGCAGAAAATCGTATACTGCATATAAAATTACCGAAAAGGGAGGGATCAGTTGGATAGGAAAAGTTTGTTACATATGACTCACCCTTTTTCTGGGCACTTTCTGGTATGCAGCATTTTCGACGCATTTTCCTGATTTCTATATCAACCACGATACCCATTATTGAATTGTTCCCGATTCAAACATACAAAATCTAGAAAAAATTCAATAAAAGGTGATTTAAACATTTTCGAAGCACAAAATTCACACTGTAAGCAATTGTCCTTTTTTTGGTTTGAAGTTCACTTTTTTCACATCAAACGACCAGTCATTCTTTTTGAAACAATACCGGTTTATTTTAAAGTTTGTTTGATTCCAAAATTGGAAAAAAAATGTTAAAAATTGACTGAAAATTAAATACACAAATCAAGAATTAGTGAGGTTATGTTTGCGGCCTTGCGCGTCTGTCTGGACGCAACCAATGAAAAAAAAACCGGCCCAAGATTGTAACGTCACAATTTTGGTTGTGTGAGGCCCGTGTGGAACACATTCCTGTCGGCCCTGGTTAGTCTTATAGTAAAGTGTGGTCAGTCTCCTTATTTTTGTGTTTACAATTTCAAAAGATTTAACCTGTAATTCGAAAACGTCAAAGTTAGTTACAATAAGCAACGCAATTAGTAAAACTTAAATTCAACAGAGCTGCAGCTAACTTCTGCTGTACGCATTTTATGCGGCCGGAAGTGTATATGGTAAAATCAGTTAAATCCAGAATAAATTTTAAAAACAGATTTTTAAATCACGTTTGATTTGTTGTCAGAAAAATCTAAAGAGCGTCAACTCGTTGCTGTTTTACGACTAGGAAGTATTTTTTTTCAGGTCAAAATTCCCTTGATCAAATTTACATTAAATTTTTTTCGTTTACAGCTTTCGAATGAATTCCAGAAATGTGGAAAATATGTCCGGAACTCGTTGGGCCAAGTGTGAAGTATGGCCACTTCTCTAGGAATGCGGCAAGCCATCTGCAGGTGTCGTCATTCCGCAAAGCACTTGTATTGCGGCCGACCCGTCGTAATTCTGTTTTCAGACCTCTGCTTTTCCACGGATAATAACAGTTAATTTTGCAAGATAATTGTTTGCTAAACAGTTGAGCCTGGATAATTAATTGTGATTTAACTCTCTATTATAAGAGAATTATCTAATGCGTTGTCGTTTTTCATTTGTTTATTATATTTTAAGAGTGAGTGAGAGATTTACTAAGATCTAAAAAGTACCCCCCACAGGTCTAAATATTTACACCTGTGGTGGGTACTAAATTTTAAAACCAATTTTCAAAAAACACTTACCTATATAGAAAAGACAAAAATTTATTGATTATTTTGTATTGTTATTGCAACATACCACTGAAAAACTGCTTTTTTTCTCAAAATACACCATATTTTGGAAGAAAATGCCCTAAAACTATTTTTTTATAGATTTCAAAATGGCAAATGGTGAATACGCCAAAAATTTGGCACATAATAGCTTCATTATTTGTGTTTGAGGTTATAAAGTTGGTGCTTTTTAGACCACCTTAGGGGGCTGGTTTAAATTTATAGACTCCAAAAAGGATTTTTTTATAATTTCCTTAAGTAACCGTTTTTACAATTTACCTTATTTAAAATCCCAAGTTTTTCATTACCCAATAAAACACCTCCTATTTTGTCCATAAAAAAAATATATTTATAAAAGCACTATGAGACAAAACAAACATAAGTAAAGGCACGAAAAATATACCAAACAGAAAAACCCGAAACAACTATATTAATTTATTTACAGTAAAACATTGAGGTTATCTAAAAGCTCAGTCAAAAAAACTTCCCTTACTCAAAGCCCACTCATTTTAAAGCTGTAGCTTTCATCAGTAGAGGTTGGTGCAAGCCAAGGTGCAAGCAGAGGTAAAAGATCCGAACTCGCTGTTTGGGATTGAACGCAGCGCTAATATTTTGAAACTAATAACCCCGCGTGGGTTTAAATTTTTTAATTTTCTTTTCTTCTAAATTGAAACTTTCCTCTTAAATCCAAAAAAATATTGTGTAAAGATGATTATTCAATAAACAGATTTATTAAAATTCTTCTTATAAATCAAACTATGTCCAAAACTCAAGGAGGGTTGGTTTAAAATGCCTAAAACCAAAAATTTCACTTAAACTTAGTACCGTTCTAAAATAGACTAAACCTTTTTAGTAAATCCCACCGTAAAAGTTTTTCTTAGAAAAATGGGTATTTTGAACTTCTCCATTTTGATTACTTTAAAAATATATTTTTCTTTTTTTGAATTTACCTGATTTCTTTCTAAATTGTTCATAAAACTACACAAAAAAAAAATTGAGTGTAAAATGTAACAGCCAAATTACACCCGTGCGGTTATTTCGGTTCAGGGATTCCGCACGCAAAAGAACTACACAAAGTGAAGTTCGGATAAGTTGTAAGTGCGGGAACGACGCTGTCCGCGCTAAATCACAAAATTCCGTTCGTTGATTCAAAATCGAGAAAACCTTAAGCTCCATTTTGACCAAAAATCAAAATAGTCCTCCGAGCCGTGTCTTAGTTTTTAAAAAATGTGCCTTCCATTTAAAGTTCAGCCGATTCTGATGTTTGATTCCAAAACGTTATTTCGACATTTCCTGGGCTAAGGTCAGTGACAGAAAAAAAAGAATCTCTACTCTTAAGTCATTTCATAACCCACGATCATATAAATATATTCTTTTCCTACGAGCTTGCAAAAAAGGTACTTTTCGGCACGATTTTTCGTATTGAAAGTTGTACTTTTCCGCACGATTTTACTTTTCCGCACGATTTTTACTCTTCCTAATATTTTAATTCAAAATAAAGGTGTTTTAAATCAAATTACTATCTATGGGTACTATTCTTCATTCAGAAAATTCATAGCCTTAACCATTAACTTAAAAAGTCACCTGCAGGCACTTTACTTTAAAAATCGTGGGGAAAAGTAAACTCGTGCGGAAAAGTAACTTTTCCGCACGTTGTTTGTATTGTTAAAAATGAAGATATTTAGGACTAACTAAATAATTTATGTAACTATTCTATCTTATGTGTCATTTTGTATAATTAGAATAAAATATTTGCGTATTAAAAACCTTTTTTTGATAAATAAAATGAACAAAAACATTCGTAGGAAAAACATTGTACCTAACTCTTGCGGAAAATGCCATTTCCACCCTTGACGGCTTGCTCGAACTCCGCTCCGCGTCGTTCGTGCAACTGCCGTCGCTTACGATTTTTCGTTTTGAAAGTTGTACTTTTCCGCACGATTTTACTTTTCCGCATGATTTCTATACCTTTCCGCACGATTTTTACTCTTCCGCACGATTTTTAATGTAACGCACGATTTTCACTTCAAAGGAAAATATTTTGATTCAATATATACTTTAAATCAAATTACTATCTATGGGTACTATTTTGCATTCTGAAAATTCATAGCCTTAACCCTTAAAAAGTCACATGCAGGCACTTTACTAAAAAAATCGTGCAGAAAGGTCACTTTTCCGCACTAGTGCTGAAAAGTTACTTTATTTCATACCGTATTGTAATATAATCCATTAGGTTATCGGTTTTAGTCCGGGAAATGATACATTACATCACTAATCCGGCAAAGTAACTAAAAAAAATAAGAATAAAATAATGGGTTTCCCACTTACAGTATCAAATAAAATGTTGTACGATACACGGCCGTGAAATGTCATTAAAGTACTCGTCTAGAAATTCCGGATACGGCTTCTTCGTCGCCTTGTTCGTAAACATCTAGACTTGTACTTTGATAGAGCATTTCCCGGCCTTGTAACGTAAATTACTATTATCGCTCGATTTTTTTATTACTAAAAATGAAGATATATATAGCGTATTAAAAACATTTTTTTTGATAAATAAGATGGACAAAAACACTCGTAGGAAAAACATTGTGCCTAACTCTTGCGGAAAATTCCTTTTCCACCCTTCCACCCGCGTCGTTAGTGCAACTGCCGTCGCGTGCGGCAAAGTACCACTTTCCGCACTTGTTAGGTAAATACCTATTATATATTTAACTTTTAGTGTAATCCCCAAAAAATGACACATCCAAAACAAAAATGTGTGCGAAAATACTATTTTTTACAAGCGTTAGTTTAAATAACGAGCGCATCGAGGTATTTAAAAACGCGAGTAAAAAAAGCACAGTTTATCCGCGAGTTGTCCAAGAAAAACAGGAAAATACTTTTGAAAATCTCGAACGAAGAGCACTTCTCGCAACACACCATCTTCATACACTATAACTCAAGGCGGCTGGTAAATGAAATAACAACGGTTTCCATAGCGATGCGCCTTTTTACTCGGTGGCGATCTTTGACAGTTTGATATTTTGACGATATTTTTTCGTAAATACTTGGTGAAAACTTGCGGAAAGGCCTAATTTTTAGGCAAGAATAATTAGATTTTTTTCTTATTTCCTCTAATGCTCTTTAGTTTTGGGTAAGAAACGGAAAGAAATCTTTTTTTGTACCCGTGATCAAAAAAAAAAGTTTATTTGCATCGGTAACCAAAAAAGCCATGCTTTAGTTATCTGCAGACAGTGACTAAAATTATGTTTTTGATGAAGTTATAAAAAAAATATATTATACAACGCTCATATTTTTTCCTATATTTTTCGGGCCTCCCACGGACGAGAAAAGAGCAGCATAAAAAGTTTTTTATTTTTAAATACTACTAAATTCTAAAGGCTTAAACAATATTACTCGCTTAACAAACTTTTAAAAGCCGTATCAACAAGTGCTTGTGTTTTCCCGGTGAAAATCAACCTTTCCTAATTGCGGTTATGAATAAGATTATTTTCCAGTTTGTTGGGCCCGAATCCAGAAATTATTTTGCTTTGTTTTACTGATAGACACTTTCCTGAAAGGGTGCGAATGACTGAAAATGACGAGCATTGTTTCATTTAATCGCTGCCGCTTTGTTTTATAATAGGAACTTATCGGTACATTATAGAGTGACTTTAATAAAGTCCGCACTATTTTTGACAGTTCCGCACGACATATTTTAGTCACTTTGGTCGAGATTCTTCGGAAGCCGTAAGAAAATCTCGCCCTTACAAAAAACCTGACGATTTTTAAACACAAGTCTACACTTACTGCTTTTTTGTCAGGACTTATGTGCTAATATTCCTTAAAATTTGGTTTCTTAATACTGTTCCAGTAAGTAAAAAATATGTCAATTTTAATATTTGTGGGCAGTTTTTGGGAAAAAACCCTTTTTTATTTAAATAAGTAAGGTATTAAGCTTATTTTTGTGTGTAAACAAACCTTTAAAACTTTTAACATAAAAAACCATAGATAGCCATGGAATATGTCGCCGTTGCTGTTCAGAACAGTCACACAAATTCTGTCTTTCCTTTTGCATGGTGAGAATTTTCGACACTTGGGCCCGTATTGTTCAATTTCGGGGAAGGGAGTGCTCCCGGGAATTAGAAACGCACCTGATTGACCGAATTCTCATTTTTTGTCATATTTTTGTCAGTTTGCCTTATTCGAGGAGAGCAAACTGACGGAAAATCGCTCACGAACAATGTCATTAATGCCAAAACAGAGAGAATTGTGACAGAAAACTGAGATTTCGACCAATTAGGTGCGTTTTTGATCAGAAATTGAAGAGTACGGGCCCAGGTCGCGATTCTTCAAAAACGACAGAACATCTCACCCGTCACAAATCTGGAAAGTGGCGATTTTTACTTATTGCCGCACTTTAAAGATTCTTCAGAAACGACAGAAAATCTCACCCGTCAAAATTCTGGAAAGTGGCGATTTTTAGTTATTGCCGCATTTAAAATAAAAACACAACGTCCTAAATATTTAATTTAATATTTTAAAGATGTTCTGCAGAACTAGTTTTACGGCGGAGCAAAATTGCTACTACGCGTGCAAATAAACCTAAAAAAAGGAAAGACAGAATTTGTGTGACTTTTCTGAACAATGACAGCCACATGTTCCATGGCTACCTATGGTTTGGTATGTTAAAAGTTTTAAAGGTTTATTTACTTTACACACAAAAATAAGCTTAATAAAAGATTTGTTTTTTAACAAAAACTGCTCACAAAAATTAAAATTGACATATTTTTTATTTACTGGAACAGTATTAGGAAACTAAATTTTAAGAAATATTAGCGAATAAGTCCTGACAAACAATTAGTAAACTTGTGTTTAAAAATAGTCAGATTTTTTGTAAGGGCGAGATTTTCTGACGGTTTGTGAAGAATCGCGACCTTTTTGACGTTTATTGGTACACGTAATAGCAATTTAGCTCTGCCATAAAACTAGGCCTGCAGAATATCTTTAAAATATTAAATTTACCAAATGTTATTAAAAAAATGACGCAGTTTTTCCTACAACGTTATGATAAATATTCAGGACGCTGTGTTTTTATTTTAAATGAGGCAATAAGTAAAAAATCGCCACTTTCCAGAATTTTGACGGGGGCGATTTTTTGTCGTTTCTGAACAATCGCGACCTTTATGACCATTTGCACCAACCGAGCCCTAGCATGGACCTTGCTAGATATCTTCTAATTCTATAGGTAGACCTAGAGTCCCTCTATACATTTGACAGTTATTGTTTTACCAGAGGTGGGCTCATATTGCCCTCTCTTTCTAGTTTTTTTCATATTTGCATGTAAAAGCAATTTTATGAAATGGACTGATGTTTTGTTGTCTCTTTTTATAATTTCCCCAGACAGTTTTTGAAAGATTGATTTTTTTTGGTTAGTAAAATATGTCAAGTTTTGACAAAAAAAAAACAAACAGTGAATATATACGCGGAAATATTAAAAATGTAAATAATAGGTAGATATAAAGACTCTTATTGATCTATATTTTTGTTATAAATTTTTCTTTCTAATAGTTTGAGACTTTCTAGGAAATCTGTTGCAAGGTTGTATATGACTTCTTGGACAAAAGAATTGCTACAATTAGAAGTTCGATTTATACTGACCGCGTGCATTTTCTGCGCCCCCACCGTTATTCGAGAATCCATGGGTATTTCTAATACTCGCGCAGTCTCAAAAACATTGGCATAAGCATCCCGTAAGGTATGCAGTTTAGCAAGAAGTAATACGATCATCTATGAATAATATCCAGAGCACATTGAAAATTGAAACAGCTCGCATATGAAAAAGCTTTAAAGAATCATCTCGTACTGCTTACATGATCATTTGTCCATAAAATTCATCATCTACAATCTCCTAATAACCAGAGGTAATCATCAAACCCTTTCACATCGAACAGAAATTCCACATAAGTCAAAAATTCAATAAAATTAGAGGTAAAATTTTACACATATATATTTAATTATTATAATAGTATCAGTGAACATTGCTTTTTCGGTGATAGTAGAGTAACAAACTATTTACCTGTCTTTGATAGTAAGTAATGTGGACAAAGCTCGTTTTATATAAGCATAAGAAAAGGCTTTTTTATGGATATATTTAAATAAAAACAAACAATTTTCATGATATTCAGCTAACAATTTTAAGGTTTGTTTGCTTTGCTCTAATAAATACCACAATTTAAAAGCGTTTTGGTACAGGGTGATCCATTTAAATGATCGCACAACTATTGTATCTATTTCTATATGAAGTAAAAAAAGTTATGAATAAAAAGCTTTTACAACTTCTAAGAAGCCTTAAAAATATTTATCTAAAAAAGGCAAGTGTCATTCTAAATGTCAAATTTAAACAGCAACTTCTCCATATGTAAAACCCTCTGTATTTTAATACATTTTAAAATATCAGGGTTTTCCTGATTTTAAAAATGTAAAACTAATTCTATGCTCCTGAATAATTAGTTTTGAAAAATAAAAAATATGGAGTTTTTTCACTTTGACTTACAACTTTATGGGTTTTAATTATAGTTAATTTTTTCTCTTTCTTTACAAAAGAGATCAATCATATTGGACTAAACTTTTTTGCAATGCCTTAAATTGTAAATCATATCCACCTAAGTGAAAAAATTACGTAACCCAAGGCATAAAACACATAACTGTTCAAGGGGGACGGAGTCGATTCCTAAAAACTATGTGTTTAAAAATAATTGAGTTATTAAGTTCTTATGGAATTTCCCTTGCTTTATAGGTTTTTTGTAAGAATAATGATTTATGGCGGCTAGTTGACTGAAGGGGACGGGTGGTGTATAAACTCCCAAAGTAGAATATATAAATTTTTTAATATTTAATTAAATTTTACTTAAAATGTTTATTTTTTTCTACATAATTTTGCTTTAAACCAATTTAAACACTTAAGGAGACTTGTACCCTTAATTTATTACACGATTATTTCGAGAGGTCGCAATTGGTCGCAGCCAGTGCTGTCAAAATAATGTCGACTTTTGTCATAGACGTATTCTCGCGTTGAAATCGATTTGAAATATTTTTTAAAACTATTTCAACCACGTCATTAGTTCTAAACCGTGACGTCGTTGACCTTTCTTTCCCTTTACCTTACTTTTTCACTTTTGTGCTTGTTTAAATGAATCAAGTTGTTTATTTAACAAAAACTTCATTATTATCATTTTTGATAACTTCTTCATCACGGCCACAAATTCTAGTCGCTGGTAAAAAAGTACAAACAGTGCATTAGAAAAAAAAATTAATAAATTTTTATTAAAAAAAACTTTTAAAGAACAAGCTTTTATTAAATGCACTCAAAAGTAGAAAATGGTTTTTTATTTTTCTTATACCATAATATAAGCCATGGGCGCAAATTAAAAATCTTAATTTTAGGTATCTTATATCGGTCACATTGACGATTCACCTAAAGAAACAGTTGTATTACTCTCTAACCTAAGGACATTTTCAAAGGCTTGGCAAGCATGGCAATCTCACCCATTCTCAGCTTCTTTAGATGAATAGCATTATGTTTATCATTCGAATAGAAGAAAAATTTAGTTCTTCTTTTGTCGTTCCCTCTTTGTCAACGTAAAGTGAAAATTTTAAATTTTCTCCCATCGCTTTTATTATGGTATAAGAAAGATAAAAAATTATTTTCTACTTTTGAGTCCATTTAATAAAAGTTAGTTCATTAAAAGTTCATTTTTAATAAAAATGTATTTTTTAATTTCTTCCATTTTGAATCCGTCATTTTCAAATCTGATCAAAAATTCATATCCCCTTCCCGAAAAACCCCTGTATGCCAATTTTGATTTAAATCGAATAAACTAAATCTTTTCCCTCTTCCACTTCCCTCATTATAGGGAAGTGTGTACCTTATAATACCATATTATTGTATTGTCGCCGGAACTATAAACGCATACCAAATTTGAACACACACCCTTAATTTTTAGATTTGTACCCTTAATCGTTCATTTTGAATCCGCCATATTGGAATTTTCAGATTTGACAAAAAATTCATAATCCCTCTCCTTAAAAACCCCTGTATAAATGAACCCCTGAATTTTTAAAATCTCATAAAAAATTCGTATTCCTTATCCCCAAAAGTACCCGTATACCAATTTTGGTTGAAATCGGACAAATTTAAAAAATAAATGCATGCCAAAGCGAAGGCAATCGGATGTGTATAAGTTAGTTAAAATTGGTTAGCAAAAGATGACCAAAAATCGTTCATCTTGAATCCGACATGTTGAATTTTTAAAATCTGATTAGAAATTCGTTATCTCCATCCCCAAGTGCCTCAAGACACCAAATTTCAACGAAATCGGGCGTACTTCAACTGTACCCCCTCCACCACCTTCGAGTAGAGGGGAGCCGTCAATTTCATCACATTATATTCTGGTGTTGTCACCGCAACTATATAAGCATGCCAAATTTGAAGCCGATCGGATGTCGGGAAGTTGGTCAAAATTAAGGTGCAAGATTCCACCCGAAAAAACATATCTACTTCAGGCTACTGCGAACACAGGGGGAAACAAGTCCAATTTACTCTCCGTTCCGTACAACCAAGGTGGATTCGAAGAACGCTGCAGTGTTATCTTTTGGAAATTTATTTTGTTTTATTTCTGCCTTGCTCGAGAAACAGATTGGTAAGTTCTTCAGTAAAATAACACAATTTTAAAACTAAAAATGGATGTCTACGAAGTTGCCGAAAAAGTGCAGATGGTCAAATGGTACTATCAAGGCAGACCATCGAGATTTCTTCAAGAACCTTTTTTGTAGATTGCCCAGATCCTAGTTTATATTTTTTAGTTAGTTTAGTTTATCCTAGTTTAAGTTTGGTTGTGTAGCGCCAAGAAACTATAAAAAACCCACTGTTTTGAATGACGAGCAGGAAGTACGAGATGTGATGATTTGCGCTGCAGTGGAGGAAAATCGAAAGTTAACTAACCACCAAATTGCCGAAGCAGTTGATACGTCTTCAGCCACTGCCTTACGTGTTCTCAAAAAGAATGGTTATCATTCTTACAAAACGTCAAAAACGCATCAAATTCATCCGGAGGACAACTATCGTCTTATGGAATTTTGCGAAACCATGATGAAAAAGGCTAATCGTGATGAAAACTTTCTGAGATCTATATATTCTTTTCACAGATGAAAGCACTTTTCCATTATTGAATCGTCATAACCCAACACACGTTCGATATTGGTCGAGGGAAAATTTGCATTTGTATTTTGACGTAAGAACGCAGTATCCAAAAAAACTAAATGTTGGGGGGGGGTATTGTAGGGGAACACGTAATTGGGCCATTTTTTATTTACGCCAATTTGAATGGTCCTAGATACTTGGATCTACTGCAGCAGCAAATTATTCCAACTGCTAGGCAGTTGTTAGGTGTGAAATTTGGTGAAATATGGTTTCAACAAGATGGTTGTCCCGCTCACAATATTGGCCTTGTTAGGGAATATCTTGATAATGTATTTCCTAATCGGGTTATAAGAACTATTTTATGGCCAGCTTGTTCACCTCTATCTTGCTCCTAATGACTTCTATTTGTGGAGTTATATCAAAATAAAGTTTACGGGCATGAAAAGGCTAATAATTTGGAAGAACTTCGGATTAAAATTGAAGAAGCTTTTCAAACTATCACCCCTAACATGCTTGGAAACGTTAGAAGGGATTTTTATAATAGGCTCGGATATTGTCTAGCCGAGCAAGGAGGACTTTTCGAACATTTGCTCTAATTTTTTTTTTTTTGACTGGGAGAATCTTTTTGGTTTTTAGAATGTATTATTTTATTTTGAGAACTTTTATTTTGTTTCTCCTTATTATTTTCATTGTAACACGTTGTTAGTGATAAATCTGAGCAGTTGAGAATAAAACGCTTTAATTTATCAGTGACAAAAAACAAGAAAATTACGTTAAAAAAATTTGCGTATTTATTGACCAAATTCCGGTTTCATTGACTACGCTCCACATGGCACCGTGGTTAGAGGCGTACTAACGCAAGCCGCGAACGGTGATCGCAAGCCTGAGTGTTGGTTGCTCTACTGATACGTGTGGGGTGTCCCTGCGTGTACGTACACTGGCAAATTGGATTTCTTCCGGAGTATGTTCGCAGTAGCCTGAAGCGCTCTGTATACATAGATAGAAAAGCTTGTAAAAAGGCAAAATTTTGACGTAACTTCTGCGCACGCGTCGGTTTTGAAATGGGAATGGATTCCTTTTGCAACGCGAGAAAATGAATGTTTCAAACATTGTAAAAATATTTTAAATAAATTTAACGAGGGAAAACGCCTCATGTTTGAACAGACCTTTGATAAAGCACGGCATTAACTTCAATTACGTGGGTGCCCAGATGACTTGTTTAGATGACAACAATGTCAAAAACCTTACGGTAACGGTTAAAAAAAAAACGGTAAAGGCAGTTCCGCAAGAGTGTTTATGATGACTTTCTTAATGAAAAATTAGTTTTTAGTGAACACACTTTTCAAACTAAAAATTTAAAAATTTGGTCCGTAGAAAATTGCGTGCGTTTAAAGTTTTTCCACGCACGCTAGGACAGTTTTTTGCGCACGCCGTGCTTATTTTTTTAACGTGCAGCCTCAAGTTATGTTTCCCGCATGCCATGCAAAAAACATAAAAACAGTAGTTTATTAAATATCCAAAAGAGTGCCTGCAATTTATAGAGTACCTGGAAGACTTTATTAAAAAATTAGCATAGCTAAAAGTCTTTTTACAACACGGAAACAAAATTCTGTTTTGGTTTTAATTTCAAAAATACCAAATATATATAACGCTAGGAAGAAGCTGTTTGTGCAAATAGGAAATTAACCGATATCGTGTGCAAAAAAGTATTACTTTCCGCACTGTTTAGGCAAATTACTAGGTAACCAATGTGGAAAAAAATAAGCAAATTCGATTTAAAATAGTGGTATTTTGAAAAAGGAAGATACCTATATTATAGGTATTACATGATGATTTTTCACTGTTTAAAAATAAATGGAATTTATACACTCTACTATAATTTTTATTTAATACGTACAAAGGTATCTTTACATTTTTAATAAATACAAAAAAAGTATCTTATAAATAAAAAGTTGTAACAAATATACATTTTTATATATAATATAATGTTTTAAAAATTTATATTTTTACCGGGAATGCTTGTACTATATATGAACAAATCTCGGCAGAAAAAATGACCTGACTACATACAGTATTAAAATTGTGAATGTATAGTTATCAATAAATATCATACGCACCTCTTAATTTTTTTTTCTACTCATGTAATTAATTATGAGTGCTTACCATATTGTTTTTATCAGAAATTCGCAAAAATATCCCAAAAAAAAATATTTCTTTTCTATATTTATTAATTATATTTTGTATTTCTTGCAACACTATATAGTTGCACGCCTATGGCGACCTATGACAAGATGGCGCCGAAAAAGCATACAATAACTAACCTGTGAAATGTTTGGTTTTCACTTGCAATCTCCAGTTTTCGTCACATTTATCACTTTTGCCACAAACGCTTAAAAATCTATTGAAAAAATATTAAAAACTGTCCAGTAATCTGTAAAATATACCAAAACCTCGATTATACTAAAGCTACAACGCCGACAAGAAATTAAGAATGGAGCAGCGTATAAACGGTTATATGGCTGACCCGCCAAAAATGCGAGGTTGTCACATTGTTGTAGGTTTTATTCCCGATATATATTGGCAAATAAAAAAAATTATTCTTTCGGCCAAAATATCATATATTTTATCTAATATATCGACCGAAAGAATGAGATATATTTCAAGTACCATAACATGTACCTACACATTATAAATTCTTTATTGATTTAAAATTTATAAGATTCACGGAAATTAAATGCAATTATAAAATAATAATAACTAGAGAATTTGCATAATTACAGGTAAATGATAAAAAAGTTATAAATATAATATATTTGTAAGAACAATACGTGTAGAAATACAACTTTCAGCACAATCTGGCATAGTCGCCAAACTTCTGGTCGAAACTGAGGTAAACATTATCTATTTTGTATACCTTTATGGATAGAATCATTATTTTTATTTATTTTAATCTTTATAGTGAGTCAAATAGGGCAAATATTATCAAATTTATCAAAACTCATTAAATTTCATGCACGGATGCCGAGAATTGCAGAAAAACGTCGGTGTTTTCATTCTGTCTCTTTTTTGTCATGCTATTGGTAAAAGAAAGAAGTATTTCCCGACCAAAATTTTAAATTTGCGGACATACTCTATCGTTGATTATTTTCACCAGCTCTCAAAGTCGTTGGCGTTGTACAGCAGTGCCTTATGAGGCCAAAATGGTTCAAAACTCGTCATCATCTTGCTCTTTAGAAGATTTTGATTCTGGTGGGACATTGAAGAAGAATCGCCGACGTTTAAAAAGTGGAAAAGGGAACACATAAAGGGAAAAGGAAGCAGTAAAAGTGCAGCTCACCAATAAATCACTTTATTTTTTGGAGTTTTTTAGTACACTAAACTCATACAAACAAACACCATACTACCACACCACAAAGATAGCCATATCTTTATTTATGAAACCTACAATACACAAACCAGCACTACAAGTTGCATATCTACTCGTATCGATCACAACTACGTTTACATTTGAACGCATAAACCTTTTGGATCCGTTCCAGTAAAAAGTTCGATCGCGAAAGTACCGTCACAACTTAAACGATTTCGAGGGCACAACAACGCAAGCAAGAAACCATGTTTACAAAAAAAAACTACATCGATCACTGTGTTTTTAATAGATAAAAATTCGAATCTCTTTTCAATTAATAAAACTGCATATATAAACGTATTTTTAAACCTTTTTACCATATTTGCAACGTTATGGGGTTGGAATGACGTCCAAATTTCCACCGCAACTTTGCGGAAAAAAACGCTAGTTATGTTATGTCGACTTTATCTACCGATAATAAATAATATATATTTTAAAAAACAACAAAATGAATCACGTGTCCGCAAATAAAAATGAAAGTAAAATTCGTGGCATATCGGACAAAGCGTTTTTGTTTCTCACTTCATACCTGCTGAACGGTACAGGATTCTGTATTTACGGTGTCTTGCACTTTTCAATTTTGACATTATTGTTTTTCGGTTTATTCGACAGGTGGCGCACACAGTTACTACGTCCCCAAGGATTACAAACTTTTTGTTTTAAATTCTAGAGGTGGTATAATCCTATGACTCCCTGATGATTCCTAATAAGTATGAAACAGGTCTGTAGGTGTCTGGATTCTCCGTTAGACATTGGAGGCCTGGTCGTAATGAAATGAGAAACAAAAACGCTTTGTCCGATATGCCACGAGTTTTACTTTCATTTTTATTTGCGGACACGAGATTCATTTTGTTGTTTTTTAAATATTTTGGCTTTTTAGTTCTGCGCAACAAGCCTCCTCCGGAGCGATTGCTTGTTGATGCCTTAAAATTAGGGCCACGTAGTATGAAGCTCCAATTGGGGTGGTGCTGCTGCGAACGTTACCTCTTTTTAAGAGTCATGTTACAGTGACCTTATACTTTTACAGGTTTCTACTTTATAACCTGCTGAACGGTACAGGATTCTGTATTTACGGTGTCTTGCACTTTTCAATTTTGATGTTTTTGTTTCTCGGTTTATTCGACAGGTGGCGCACACAGTTAGAACGTCCCTATGAATTACAAACTTTTTGTTTTAAATTCTAGAGGTGGGCATGGTCACTGTGTAGTTTCAACTGCCAGGTATAATCCTATGACTCCCTGATGATTCTTAATAAGGATGAAACAGGTCTGTAGGTGTCTGGATTCTCCATTAGACATTGGCGGCATGGTCGTAATGAAGTGAGAAACAAAAACGCTTTGTCCGATATGCCACGAGTTTTACTTTCATTTTTGTTTGCGGATACGAGATTCATTTTGTTGTTTTTTAAATATTTTGGCTTTTTAGTTCTGCGCAACAAGCTTCCTCGGAGCAATTGCTTACTGACGTCTTAAAATTAGGACCACGTAGTATGAAGCTCCAATTGGGGGCGGTGCTGCTGCGAACGTTACCTCTTTTTAAGAGTCATGTTACAGTGACCTTATACTTTTACAGGTTTCTACTTTATAACCTGCTGAACGGTACAGGATTCTGTATTTACGGTGTCTTGCACTTTTCAATTTTGATGTGTTTGTTTCTCGGTTTATCCGACAGGTGGCGCCCACAGTTACTACGTCCCCAAGGATTACAAACTTTTTGTTTCAAATTCTAGAGGTGTGCATGGTCACTGTGTAGCTTCAACTGCCAGGTATAATCCTATGATTCCTTGATGATTACTAATAAGGATGAAACAGGTCTGTATGTATCTGGATTCTCCATTAGAGATTGGAGACCTGGTCGTAATGAAATGAGAAACAAAAACGCTTTGTCCGATATGCCACGAGTTTTACTTTCAATACATATTTTGACAGGTATTATTTCCCGCCTAATCAATCATCATAATAACGAAGTAAATTAGAAATCCCTTCGGTATGACCTTAGAGTGGTGAAAAAAATAGTAGGTATATCAAATACTTACTCATTCAGAAACTAAGTTGGTACTTTTAACTCCAAACTCGCCGAGGTATTAGGGAGTTTATGCGTAGGCGTGATATAGAGCGCAATGTTCTGTCCTGGTTTATCTATAAAAAAAAGACCGCTCGTATACGGATATTAGAATCCCGTCTTTCTAGCCTTACTTGGGCATTTTTATCAGGGTCACGTACGACGTCCAGTAGAGTTTTCTATCAGTGGTTCAATGTTAGCGTTTAGTACGAATTATAATAAATTAGGTTTTTTTTAATAGCTAAAATTATAGCGTACATTTTTATCTTTAGAAAAGCTCCTTTTTTATTTTATCTAACTTTAAATGGGTACCATTTACCAACTTTTTGACATCATTATTTTTTTCTTGTTTTACATATAATATCTAAAGTTTTAACAAACTATAATTTTTACAAAAAAATTAACCGCTAACAAGCGTTTTAAAATGTCTTTTTTCCGATTGTAAAAAAATAGGAAAAAAAATGAAAAGGTAAAGTGTGACTGTAGTTTTTCAAAAAGCTTGGTTCCTTAAAGATCTCATTATTAATGGGTAAGGTAAGTTAAGTATAGGCATCAACTAGAAACTACCTTTATTCACAACTGAACCAGCGTTTCTCTTAGAAAAGTGTAATTAAAACTTTATTTTAAAAAAAACTATTGAATGAAGTCAAATCTTACACACTATGGTACTATGATTTTGTTTTAATAATACTTTTTTAAATATTAGAATATACAGAGTGCTCATTTTAAAACTTCCCACCCAAGATTCACGTAATTAGATTCTGATTTTGAAAAAATTCTCGCACACGTCGATTTTTCATTCAAGGGGGACACATTTTGGCATGAAATTTTTCTAGCACGCACCCCCTTTGGGGGCGGGGGTAAATTTTACTCCTACATTTCGAAAAGAGAAAGTGGCTCGAGTGATACCTTGTTTTGAAGGTCTCTTAAGGCGCAATTACACAGACGAACATGCTCAAATAAAAGCTCGTGCGAAAGATCTAAAATTTTTTGCGTGAAAATTTTTGTGAGCTTTTCTTTGAACATTTTGTTCGGTAAATTTTTGAGCAAATTATTGCTATCTATTTTGGAAACATTTTTTTAAAGATGAGAATAAATAAAATTTCATATCAGTGATCAGTGATCTCAATCTTCAAATGGACACCAACTTTTATTTAAAATTTTTGTGGAAAAAAGCCGACGGCAAGCGAAACATTTGCTATGTTTTCATGGGTATTGAGTTCGTTTTCAAAACTCATTGTATCTTTTTCTTTTTTATAGCGTGTTCTTGCTCTTGATAAAGAACACGCTCTATAAAAGAAGAAGATACAATGAGTTTTGAAAACGAACCCAATACCCATGAAAACATAGCAATAATTATTGGCTCTACTATCAGTTTTGTCACATGGATTAGGGTTACTTATGATATTTTTTTCTTAGGGTTTTTCCCGGATTTTTTAGCCCGGGGTTTTTTTTGGGATTTTCTTGCGAGTTTTTTTTATTTCCAAGGGTTTTTTCCCTAAAGGCAAAAAAAAACCCAGGAAAATTTTTCTCTTCCAATAAAATTTTGAGTTTTTCAAATATCGGCAAAAAACTCAAAAATTTCACTTTTAAGTGGTAATCCGCGCCTCACGACTATGAGGAGTGGTGGGGAGGGGGATTTTTTTAAACATATTTTTGTAACTTTACTTTACCTTTTATTGTTATTTTTTAATTCCTCACACCAGATTTACCTAGTTAGTTTAAGGTCCCAAGGGTTGCTTAAAAAAGTAAAAGGTTCATGAAAATGCTGAAGATATAGATATTTACTGTCAATTTAATGTAATAATCAAGGTCGATTACTGACACTGAACCAACAATATGCAAAGGGCAACATTGCGATTCAAAAGGGTGGCCGGCCTACTACCTACGAAATCCAAAACGCGGGATGATAGATTGGCGACACAGTCTACTAAATTACTACTAAATCATATTTTTTAGACAAGGGTCGGGTTCGTAGGGTTTTAAAAGTAGGTAATAAACGGGTATTATTTAAACCGAACGTGCTTTTGTTCATATATTTGAGATTTAATAAAATGTATATAAGTTTTTTAATTTGACTGAATTGTTATTGTAAAAGACTAAACTAGAAAGTAAAATAAAGGGATATTCTTTTAAACATAAATTTTTATCATTATATTTTACAGGCAACAACAATAAATAAGTGCCAATTATTATTTTTTTTATTCTCGTTCTTTTTACAACCTCAAAAAAGTTACAAGTATACTGGCATAAAATCAGATCAATGGAAGTTGCTTATGAGGTAAAATGTGAATTTTGGTATCAAATCGTTTTTCCGTCGGAAAAAACTTGATTAAAAATACCTTATTTGAAAACTTTGTTTTTCTATTTTCAGTTAAGTTCAATGAATTCCGATAACAATATATATTTTAAATTTGTAAAGAAATTTTTATACCCCCAATTCTTCAAACAAATTTTGCTCAACATTCTCTCCAAAATTTACGTGTGTTTTTTTGTACCAGATTTTGCTCGAACATTTCTTTGAACATTTTGCTCAAGAGGCTCGTGTAAATGTTTGTCGGCATTTCAACATCAAAGGAAAGTTTGTCTGTGTAAATGCGCCTTTAAATATCTTTACCTACGACCAACGACTAATACTAATTTTACGACCATCTCAACACGATTTTAATGACTCATTTACGATCCTTGGATAATAATAGAGCTTAGACGTAAACCACAAGATGGCGTGACAAGCGATGAAACTTTATTTTATAAGAGCACTAATTGAAGCAAAAATGAGAATTATTTTCATATATTTTTAAAACATTAAATATATATAATTTTACGCATTTTTTTAAAGAAAAACATTGTTTTTAAAAAGATGTATGAAAAGTCCCTAAGTAACCTTGTTTGCTTTGACGTTTTAGATAGAACGTCATTGAAACTTCAGGTTATGAAGGTTGTTGACTTGACATTTTGATTGGTCGTAGATAAAGTATAGTACACTAACTCGCATGTTATGGTCATTACAATGTGTTCAAGGGGCTCGCAAAAAGAAAAATGGAACGCTTTAAAATCCCTGAACTTATCAAAGAACAAAAACATTACATCAATTCCTACTAGTCAACAGTTGATAGAAAACCAATTTGACAATACCTTGTTTAGCGACAAAAAGTTCACATTTCAGTTAATTACTGCAGAGGACGTAAACGAGACGATTTGTTCACTTAAAAGCAATGCCAAGGGCTGTGATAATATATCCTTAAATATGTACAAAAAGTTCACATTTCAGTTAGTTACTGCAGAGGACGTAAACGAGACGATTTGTTCACTTAAAAGCAATGCCAAGGACTGTGATAATTTATCCTTAAATATGTTACATTATTGCCTGGATTTTATTGAGCCTTTCATTGTTAACATCATTAATAGCTTCCTGGTTGACGGCTACTTTCCACAAGAATTGAAACTTTCTAACAATATTCCTCTTCCCAAAACCAAAAACGTGGAGTCTCTCAATGATTTAAGGCTAGAAAAACTAATTTATAAGCAGGTTTATAACTATGTTGAATCAACTAATATCCTTGCTGAGTATCAATCGTGTTTTCGAGAGAGTCATGGAGTGGCCACTAAAATAATGGATGATATTTTTACTAATCTTGACAAGAAAAAGCTTATGGCAGTGTTACTTCTGGACTTTTCGAAAGCCTTTGATACCATTGACCATCATTTAATCATTAATAAACTAAAATATTATGGATTTGATAATAATGCATGCTTATTTTTTTATCACTATTTATTTGGAAGGCTTCAGCAAGTACTTTTTAATGGAGACTGCTCTGAAAAAGCCGACGTTTCGTCAGGAGTTCCGCAGGGATCCATTTTAGGGCCGCTGTTATTCAACACTTACTTGGCAGACATAATAAAAGCCATTTAGCATTGTGAAGGTCAATCATACACAGATGATACGGAAATTCACATTGAATTTAACGTTGAAGAGATGCACCAGGCTAACGAACAACTTAATTCAGACATTAAACTAATTTACGATCTGTAAGAAAATTCACTTAAACTCAATGTGGAAAAATGCAAGCACATGCTGTTTGGTGCTAAAAATAATGTTACGAAAGCTGCTGAAAATTTTGTGGTTCAAATGAACAATAAAGTACTTACGAGGGAAATTAAATTTATCAAAAATCTAGGGTTAACCATTGATCATGACCTTAAGTTCACAAATCATGTATCGATTTTATTAAAAAGAACGTATGCGTCTCTGAAACTCATTTATGCCAACAAAGATTTTTTATCTAAGCACAATAAAAAAGAATGGGGCTTTCCCATAAAAAAAAAGTTACCTTTTTTTTGGAATATACAGAAACATAAAGGTCCAAGAAATCCATCTAAAAACTTTTTTCCCCAAAAAATTTTGGTTTTCTATGTGAAAAATAATGTTTTTAATCGTCGATTCAGTGGCCTTACGATTTTTCAAAACGAATATAGGTGACGTCATAATCAATACAGGTGACGTCATTTTTGGCTGGTCCATTGTAATTTGTCAAGTGCAGTTTTTATTTGGACCACTGGGTTGCGAACTGCGGCCTGCGGCTAACTTTAAGTCATACTGTCAATTCGTTTTTTTGTGTTTTGCTTTTTTGGTTGTGATTCTTTTGAAGTTAATTTATAAAATTATAAACATTTAGTAGTGCGGAAGTTTATATTGTCGTTTAGAAAGCCTACAAGTAATATACAACTATATATGTAGTGAATGTTATTACAAACAGTACGGTTCCTGTCCACCATAGCCCTAGCTGCTAAGAAAATTTAAGCTGGGTTTATAAGCTTAATTCGGAGACAAGAAGAATAAGAACTTTTGATTGCGATTTTTAACAGAGTGTGCGCATACAAATTTTGATATTTGGTAAGTTTTTTTAAGTAATTTTATATAAAGGAGTGTCTATAAAGAGCCGACAATTCGGCTGAATAGACGTGAAGGTAAAGAGCCGACAATAATTATTTATTATGTGTTTCATATTTTCATATTTTTTTAAACTAAATTAACCCAACCTAACCTAAACAGACTCAAACCAACTTATTAAAAGCCAAAACAACCCAAACATTTTTTGATGCCAAAAAAAGATGTAGGGGTTGTAGTGTGTTTTTTTGGGCTGTTTTGGCTTTGAATAAGTTGGTTTGTTTAGGTTAGGTTGGGTGAATTTAGTTGGTTTGAGTCTGTTTAGGTTGGGTTAATTTAGTTTAAAGTGTGTTTTTTTGGGGTGTTTTGGCTTTTAATAAGTTGGATTGAGTCTGTTTAGGTTAGGTTGGGTTAATTTAGTTTGAAAAAAAACGAAAATATGAAAAACACATAATAAATTGTCGGCTCTTTAGACACTCTCTTTATATAAAGCCGCTTTCTGATGCATCGTCAAAAACCACCATAAAAACTCAACCCCAGATCCAAGAATTTTCATGCTTGCTACATGTCTATTAGAAGACAGAATTTTCTCCTAAAATCTATATCTTTTGATAGCTTTTCTTATTTGCTTGCAAAAGTGTAGATTCATACTAGTAACATTATAAAAACTTCGTTCTGCTATTGTTTAAAATCTGTATATTGGTACAGCCAACGGGTGAAATGATCCCATATTTTGTACGTCTCCTGTAAAAAGTGTCCATATTCCAGTTCCTCCTGGGTTTAGGATAAAATGAAACTAATAATATAGGAAGCCTGCAAGTGCTAAAATATAGTTCCTGCCAAATATTTTGTGCACTTGCTGGATTGGTTCACCCCTTGGGTACAGCCATGATGGTATTTTCAGACTTCAAATATAGCTATCTATTCTAAAGCGATAATATTCTGTTCTTTTAATTTTTTTGCACTTATTTTAAAGGTTTCAATATTTATATTAAAAAAAGTATTGATAAAAAGATTTTTAAAGAGAGCTGTAGGTAAGTAGTTTTTTAACTTTTTGAATTTTGTTAAGATTTTTTCTTGATTTTTTTTTAGAGAATATGGCTCAGAATATGGAGAAGGGATTTGTGAAGGGTGATTCTAACAACTTACCCAAAGTGGATCATGAGATGATTAATTTATATTATTTGGATAATATGGATTTCTTTAGCGCTGAGATGAAGAATGTTAAGACTGGAAGTGAGTATGGTTTAACTGCGCACATTAAAAATCCAAATTGTGTCAAAATATATGAGTAAGACTGTTAAACATTTATTATAAAAACCTTGTCAAGTGACTTGAAATATGATTTTTGGACACCCTGTACATATTTTTTTAAATTTAACTTTTTTTTCCCCGATTACAAAAATCCAAACCTTGTTACTTTTTTATGCCAAGTAAGAAAAAGCAAGGTAACTTTTTGAGAAAGGACCTCAGCACAAGTAATTTAATTTATTTATTTATATTTATAGGGAACAGAAACCCCATTAAAATCAATACCTTGTCAAAAGAAAAAAATTTTACATAGTCAACACTGAATACTAATTAATAAATAAAGACATGAAATATAGTATAGTAGGAGTTATAGTATGAACAATGCAAAATATTTGAAAACAGACACACAACAGTATAAAATTTAACTAAAAAAAATATTTAGTCTGGTAAGATTCTTTTTGTTAGTCTTTTTAAGGAGTTAACAGATACATTAAAAACATTAATAACTGGTTGCTGAGTTAAGCAATAAAGTTCTTTCAATAAATTATTTTTTTGTCCATAATCAGTTGTATGAAAAGTAATGTGAAAAGTATGATGATGTCTAACAGTCAGTTAGACCGTTAATTAATTTATGCATCAAACAAATGTCAGTAATTTTTTATGCCTCTCTAAACTATCAAGATTGAGCTAAATTCTGACATGATGATAATTTAGTGCCACATTACCATCAAATTTCTTTACTAACACATTAGGCTTATGACAGTAAAGTTTTTTCAGAAAAATGCAATGTTAATTTCAAGGTTAATTTATATACTTAGCAAAAGCTAGTTTAAAAAAAATACAAAAGAATGTCAATAAAGTAAAAAACTAAACTAAAAATAAATATTTAAAATTAGGATTTTGGGTTTAATAAAACCTGATGACTAGCTTATTAAATCATTCAAGTATCTTTCAAAGAAAATCCCAAACATTTAATTAAAATGACTTTTAAAACAAAACATTATATAATAGTCAATTAATTTGTTGTGAAGAGGGTGGAATTGTAGCAGCTAGCAATTACATTTACGTTGAAGTCAGATCTGTAGTTCTTGAAATATTCAAGGAAAATAAAATATACTTTTAGCAGCTAGCAACACACGGTTTTAATATTTAGATGGATAATTACAGTTCCAACAAAAACTATATCAGATTTGTAGTTTTTCAGATATTCAAGGAAATATTGGACTCAACAGGATTTCTTACTAGTTTTGACCAAGGTTTTGACCAACTTATTAAAAGTAAAATATAAATGACAGTAAATAAGTAATTTATTACAGTTACTATATTTTAAACATCCTGGATTTTTTTATAACAGTGAAAAGCTGCAAAATGTGAAGATAATAAAAAAGTCATTTGTAGGTACACCTAAAATTTTGCTATAAAATTTAAAACAAAATGTTAGAAAAGCTTTATCAGAAATAATTAACCACAGCTGTAAAATCTGGGAAAACTATTTTGAGGTATATAACTAAGACAGATTTGTAAAAATATAAAAAAAAATTGTATTTTTTTTATCTTATATTTTTAATCTCAAAGAATTTCCAAATTTAATTCATGTTATGAAAAATATCATAGCATGAAAAATTAACAGCTAATGAAGTGTCACCACATGCCATTCAGTGCATTACAAAAAAAATATGATTTCTAAACTTTTGCCATACCTAGAGGACTCATGGTATGTAAACTGGACATATGAAGTTTTGTCTATCTATCAGTTATTCTCGTGTCATATGAGAGTTGCAATTCTACGTGTATATGAAATTATTTTTACTTTGTTTGTACCTTAAAAATGTACATGGTCTGGTTGATTTGGTGTTAAAAGTGAGATGATTGAAGGCTTAAGTGTTATTGTTTATTTTAGAGTTACGAAGGAGGTCTATGGTGACACGTTAAGAGAGAAGGAGATGTTTGCACAGTCAAGGCGAAAATAACTCCGGAGCACAGAGTAAGAAATACTCCTTATACTGTGGAAATTTCTGTTAATGAGAAGGAGGAAAAAGTGCTGCATTCTGAGTGCAAAGATTGTTCTGCTTCTGCAGGTAGTTTTAAAAACTTGAAACTATACACATTTTACATTACATTTAAAAAAAAATATTTGGTTAATCTCTTTTTAAAGTCTTCTTAAAATTACTTAATAATTGTTATTATTTACATTTTTTGAGAAAAAGAGGTAAAATTATAACTTTCAGAATAGCAGCTGGCACTATTTTGCAATTACACCTGGTAGGAAAATTATATCTTTAAGGTATCCAAACTTACAGAATATTAGGCGCTGCTCTTTTTTTTGTACATATCTGGGGTGGAAAATCCAAGTAAAACTGCTTTAAATTTTTTAAAAGTTGACCTTTATGCATAGAGTTTTTAGAGCATACCAACACAAAAAGTTACGTTTGTTAGGACAAAATGAGGAGCTATGAACATTGGAATAATTTTTTTAGACATTAAAAGGTTGTATCCCCAAACCATCTCCGAGACTTGTTTAATTATCAAATTTCGGCGTCATTTCACATTTCTCTGGTGGGGGGCATTCCTAACTTCAAAAAAAAAATATGTGCGAAAAAAAAACACTTTATTTATACCAAAATAACTCAAATAAACATGAAAGACCTAAATACAAAATTTCTTAATTGGTGCCTGCCTGTCTGTCTGGACAACGATGACTGAAAAGCCACTAAAGTTAACCGATTTTGATGAAATTTGGCACAAAAATCCTTTGGAACCAAAGAATGAGCTGATTAGTTTTTGATGGGGGTGAGGGTTGTAAAGAGGGTAAGAAACCGGGTTGAAAATCATAACCCACAAACCGTATCAGCTAGCAACACACATACAGTTTTCACATTAAAAGAAATAATTATATTTTCAACAAAAATTAGCAGATCAGTAATTTTTGAGATATTGAAGAAAAATAAAATTTATACATGCCTGCTGGTGCCATGTTTTAAAAAATATTTTTCTGGTATTTTCTAACTATGATGTATTTTTTGTACCAGTTTCTGTTAAGCTAGGAACACACAATGCAAATTTAGTTTTCACAAGATAAAAAAAGACGCAAGCAGAATGTGTCTCCTTTTAACCTGTTATTAGAAAATTGTTAACTGTTTTTAACTTTTCTTTTTTGATACTTACAGGGGGCTGCAAGCATGCCATTGCTGTCCTTTTTTGGCTTCACAGAAGAAGTGAAGAACCAGCCTGCACCTCTACAATGATGTTGGAAATGCTAAAATGGATTTGCAGTCACTTAAACGAAGACGTGCCAGCCCTCGGACCAAAAAGTCATAATTATGTGTCTCAATTGATGTAAATCTGCGCAGATAACAAAGGGGTAATATATACCATTTTGCGATCTGAAGACAAGTACACCTATATCGATGTATACCAGCTCTGGTTCAAGTTTAAAACTGCAGAGAAAATGGACCAAATGGAATGTTGACAGGTTCATTAATTACATGCGGTCAAATATGAGCGATTCCTTGTGTGTCGAAGCTGAAACGGATACTCGACTTCAAGCCAATTCTCCATTATGGCACAGCTTGCGATTTGGCAGAATAACGTTAACTGAGGCTATTTTTGGCGCTTCTAAACACCTGGGCACTGAGGCAGTGGAGAGGGGGAAAAAGTTAAAGATGATGTCTTGAAGGAAATTCAAAAAATTAAAATTTCAAAATCAGGCTTGTACCTGAGAAGCCAATACCCATGTTTTGGTGTGGTGTCTTTTTGTTACATTAGTGGAGAGCTGCTAAACCGATTTTTATAAAAAATGTACAAAATATCTTTGGCATCAAGCAATGAGTTTTTAATGGTTGTGGGAGGTTGGAAAGAGGGTTGAACTTCTAAAAACATCCTTACTTACTGTAGCTGCTAGCTAGAGATATTCAAGAAAAGGTTCTTTGGGCGATATATGTGTCTGCTAAAGCACTTTAAAAAATCCGTGTTTGTTTAATTAATATCTGCGTTTTTTTTTTTGTTTTTTAATGTTTATATTTTTTTAAAGTCTCATTCGTTACTTAAATATCTGGTCATAAAACAAAAATTTAATCTCAAAGTGCCATAAAAAATGTAGATATCTCAAAACGCGCATACTTACAGTAATACCAAAAATATAGTTACTACCTAAACTAATGCAAAACATTGAGTTGTTTAATAAAACGCGGAAATTATTTATAAAACATGGATTTTTTTTTGTGAAAATCACAAAAATATATGATAAACTCCAAAAAATGTTGTCAGCCTGAATTTTTTTATCTCTGTAGAAACTTCAAAGTGATAGATCACAAATGAACCCCAAAGTGAAGTACCGTTTTTTATCAAATCTTGAAGTGTTCTATGTGAAACATTGTTTTTCGCCAATTTGAATAACATTTTTTGTTTCATGTAAACCATTTATAATGTACAGGGTAAATCAGATATCGTGATTAAAATTTAAAACCTGCTATTAATATATTTATAGTTTGATGACCCAAGTACTCAGATTGCTAAAAAATCAATGAGCATAACTACTAAAGACTTAAAATAAGTGTTATAAAACACTTTTATGAAATTTTCGTTATGATTTCTGTATTGTGTATTTTGACTATGACAATATACTAAAATTTTATACAAATTGGTGGAGCACAATTTTTTACAGAGGAGTCTTATGACAGGACTATCAAAAACTTAAAAAAACTGTTAAGAGATAAAACCTCAATGTAAGGTACCGCCAAATAAATTATAGGTTTTTGGTATTGCTAAAAAGGTCTTTTGACAAAGATTTTGAAAGAAAAAAAATCTTCACTGATTGATGTTAATACATTGTTTTCATTCCCTGTACAAATCTTGGCATAATAAGAACCGAAGACAGGCTGTTAGGATAAAAAATTGTCTCTCTGAAGAGATATTAGTGAAGTCTGGAGTACCACAAGGGGACCTATGTCTACAATTCTTTTCATTTGTTTTATTAATGATATTTCAGACTGTTTCTGTTGCTGTCTAATCCTTCTATATGCAGACGATTAAAAGATTTTTAGAATTGTTAAAGATTTTAGGGATTGTGAAAGAGTGCAGAATGATCTCAACACTTTTTCACAAAATTTAAAGACTTAAGGGTATTATTTGACCCAAGCTTAAGCTTTAAAAATCACTATAACTTTATCTGTAACAAAGCTTTTAAACTACTGGGTTTCTTAAAAAGGAGCCTATCTGAATTTAAAAATATAATCTGTTTTAAAAATGTTTATTGTTCTCTTGTTAGATCAATATTAGAATATTGTAGTTCCATATGGTCCCCATTCTATAAATGTCATGTAGAAAATCTGGAAAGGGTATTGAAGAAATTCTTATGTTTTGTAGCTTTTAAACTTAAAATTCTATCTGGGGAAATAGTTTATTGTGATGTTTTAAAATTTCTAAAGGTCACAACTCTTGAAAACCGTCGAGTAATGTCTTGATCTAGCTTTTATTTTCAAGATTTGAAATGCAATGTTTGATTCTCGTCAATTAATACATAGAATTGGCTTAAGGGTTCCACAGCGGAGTACAAGAAATAGGAATATTTTTAACTTAGAATATTATAATACAAATTACAACCTTAATAGACCTATACGAAGAATGTGTAGCTCTGCTAATAATGTGGATATTTTTTTCCACCTCTCTGGATTCCTTCAGATATAAAATTAAAGTTTTGTATATTTAGAATAATAAAAAATTGTATAATTAAAATAGTACATTTATTTATTTTGTTTTATTAATAATTTACTATTTTCTTGTGTATCTAACACTCCTTTTGTTTAAATAGTACGTATTTTTGACCATATTATTTAATAAAACTATTTAACTTTAGTCTTGATATTTTTTTGTCCGCCTTTAAAAGCTTGAGTTTTAGGATACATAAAACATGGTAAATTTACAGTAGGTATATATTTATTTCTTACAAAACAAAAGAACAGGCAATGATTTTATTTCACTTCACTTATTAAAAATAAAAATTATATAAAACTATTGTAATATTAAAAATGACAATTTTTTCCATTGAAGGTCCCAAAATAAATCTTATTTACAGAACATGCTTCTAAAAAAAGATTGAAACAATTTCAGACAGTATAAAACCACTAGGCGCCCACCCCAAACATCATTTTGAATCACTCACAAATAGGCATCATTCCGCACTTGTACTTTATTATAAGTCATCTGATATGGGTTCGTCCTGGCGATGGCGTGTTAATATTTCCAATAGGAATATGCTCCTAAGGCAATTGAAACAAAAGAGAAATAAAAAAAAGAAGTTAAAAAAAACGCATCCAATTTTGAATTTCGTTTTTCCACCCAAGATTTTTTTCGGTTGAAAGTTATGAGAAAAAAGTCTTCTTGGGTGTTTGCCAGACATCTGTTATTTGACGGCTCATATGTCCTATCATATAAGATCCTCATAGAATTTCACTATTTTGACCTTTGGTACAATACATTAAAATACGGTTACATTTTACAAGTTTTTGTGCAGGGGGGAAAATAATGTCATTTTTAATATCATTTTTCACAAATTTTCGTCTGCAATGCATTAGTAACTTGATTTTCCCAACATCTAAAATTAAGACGAGATTCGACCCCAACCCAGTCCTTGGCAGGTAAACTAACCCAGAAGTTTTTGGTTTAAGAAAAATTTGGGAAGAAACATTGACTCTTGCTAATCAATGCATCTCTCTAAATTACTTGCTATGAACTTCTTAAACTACAAAAAAATTAACCCTGAGGCAATAAATTTAAATATAAGTTTAAAAAAATTCCACTAAACTTGAAGAAAAAATATTAGAAAAAAAAATAACTTGAAGTGATTTACCATATTTTTTCACTCCCATCACTGGAGCTAAAAAAAATTTTTACAGAAGTTTTATACGTCCCTAGATTCCCATAAAGGTGGGGAGGACTGACCTTATCAGACTTTTCTATGTCATAAGTGGGAAGTTTGGCTCGGTCAATTTTAAATAAATCTTTTCTTTCCAGTTTTTAAGCAAATCAACAAAAGTCTTATTACAGAATGAGATATAAATTCCCAATGTCTATAGTGGAGTTAAATATAAATAAAAAAAGAGTTTTACCAACACAAAACTATTGGATTTTTGGCATCCTCCACTAGTTCTACCACTGACTGGTTTCAAACAAATTCCCACTATCCATAGTAGCCATCATTTCTCATCCTGTTATCTATAATGTTTTGCCGAGCATTTGTTCATGACTTGTTGGTTTGATCGTTCGTATTATTTGTCTATAAAACCTTATGGCGTACCGATGATCCCCAACAAGGGTGAAACACATGTTTGCGTTTATTCTCCAAGTCACACCCGGTATGTATTCTTGTGGTACTCCGGTGTATTTTGTAAAGTTCATTGTTTTTGTTATCGATTCGTTATAGTTGAAGGGCCGACTGGTGGATGGACTGTGTCTGAAACCAGTGGTGGTTGGTAAAACTCTTTTTTATTTACTTTTTTATTTAAAAACTTTATTGCTATAAGAATAATGGGTTAAACAAGAAGTGAACTAAATTTTACTTGTCTTAACAGATTGTATGAGGGTTATTTTACGCGAGAACCATCAAAGGTAAACCTATATTTTTTTACATGATCATGAAATATTTTTTTGTAAAGAAAAATTTTTCCTTTGGGTGGCGATGTCTCTAATGGGGTTGTAGTTGAATTTCAGCTGTGATCTTCACACACTATTGCGCCCAGCCGTGGATAATTTTTTCAGGTTTAGTGCCTCTAGAGCCACAATTTTCTTCTTGGTCACAAAGGGAAGGGCAAAAATATCTTAAATTTCCAGGGGAATTCTGACATTTATTTATTTTCACATCCGCGGAAAACGCACTTTTTCATTTTGATGCAGAAAAAGCTCGAGAAAAAATAAATACAACTTTTAACAGATTGTTTACTAAACAGAAATGACATTTAGTGACAGCTAAGCATTAAACTGAAGTTAGGAAGAGGCTGAGAAAAAGGTCACCACTCGCTACTTTTCTCGTAAAGTTAGTTGGCTAAAAAATTTTTTTGAGCGTTTTTGTAGAACTCCAACTTTAAAAATTTTTTTCTACAAAACCAAGAGTTTTTCAGAAGAAATAATAAATGCGTTTTGGATAACTCACTCTAAGGTACCAAATTCCGTTGCTTCCCAAAAATGTGGGAAAACCCCATTATACGAAGCTCTTGTTTTATCACATTTTAACTTTTGCGACGTTGTATATGGGAACTGTTTGACAGGTGTTGACAAAAGGCGTATACAAAAAGTACAAAATACATGTGCCCGATTTGTGGTTTGCGAAAGTATGACCATATCTCGCATACATTTCAGGAACTGAACTGGCTAAAAATGGAACAAAGACGACAACATCATCTTTTGGGCACACAGAATCTTAAAAAAGCAATAACCAACATATCTTGTGAAAAAATTAAAACGCGGATCACAATTTCATATCCGAAATTTAAGATATTCCCATTTATTTCATGTACCAAAACACCGTACCACTACCTTTAGATCAAGTTTTTCCTATAATGCCACTAATACCTACAATAAAATTCCAACGAGTATGGAAGACCTATCTGTGGAGGCTTTTAAGGCAAAGACTAAACTAAAGCTGTTGCATGGTATAATTAAACTAAATTAATACTTTTTTTCTAAACTCTCTTTTCTGAAATATTACAAATAGACATATTTATTGTCGTTTACTTTGTCTATGTATTTCTCTTTTTCTGTATATATCTTACATCATATAAGTGATAATTATACAAAAATCTTATAATAAATAAGATTTTTGTATAAAATGTCCCATAGTTAACTTAAAATTAAGTAGGAATTTATAAAATGATTCTAAATCACTAGGTACATAACAGTCTTACTAATTATTAGTTATATAATTATGTATAGTTCATTAGGTATATATATAATAATTTGAATTATTTATATTATAATTTATTGTAGTAGAATTAATAAGATAGTAGTGTTATTATAGTACTACTTCTTTATCAGTCAGGTTAGATGTAAGAATAGCAATCATGTATCATGAAAGCTAAATCTCGACTTATTGTAATTTTTGAAATGTTTATTTCTTTTTTGCACTAAAAGTCGTATACAATTACACGCTCAAACAAATTAAGACACTCACCTGCGGCTCGCGTCTCAAACTTCATCTTCACTTTTAATGACCATCATAACATGCTTGTTATGTAAACCACTATTACAAAAGTGTAAAAATTTCGAAAAATCTATCAATTCATTTTTGGGATATTTTTCCTCGCTTATTTTGTACAGGTAAAGAACCAGGTACCATTAATATGGGGAAAAAGTTCTCGGCCAAATTCGCTGAAATTTTGATATGTTTTTGTACGTGGACTCATTAGAAAAAGTTTAAAAAATTAAACTTTTCTGTCGAGCCGTTTTTAAGATACAGGATGTTTAAAATATCATGTTTTCTGTACATTTTCCTCCTTTTAAGCCAGTTTAGAATTTCGGACAATAAAAACGGTGATTTATGATACAGAGGGCGTCAAAAGTTATATGTAGGTAGAGCTTTTTTTTCATTTTGGGCAATTTTTTTAAAACATAAAATAAATACTTTTAACATGTTTCAATCGAAAATATTATCACAAAGTCTTCATGATATCCTACATAAATGCCATATACAGGGTGCCCAAAAATTGATTTTCTTCTTTTTGTCCCATTTCAAGCCAGGTGAATATTTAATATAAAATTGATCCTACGTAAAACATAATTTTTGGTCACCCCGTATATTTATGACAGACTAACTACCAAATCTTTTTAAGTTTGTAATGCAAACCGCAAATAGAAAAACACTAACGTTTAAAAAAAGGAATATTTTAAATGTAACATCATAACATAACATTTAAGTCAGGACACACACTGTATTTTAAGACCTTGTGTATTATTATTTGTATTGTCGAAAATCTTAATCTAGGAAAAGAACAAATTCATTAGAAGGTGAGTTATATTATTTAATAAACCATGCCTAAAATAGAACAAACATAAGAAACACTTAATAACAATATTTGGACACCCTGTATAATACAATTTACATTATGAATTTAAGGATTTTTGATGTGGCATTTTTAAAGTATAAATACTAACTTGTTTATAAAAATTGCCTAAATTGAAAAAAAAAACTCTACTTAGGTATAACTTTTGACGCCCTCTGTATTTAAATCCAAGTATAATTTTAATTATACTGGCCAAAATTCTAGAGAATAATCAGGAAAGTTAGTTTAAAGAAAATATTTAAAAAAGGAAATGGATTTATTACATAAAGTGGCTTAAAAGAGGAAAATGCACGGAAAAAATGACATTTTAAACACCCTGTATCTTAAAAACGGTTCGACAGAAAACTTTTATTTTTTAAATTTTTTCCTATAAGACCAAGTAAAAAAACATAAAAATTTCAGTGAATTTGGCCGAGACCTTTTTCTCCATGTTAATGGTACCTGGTTCTTTCACACCTCGTAGGAATGTACTCTGGAAGAAAAAATGCAATCTTAAAGATCTCATTATTAATGGGTAAGGTAAGTTAAGTATATCTCCTAAAAACTACCTTTATTCACAACAAAACCAGTGGAAAAGTGTTATTAAGCACTGGCGTGGCCAGGGGGAGGTTTTGAGGTTAAAACCTCCCCTAGGAGGTTCAACCCAATCTACAATAAATTAATTATTATCAAGGGCCCCAGAGAGAGCTATGACTCCCCCACTTTTTTGACCCTTTAGTCCGGTTTGTGACTAGTGTTTGGTGTGATGTCTTAAATTTAAAAAATTTCGCCTGCGGTGCTATGACGTCATTAATTGTTACGATTCTAGTTTAATTCTAAGGAACTTTTCTCACCAGCATTCAAAACGTGTAATAAATGGCAATCTTTCTTTAAATTTTCTGGGCCGCAATTATGATTTGGTAACAAATCTATATATATATACCACCGCAACCCACCTTCTTGGCATCTAACCCAATCTACTTTTTCAAAAATATTTTACAAAAAACCTAACGGATCAAAATTTTTAAATAATTTTTAGTTTTTTTTTGGGAAAGTTTTCGCCTGTGGCGCTAAACCAATATTAAGCAATTTTTTTATCAAAAAATAGCATTTTACTGTAATTTTTCCAAATTTTTGCCTGGAGCGCAGTTAAGGGTTACTTTTGAAAAAAGTCTACAAATGAGACTGGATGAGACTTGCTTTTAAAAATTTCTATTTTTGTTTCGCATACAGCACAAACTCAACCCCTATTAAACCGCCCCTCTCCCCTCCCTTCAGTTCAAGAGCTCAAGCAATAGGCACCTACATAATTTTTAAAAAGGACATGGGCCAAATAACACAGGTGTTGGGCTTCCGTGAAATGCCTTAGTACTTACATTATGTTGTAGACAACTTCTTTCTGAACACTGTTTAAATTGGACAAAAATGCCGCTGGGCCGTAGGAGCTTCACAATTTCGATCCACAGTTTTGATTTTGAAAATGTTTTGATGTCAAAAAATGGCAGAATTTGACTTCATTTATTTTTGGATAGCTGAGGGCACTCAAATTCTCTTACCTCACTCTAGGTAATTCTACCACAGAGTCACTGATATTTAAGGTAGGAATTTGACCAAGGAGTGAGGCGATCAGATGTTTCGTTTCCCTGTATCTCAGTGATAACATAGATACCTAGCTATTTCTTTACAATTCCGCAACCTCACCTTTTAAGACTCATTTCGAAACCATTTGAAAATAATACTTACATTAGTATATAAAAAACATAAAAACAACATTTGCAGAGGTTATAAATGACCGCCAATCAAAGCTTTCAAATGTACGTCGAAACTAGACTGGGCAAAGTAAAAAAATCGTGGCGCAAAATTGAACACAATCATCCGCTGGTGAGTTAGGTACCAAAAGAATGATTAGTACCCTTAACGTTAAGTCTGACAGTATGAAGTAAAAATATTCTGACAGTACTAGCCATTTTTTGACATCAAAACATTTTCAAAATCCAAACTTTGGATCGAAATTGTGAAGCTCCTACGGCCCAGCGGTACTTTTGTCCAATTTAAACACTGTTCAGAAAGAAGTTGTCTACAACATATGTAAGTACCAACGCATTCTACGGAAGCCGAATACCTATGTTATTTGGCCCATGTCGTTTGCCTTAGGTAGGTAGTTGAAATTTATTAAATGATGAAACCCCCCCCCCCCAGAGTCGATTTCTGGCTAAGCCGCTGTATTAAGACATTTAAAAAACCTTCGAAACAAGGGATTACTGTCCCTACTTAATGGGTATATAATATGGGTAAAGTTTACCCCTCGAAGGAAATGCGTGCTACAAAAATTTCAAGACACAAGATACAAGAATGTGTCCCCCTCGAATAAAAAATCGACCTATACGAGGAATTTTTCAAAATCAGGTGTTATTTTTGCATTCAGTTCATAAATTTCTATTTTTACATTGTGTGCATTGTATACATACAACAATAGAACAATCAGACTGACATTCTTTTACTTTTTTTTAGTTTTGAAATCTTAACCACTGGCTTCACTATATGTGCTCTCGAAATAAATACACACGCAAGAACATTGATAAATGTGAGTATCCTCTTATTGCTCAAGTAGGTACTTTCCAATAACCACTGTTGATGTTTGTTGCATTCTTTCAACAAAAGAATGAATGATAATGTAGCTATACTATTATGACGCGCTTACCCATTTTATAGTCTATATACACAAAAAAAAAGATAAGATTTGTAGAAAGTTGGCATTTCATGACATTTAAGCAATTTTATGCACTACTATTCGTGGTGACTTAAAAATGCACCAAACACAACGTGCAAAATTCAGTCGTACCGCGACTACTCTGACTATCGTCAATATGTTTTCTAAAACAACGCTACGTCCAACTACAGTCATCTTACCGACCTCGAAATTTCAGAAACAACTAAAACCCACTTTGTATTTCACGATTTCATTGGCCGACTCAAGGTTACATGTTTGTGAGGTTAGAGCTTTTGTATTTATATCTCTCTCACCATCACCTTTTATTTTCAAATGCACCCCATCAGGGTTTATTGGGTTAGATTTCAAAAAGGTTTAGGCTCTGGGTTGGGTACGGTTGATTTTGGTTGGGTTGGTTATTATTTGTTTTTTTTTAATTTGTAGGGGGGAGAAAGTTAATAAAATCAAAATATATCTATTTATATCTTGAGTCGACCAATGAAAACGTGGAACGCAAAGTGGGTTTTACGTCATTCAAATCCTGTGATCTGTAGTCGCTGTTCGTGACGTTTTCCGGATAGCCGCCTTGCGCGGACGCTAGTATTATTGGAAATTTACGACCTAATGCAGTCTAAATATAAACAAGTTTTAAATAATACATTATAAATCTAGGGATTAAAGTGCTACTTTTAATCCCTCGGCGAAAGGTTTGTATTCGCTGAGAGATTAAAAGACGCTTTAATTCCGAGGTTTGTATACTATTTTATGCACTTTAGGAAAAGGTTATTGTTAAAATAACGTTATTTCTACGCCAAATGGTGCTAAGAATGAAATTTTGGACAAGAGCAAGTGCTGTTTGGCTTGACTCCTAAGGGATTAAATTTACTTCTAATCCCTAGACTGAGGGATTAAATTTATTTTTAATTCCTAATGAAATCTTGGACAAGAGCAAGTGCTGTTTGGCTTGACTCTTAAGGGATTAAATTTACTTCTAATCCCTAGACTGAGGGATTCAATTTATTTTTAATTCCTTAGGGATTAATTGTTTTAATCCCTTGCGGATAATTTTTTTTAATCCCTTGGGGATTATTTTTTTTTAATTCTTTAGGGATTAAAAGTGCCACTTCAGTCCCTAAAAAGATGGATTAAAATTTAATCCCTAAAGTGCATAAAAGCTTTTTTATAATTTTTTAAGGCTTTATGACCCTTTAAATTATCTTTTACACCTAATTAAAACTATCAATGCAGAAATCAAACTTGTACACATTTTTTTTATAAAATAAAAAGAAATAATAAGAAGTGTATTTAACAGCAAACTACAGATTTAGGCACTGACACTGGTTTGATTAAAAACGGGCAATTAATTATTATTTTACGGGTTTTAAATAATACCAAAATAAGTGTTGCAAGGCAATAGGACGTGATCAAAAAGTCATGAACTATGTATTTTAACACCTTGGATTTCTAAAAAGCATATAATCATTAAAATCGGATAATTTTTCGCTTAATTATAGCCATAAAAAGCGCTACTTTTTTGTGTGTTACTTTTTTATAATTCAAAAAGTATACAGCGTGTTCCATTAAAAAAACATAAACAAATGACTTGAAAAATACTGGAACAGCACCACGGAACTAAAAATAAAGGTGGAATGATAATAACCGTTGAGAAATTTCGCAAAAATGACCGCCTTATGTGGGTGACAGTTATGAACCTAAAAGAACGTAGTCACATCAATCGAATCGACTTGACATTCTTTTTTTTTGATGTGTACGTCTTTTCCACAATCAGTAAATGTTAGTTTTTACCATGATTTTTCGTAATATTTTGTTACCTTAATTATTTTTTAATAGAAAAAGTAAACTTATATCATTTTTAGATTGGTTTCAAGTCCCCCTGTAAACATGATATATATTTGCCTGCTTTTTTATTAGCCACACACTTGTTTGAACGAAACCAATGTTACTAGGATTTTACTCCGTTGTTTTTTTAGTCAAAATAAAGTGTTTTCGTTTTTTTTTGGCGTGTTTTTGCTAAAAACATAGTGTTTTGATTTGTTTAGTGCAGTTATACAACCGGAATGACTAATTTTTTGTTATGACCCTTTTTGTTATTAAACTCAGAGTTAGGGGAATTTTGTCAATACCAAATGATTTAGGCTCACAAATGTCAAGTACATGTAGCGGTCATTTTATTTATAGGATATTTTCATTCCACGTTTGTTTTTACTTCCGTGGACCGCACATATAACTATGACATAAACAATAATAACTTTGAAAAACAAAGAAAATAATGCAAAAATCATGGTTAGCCCTGCATAAACAAGGCCAAAGAGAGTTTTTGACTCTGCATTTTTTCTAGACTAACTTGATTGGGAAAGTTATTATCGATACCATAGAGTAAGATACCTATGGAACAGAGGCGCAAAGCAAACCAAAGTGTGAATCCCCGCGAAAAGCGTTTCTGTACGATTTATGTTGATGCGGCTTTTTTTAGGAAAAAGCAAGGGCAGGGCCGTTGTATTAGACACTTAAAGTAAATATTTCAACGCATCGGTATCGGTATACGTATCGCGTTCGAAATAAAACCAAAATACACTACATTTTTGACTTGCTCATGCCATGTTTCGAACGATGCCCGCTTTTTTGACGAGTGCGATGACACTGACAGCAATCGATGCGTACGGAGTGATGAACGTATTGTTACGTCCATCCCAACGCACGCATCGATTGCTGTTAGCAGTTCTGTCATCGCACCTTTCAAAAAAGCGGGCATCGTTCGAAACATCGCATAAACAAGTCAAAAATGTAGTGTACTTTGGCTTTATTTCGAACGCGATACGTATACCGATACCGATGCGTTGAAATATTTACTTTAAGTGTCTATTATCTCATCGTTACATGCGATTGGCGTGATTTTGAATAAAATAAAAACGAAAAATTTAAACTCGTTAGCTGCATTACTCTACTTATTTAATGTGGGATATACAATATTTTAGAAGAGGCTGCATTCTTGCTGATGACCTAACAAGTTAGTCGGTAAAGATGGTCGAATTCATTTTGTTTTTTGACACTTCTGGAAAAAATTCATAAAAAATAAATATTTTTGAAAACTTGTGCAGTATACATTGAAGAATTTCGTAATTCATAGAATGCCTGCTTGTTATTTTTTGTTTTTATCTTATACAAATAAAAATGGTATTTGTGCAGACAATATATTAACCCTTAATAATCCCTACAGCTATGTCAACATTATTTCCTATCTTCGGTAAACAAACACCTGAAAAATTAATAAAGTCGGAAAATTATTTACTCCTTCTATATATTGAGTAGACCTATATCCTATTAATGTTACTGACAACAAAAAAGTAACAGTCTGAATACTAACCATACAGCAAATTTAAAATAAAACAAGAAAAACAACTAAAATTAAAAATGGGACACCCCAATTATTTTATTAAGATTTTACATAATAACTTATGACTAAAAACAAAAGATCTTGGGTAGAAAAAACGAAAATTCAAACTTGGATGAGCATTCCACAAGGAGTTTCAATTTTCGTTTTTCTACCCAAGATCATTTGATCTTTTGTTTTTAGATTCTTTTCGGTTGAATTAACTGATTTGGGCGTTTTTTAACTTCTTTCTTTTTTAACTTATTACTAGCTAAAGACCCCGCAGGTTTGCCTGCGGTTTTACCCGTTTTTCCCCATTTTTATTGCATAAAATGATCATTCATTTAATTATTCCCCGTGAACCGATTTTGATGAAATAAAGCCTATGTTCTACCCAGGACTCCAGGAAATCCAGTATTGAACTCCCATCAAAATCCGTGCAGTAGTTTTAAAGTGATGCTGGTACAAACAAACAGACAAACACACAAACAAAAAATTGTTAAAATAGGATTCTTAGTATTTATATGGTTTGGTTACAAGCCGATACCAAAAATTAAAAAAAAATATTCAATACAAAAATGGTCTATCTAGAGATTTATTATATGTATGGAATATCGCTTACTTGCCTATATAGAGGGTGGATTCTTTAAATAGAAGGGTTCTTCTAGCGGCTTTAGGGAAGAGGTTTTAAAAAGAGCTAAAAGCGAATCTTTAATGATTTTTTACGGCCTTTCCGCCCATGATAAAAAAAATTTGAGAGCTTACCAACTATTTTTTTTTAAATAAGACGGTACCACTTGTGGCACCTTTTTGGAAAGCTTGTTAAAAATAAATTTAACGCACTATTTTTTTTTTCACATCTGTTAAGTAATATGTCAAAAATTAAAAAAAAAAATTTGTCAATTATTTTAGCTAAAATAAACTACATATTTTTCTATTTACTAAGCGGAATAAAGAAAATACAATACAAGGACATTATTGGCGGCTCATTTGGGGGACCTCACTAAAAGCCCAGGGCCTCCAAACATTTTTTTCAGGAGGAGGTACTACCAAGGCCGACAAAAAAAACAACAGGCCGTAACCATCAGAAAAACAGCTGTTAATCTTGGGCCGGTTTTTACATGGAGTGTTATGGGAGAAGCGAGGTTTTTTCGGGATTATTTCTAAACGACTCGATGAATTTTCTTCAAATTCCTATGAAATATTCTTCGATACTATCCTAATATTTTAAAAAAGTTTTCTGGAGATCACAGTGTCTAAAATAATAAAAATTCTAGGAAAAGTATTTTCTGAGGTGAGGTTGATGTAAACAACAACACTTATTTTATTTTTCTTAAAAAAAGGAAATTTTTTCATATTGTTAGCAATAAAATGCACATGAAAGGTTTCAAAAGGTGCACATCCATATCTACACCAGAATAAAAATTGATTTATCGAAAAAATGCAGGAGACTAGTTTTTTTTTGTGATCATTTCGCAAATTGGAAATGGTGGATTTATATAACTAAATTAATAATTCCTGTCTTGTTGAGTCGCTAAATAAATATATAAATATATTTTGTCGTATAGCGAGAAGGGTAGGTATGGTTTAAATGTTGATTTAGGTTCTTCCACGAGGTCTCCTACCAACCAGGTCCCATCAGAGTGACTACCTCATAGAAGATTGGAGTAATGGTAAAAAGTAAGACAATGGCACAGAATATGGTATAGAGAAGCATCTAACTAAGTTTTTGAGTAATATCTGGGACTTTTGCTGTTTGTATGATTTTCATCATAAGAGATCTAAACTGAACATTATTTAGATAGATAGATAGATAATTCTTTATCAGCAATTAAATATTATTCATAGGTAGCTGCACTGAGAATCCTATTTAACTAAGACATCTTGTGGGCGTTTCAACCAGTTAAAATTTTTAATACAAATTAATTAATGATGAATAACTTAACAAAATTTACTAGAGATGGAAACAGTGATTTCAGTGACATCACAAAGTTTTCTTGCTCTTTTTTGCATTATTTGAGGTGCTATGGAGGTGTATTTATGAGAGGAGGATGCCCGACGATCCCTCTGCATAATGTGATCCTTAACTTGTTAGTGTTGTTTGTTTGAATGTGGTTATCAAATCGCATTTTTCAATCCTTTGTCTCAAAGGATCTCGGGATTTATCACAGTTTTCAAAAAAGTGTAACAGAAAAACGCTATACGATAACCACCCTCAAAACAAGCAACATTGACAAGTTAAGGGTTAAATACTACGAAGGGATTGTGGCTCTCCTTCCACCCACAAGAACACCTTCACATTACCTCAATTAATACAGAAAAAGTAGACAAACTTCGCAATGTCATGATTTACTGTTTTCATCACCACCATCTCTGAGAATTACTGTTAATTTAAACTGGAATTTTAATTAAAAATGTAAAGTTGTTGAAATACATAGAATATCTGAGTTACATACTCCAACAAGACATCTTAGTTAAACAGGATTGTAACTGTGTATACCTATTTGTTTTACTTGATATTGACATCGAGTGGACCTTCTACTGAATTCTTTCAACAAAATTCGGTATTCTTCTGCAAATGAGTTTATTTTCTTTAATTAGATTCACACATAAGTAGGTACCTACTTTACAAATCCAAAAAATAATCACTTTTAGAGATTTCCTAGGACCTTCTCGACTTCATGGTTCTTTGACTATTTCATAAAATAATAATAATATATATCTATTAATTTTCAATCTCAAATAAGATTATTATTTTTGATTATTTTGAAAATTAGAAATAAATAGGGAAACTCACTGAAGCCTCTATGAGGCTTGTGCGTGGAAGTTTTTTAATTTATTTATGACTTCTACTAAGAAATAAATTTTAATTTCAAATATAAAGGCAACTTTTGTAAAGAAATATACAAGGATACTAGAAGTTATTACAAAAAAATTATATTATTTTTAAATACCTAACATTAATTTTTTTTAAATCTATGATAGCCTTTGATAAATAATTTGATCAAAAAATAATATAGATTCATTTGGATAGCCTTTCATAAATAATTTGATCAAAAAATAATCTAGATTCGTTTGGAATCCAAACTTTTATCTTTTTTAATTTTTTTCTGATTGTTAACAGTTTTAATTTCGTCCGGTATCAGATGATAGATATAATTAAGGCCCCGGGCTTTCCAGTCACAGGAAACGGAATATTTTTTTATCTCTTTTAGAGGGTGAAACCCAACCCCACCCTATTTTTTTAAATGTGATGATAGTACTTGTGGCACCTTGCTGGAAAGCTCTTCTAAAAGAAAATTGGCTGCTCATGTTTTATTTCATTCTAATTAGAGAATCTATCTTTTAGCTTCAAAAAACTTTTTAATATCACAAAATTCCGCAATGTCTAAACAGAATAAAGTTGCAATTTTTAGTGGTTCAGTATTATTTTCGTTAATTTAGACACAATGTGTATGAACTGCTTTATTGAAATTTTGCACTCTTTATTGCCCAAAATGGATTTTTCTGAATGAAAGTTGAAATACTTTCAAAAAATATATGTTTTTTTTCATTTGTGTGGCAGAATGAAATCAATTATTTTTGCCGAAATATTTTTCAAATATTCTTGATTTACTTAAAAATGCCGGCAAATAACCGAAACATTAAAAATTAAAATTTTAATGATTGGGTTCAGAGATTGGAAATATGAATTACCTATGAAGTTAAAATAAAACAAAAATTGCACAATTTTCTGCTTAAAAGAGCTTTCCAACAAAGTCCCACAAGTGGGGTCAGGTTTCGCCCTCTAAAAGGAGTGAAGCAATGTTTTCTTTAGTATGACTGTAAAGCCCAAATTCTTCACCCTGAAGCTGTAGAAAATTTGTTCGAGTTAAAGTCCCCACCCTGTATATTCTACAATATTATATAGGCAACCTACTTAATCTAGGAATAATTTTCAGTGGGTCTCATAAACCAAGATGACCATTGACCATTGCTATCTCCAAGGTAGTATTTGGAGGTATGGTAATCATTTATTTTCAAAAAAGGAATGGACACGTCCGGACACTTCAACTGGAACAGTATTATTGTGATGCCTTTTTCGTTTACCTCTCTTTCTCCAGTTTTATCTTCTTCATCTCCGCCTACTTCCATTCTAAAAACATTAAAAAATTTACTACCTCACGGGAATTAAATCAATAAATTCTCCAATATATACGAATTTTAGGTCATTCTATCGCTTTTATTGGCAATGGTAGCGTGTGATCCCCAAAAAGTTAATAGCTGTGGATTTTCCTTAAAAATACGTTAAAAATGATACCAAACTTCATAGGGGTACCCCTTTTAGTTTCAGAGACATGGGCATTTAAAAGTTACTTAACCTTATGAAACAGATTTCTATTAAAAGTAAATTTTAAGGGGATTGCAAATTTAATATTAAAATGGAACATTTATGTTCAAACCTTAATTGCTCCCTAAAAAGGGGCTACATAAAAATGTTTAATTTTTACATTAATTTGAAGCTAGGGGCATTTGTAAGTTAAAAATATGGGCTGCAAAGTGCATATATTTGTTTTCTTGAATATGCTAGTTTTGTTAACTTTGTTTACCTTGATATTGTTAATAACATGTGCCAAGGTATTATTTTCCTAGTTCTCTATCTCTCCCAAGATCTCTCCATTATGCATTCTCATGTTTTCTCTTTTACAGGCATTCAAGTTTACATTTTCTACTCCTTTTCCTATAAAAAATAAATAATAAAAATTATTAGCAAAAGAACTGGGGACGTGTACAAATTATGGAACGGTGATTTTACCAATTTTTAACCCCCCCTCCACCATATCACGTTTTGTAACGGTTTGGTGAACCCCCGCCCATAATATTATGTAACGGTTTCAAGACCACCGCTCCCCAAACAATTATTTTTTCTTATTTTCATTCCAACTCTGTCGCAAACCCCTCCTCCCCCTACGTAACGTTTTGTAACACTTTGGCTACCCCCTCCCTCCCCTCTATGACCGTTAATAATTTGTGCACAGCTCCTACCATATAATAGTAAAATTCTATTTATTAGCTCAGTTCAATACCTATATAAATTATCGCTAAAAACAGTTTTTACAAGTAAATTTAACAAAAAGATAGGAAAGTCAAGTTTCCTACCAATATAAAATTGATTTACTTTGTCTTAATGAGCATTGGTTGCGTAGTCATGAGATTAACAATACAATAATTACAGGGTATGTGCTTGTTTCTAGTTTTTGTAGGAGTATGCATATTCGAGGGGGAGCAGCAGTGTTTGTTTCTGATGGATATATAAGCATGGGTGATGAAATGCAAAAAATTGTAAATTTTGAGAGAGAGAGAGAGATGGAAACTGAGTTTGCTGCAGCAGATTTTAAAAATTTCCGAGTAGTAACTGTTTATAGATCAACAAGTGGCAATTTTGAGCTTTTTCTGGAAAAAATGTCACAAGTCCTAAATATAATAAGTAAATCTGATATAAAAACATCCGTAAAAACAGTAATAACCGGTGACTTTAACGTTCATTTTAACACAAACGAAAAAAGAGAAATCCTACTTAAAACTTTATTTCACTCATTCGGTTACTCTGCTATAAACACAGATAATACTAGAAAAATAACTGCCTGGACAATGTATATATTAATTTTGATCCTTCAATTTGCAAGTGCTTCGTGGTAGATCCTAGTATGTCTGATCATGAAGCTATACATTTTAAACTTAAATATTATGAACCTAAAAGCACCAAAAGAATTGCTTATAGACCGATAAGCGATCTAGGGTTGTTTAATTTTAATAGTATACTTGAATACGTGAAACAGATCTTAGTTTTATAAGTTTGACAGAATTTGACATAGGACAAAAGTTTAAATATTTCCTTTCTATTTTAGATAAGTGTATGGAAGTCGTTTTCCCCTAAAAATCAAAAATAGTGTTCAATAATACTAATAGTAAAAAAATTATGTTAAATTGGTTAAATGATAATCTTCTTCATCAAAGGGATATGTTAAATTTTGTGAATGAGTTACATAAAAAATACCCTTCAGAAGCATTAAAGAATACTCTAAATTCAGCTAAAAGAACATACAGAAAAGAGCTGTCTGTGGCAAAAAAAGCAGCACACGATAAATTCATAGCCGATTCAGGTAACTCTCAGAAAACCATGTGGGAAATCAATAATAGAAACAAAAACCAAAAAAATCACATTCCAAAAACAATTTCCCCCAACCATTTTAATAGTTACTTTGCTAATGTTCCCATTAAAATCATTAACGGTTTGGAAACCACTGACACTACTTTCGAAAAATGTTTAAATCATTGTAATATTAACAAAAATAATTGTAATTTTAGCTTTAGACATGTAACATTTAATGAAGTGCGTGAAATTATGAAGACTTTAAAAAACAGTAAGAGATGCCTAAGGATTAAACAAAAAAATACTAAATTCGATTAAAGATATAATTATTATACCCTTGAAAAAACTAATTAACGAATATATTTCTAAAAGCACTTTTCCCACCATCCTTAAAATATCCAAAGGGCTACCTTTGCACAAAAAGGTGACAAAGACAATCCCAGTAATTATATTCGGTAAAATTTTCGAAAAAACTTTAAAAAATCAAGTTTGTGAATACCTAGAAGAAAATCATTTCATTTCAATTCAATTTTGTATTAGTCAGTTCGGTTTTAGAGCAAAATTATCAACATGCACTGCTATAAGTAGGTTGGTAGAGTTAATAAATGAATGAAAAATGTGAGTATGTTTCTGCTCAATTTTTAGATTTAACAAAAGCGTTTGATTGTGTTTCACATGATATATTGCTGGTGAAGCTTTCGTCTTGCGGTTTTGATACAAAAAGCAATAAGTTCTACTTGACAGGACGAGAACAGTATGTGTCGATGGAAGGAGTGGAATCTGACAGGCTTTCAATTAATTATGGCGTCCCTCAAGGGTCTGTGTTGGGTCCCATTTTATTCTTGATATATGTTAATGACCTTAATCAGGCTTCACCTTTATCAGAATTAATCCAATATTGCGATGACACAACTGACCTCCAATCCCTTTTATGTGCCGATGAGATTGACAGGATTGCTTCAACATCATTCACTTTATTAAAAGACTGGTTTCTGGTAAACAAATTGAGTTTAAATTTAAACAAATATTGTGACATTGATCCAAATAAATTTGTGAGATTCTTGGGAGTACAATTGAATTCAAAATTAACCTGGGAAGGGCACTTAAATACACTTACAGACAGACTCGCTAGGAACATATATCTATTAAGATCACTCTCAAGCATTGTGGGGCAAAACACGCTTTTGACATGTTAATGGGCTAATTAATTCAATAATATCCTATGCAATTTTAGCTTGGGGTCATTCTCCACATGCTGAATTGGCTTTTAGAATGCCAAGAAGAGCAATCAGAATTTTGGCAGGGCTCTCTTATCGTGAGGATTGTGTGGATGCTTTTAAATCTCTTAAAATATTGACGCTGCCGTGCCAGTACATTTTAGTGTGTCTTTTATACATAAAAGAGAACATTTGAAAGTTTAAATTTCATAGTGACATCCATGCTGTTAATACCCGGAGTAGAAATAATGTTGTGTTACCTTTGCAGCGTCTGACAAAGACTGGAAACGGCACTGACTACTATTGCATAAAGTTATTTAATGCACTGCTAGGCAGGATAAGGATCTTAGAATACAAACCATACAAAAAAATAATAAAACAATTTTTAACACAAAAAGCCTATTATGATATGGAACAATTTTTGACTGCTGATTTTTCTGCCATATAGAGCAAACGCCGGTTTTGAGCGATTGGGTTCGTTTGTTTGATTAACGTCTAGGTCTACGCTGAAATATGTACCCTTTTGAATGGCTGTTTTCACCTTTATTTGTTATTTTTTCTTTACTGTTTTTATATTTATATTTTTAGCTTTTTTTTTGTTTTGGTTTTTGTTAGTGCCAATTTTTTGACTTTTTCTTTTAAATTTGTTTGTTGTATTTCATTTATTCAAAAGATAGGTGTTGAATTTTAATTTTATATTTTAGATGTTCTAGTTTTAACAATTTTTGATAAACTTTTTGAATTTCTTATGTTTCTTTTACCTTTTATCATAATTATTATACTTATTTTTTTTTTGTTTTGTTTTTACGACTTTTAAAATTGGTTTTTAGATTTGTTAATATTTTTTTTAATGCTAAATATTGTTATTTATAAGACATTTTGCTATATTTATTTTATTTTTGTAAAATTTTTGACTTGTGTAAGTGCGTAAGCATTATTAGCACCAATAAAGAATCTATCTATCTATCTATATCTATCTACACTTTCAAAGCACAAAATTCACACTGTAAGCAATTGTCCTTTTTTTGGTTTGAAATTCACTTTTCTCACACCAAACGACCATTCATTCTTTTTAAAACAATACCGGTTTATTTCATTCAAAAAAGAAAAATAAGGTTAGAAATTGACTGAAAATTAAATACACAAATCAAGAATTAATGAGGTTATGTTTGCGGCTTTGCGCGTCTGGCTGGACGCAACCAACTAAAAAAAAAACCGGCCCAAGATTGTGACGTCACAATTTTGGTTGAGTGAGGCCCGTGTGGAACACATTCCTGTCGGCCCTGGTACTACTTGTGGCGCCTTTTTGGAAAGCTTCTTAAAAAAGAAATTCGATTAAATAAATTTTTTTGACATCTGTCAACCCATGTGTTAAAAACTTTAAAAAATATATTTTTTGTCGTTAAGGACGGTTGGGTAAAAAAAAAAATCGAGGTGTGCTTTGAATTTATTTCCTTTTTATCTAATATCAAGTAAATTAAAAAAAAAGGTAATTAGGCTGCGCCCCCAAATAGGTCGCCAATAATATCTTTGTGTGGTAGTTTCTTTATTCCACTTAGTAAATAAAGAAATATGTAGTTTATTTTGAAGCTAAAAGAATTGACAAAAAATAGGTTTTTTAAAATTATTAACACATGGGTTGACAGATGTTAAAAAAAGTTATTCAATCGAATTTCTTTTTTAACCAGCTTTCCCAAAAGATTCCATAAGTGGTACCTCCACCTAAAAAAAAATGTTGATAGACTCTGGACCTTCCAAATGAGCCACCAATAATATCCAATAATATCCTTTTAATCTTTTTAAAATTTTTTTTTTTTTTCATTTCTGACACATTGCTTGACAGATGTCAAAAAGAAACTAGTGCGGTAAATTTCTATTTTAACAAGCTTTCCAAAAAGATGCCACAAATGGTACCTTTTTATTAAAAAAAAATAGTTGGTGAGCTTGGCCTCTAATTGGGGGCGCAAAATTTTTCTTTTCCCTAAAGCCGCTAGAAGCACCGGTCCATTTAGAGAATCCTCCCTGTATAAACTGCATTTATTGTATTACCAATTTATTATTTTGTATTTTATTTTATATTATTTTATTTGCTAAAAAAACACAACTTTAATAAAAATAATAATATCAAGACAAACACGTTATTTCTATCTATAGTGGTTGGTGTGAAAATGGTCAAAATCCGTATCGTAAGCGTAAAGTGTTAGAGTGAGATTAAAACTAAGATTGTTCTCGGTTTAGCACATAATAGGTCAGTCAAGCCTCCCCCCCCCCCCGAAAGATATTCGAGTTTTGATATGCTCATAATTTCGAACCAATTTTGAACCACTTTTAAAAATTTTTAACCATACTTCTTCCTGGTTTTTTTAATATTCAGGGGGGTGCAGCCAGACGTCAAGCTGCACCCCCCCTCATAGAAAGCGTAGAGAAAAATAAAAAGCAACTATCCCAAAATTAAGAACTAATTGATATTAGGAGTTCGGTCCCAATATCACTAAAAAGAATTTCGAAAAACCCACTAGTAACCCTGTTTTTTACAAAAATATGATGGTGGGTGGTGCAGGTTGACGTCAAGCCCACCCCCCCTCAAGATATTCGAGTTTTGATATGCTTAGAATTTTGAACTAATTTCGAACTAATTTTGAACCGCTGTTAAAAATTTTGAACCACACTTCCTTTCTGGTTTTTTTTAGCTTGACGTCCGGCTGCACCCCCCATTTTTAATATTAAAAAAAAACCAGGAAGGATTGTGGTTTCAAAATTAGTTTGAAATTGGTTAGAAATTATGAGCATATCAAAACTCGAATATCTTTCGAGGGGGGGGGATGTGGCTTGACTAAGCTCACATAATGCTTCTCACAAACCACCATAGATAGAAATAACGTGTTTCGTATTTTTTAAATCAGAAAGGAAAGGCAGATTCGAAAATGTAATATATAAAATATTTTTCCTACGAGCTTGCGAAAAAACGCTTTTCTCGCACACATTTCCGTGCGGAAAGCGCCACTTTTGCGCACGCCGTGCGTGAAAAAAATTTTTCGCATGCCGTGCGCGAAAAACTTTTTTCACGCACGCTGTTATGTCGCACTACCTTAAAACAAAAAAAACAGCAAAAAAGACTGAAAAAAATTACATGACACGTCTTGTTTTTAGCCCACACTTTCGCACAATATCAAAGAGTTTTTCCCTCTGTAAATGAACATTTTCAAAATTTTATTTTGTATGTTTAAAGGAGGATTTTGATTTTTCGTATTCTTAATCGTTAAAAACTGACGATGACAGAAAAAAGTCGTGTAATTTGCTAGTTCCATTTTAGTTAACGGTTGCTATGATAACAAAGTATAAACAACGCCAGTTTTTTAAACGAACAGCATTCAAAGTGTTTGAAGAGATTCCGGAAGAAATTCTAATTGCAGCCGATACAGCGAGCTCAGAGCTTGTACCGCAAACGTCCAAAGAGGTACGAAATAGTAGTTTTCACAACTAGCGGCTAAAATAGTGGCTTTTTTTTACAAGCGTTGGTTTAAATAACGAGCGCTCGCGGTTTTTAAAAACGCGAGTAAAAAAAGCACCGTTTAGCCACGAGTTGAAAACACTAATATTTTAATACATTTATCAAAAAATCCAAGAAAAACAGGAAAATACCTTTAAAAATCTCGAACGAAGAGCACTTCTCGCAAAACACACTATCTTTACACTATAAATCAAGGCGGCTGGTAAATGAAATAATAATGGTTGCCATAGCGATGTGCCTTTTTACTCGGTGACGCTCATTGCTGCCACATTTTAATCTTTGACAGTTTGATATTTTTAAGATATTTTTAAATGATTTTTTTTTATAAATATACTTGGTGAAAACTGGCGGAAATGGCTTCATTTTTAGGCAAGAATAATTAGATTTTTTCAATATTACTATTTTCCGCTATTTCTCTTCAATTTTAGGTAGAAAATAGAGAGAAATCTTTTTTTGTACCAGTGATCAAAAAAAAAGTTTTTTTGTATTGGTAACCAAAAAAGCCATGCTTTAGTTATCTGCAGACAGTTACTGAAATCATGTTTTTAATGAAAGTGTAAAAAAAGAGTTCATTAATTTTGAAAAATGGTGCTCCCGAAAACATATTCAAAACATACTAAAGGAGGAAGTATTTCTTGCGTATTTTTTGGAGCTGTCCAAGACCTCAAGGTAAAATTGCTAAAAGATGTTGATATTGGCCAATTTAATTTAAAAAACTTATTGCTTTCCTAAAAACAAAAAGCGTTGGATCAGTTTCAAAAAAAAATCTAAAATTTTTGAAAAACGCGAAATTGAAAAATTTCTGTCTGAAGCGCCAGATAATGTGTACTTGATGATGAAAGTAGTTGCAATTTTTGGAGTTGCAGGACATAACGGAAAGAGAAGACATTCTGGTAATTACCATTCAGAAAACCAAAACGTATATATCCAGAAAGTTCATTGTTCTGAACGAGCAAACAGATTATCTACATTTTTACAAAAAAACTATAAAGCACTACGGCCTCCATCTACAGCCCATGAAAGATTTTTTTTTAAATATAATAAATGGAAAAATGCCATCAAACATTGCCGGGTTCCTTGGTTTAAAAAACCCTGAACAATACATGTTTCAAGAACATCTATGTTTTCTGTTCAACATCGATGTGTTAAAACATCGATAATTTTTTTAAACATCGGGACATCGAACATCGAACATCGATCCAAAAAAAATGATGGGAAATCTGACTGAGAAGTTTGTACTTGTACTATATACCCACTGCGGCTCAAAAGGCAGGAATTTCCTATTTTTGAGATGTCGTTTGGCTTTGCCGCCAATATAATATATAGTTTCTTTCAAATGTACTACTCATATTTTTTGTGGTTTTTTAGCGTAGATATTTAATAGCTTTTGTATATCATCTACCGATTATTTATTATTATATATCTACTATTTGTATTCTTATTATAAGTATTGTGTAAAATTAACAATAAGTCTTAAATAAAACAGTTTCTTTGAAGAACGGAATACAATCTAAAAAAAAACATCGATGTTTGTGTACCGATGTTTTTTCACCATCGATGTTGAGTTTCGATGTTTACATCGATGTTTTTTTTCGATGTGCCCATCACTAGTGGTACTTTCAATGTTACCGTGATTAATAATACCATAAAAATTAATTTTTTAAGCTTGTTAAAGTTTAGTTCTGAATAAAACATAAAATTCGTAGTTTTCACTATTTTTTCATTTTTATTCTGCTAGGTTTAACTAAAATAATTACCAAATATTTTGATATTCCGCACGCTCGTAGAGAAAATGTTGTACCTAACGCGTGCGGAAAGTATTTTCCGCACTTGTTAGGTAAATAACTATCATTTTAAAATACAGATCTGATGTCTAAATTTGACATTTGGTATGACAATTAGCTTTTTTTGGCAGGTAAATCAAAAAGCACTGAAAAAATTATAAAACTTTTTCATTGAAAGTTTTCTTTTCAACGAGCTAACAGTGGGTTCAAAATATAATAAGTAGATGAACCCTGGTTTTTTTTAAGTGACAAAAATTGGTAACTCTTGATTATCCCATAATACGAACTCGTTTGTAAAAATTTTCGACAGAGATTACATAGGCAGTAATGAATTTGAGAGATTGAGGATGGACGGTCCCTCAGGTTTTGTGGGATATTAATATAACTATGAGATACTATAATGGCCCAAGTGTCGCAAAATGTGACAATAATAACTTTGAAAGACAAAGGGTTGGCTCTGGACAAGTCCAAAGGCGAAAAATCTGCTGCGCATCCCTGACGCAGTCTGCTCGTGTCCAGAACTGTTTGTGGCTCTGCGTTTTTTCCAGGCTAACTTGATTGGGAAGGGCCGTTATATTATCTCAGAGTTATATGGATATTTATATATATTTTTTTATTTTACTGTTATAAATGAATTCAGTCAAACGCAGGCACGGGCACCTATTTGCCTTGACCTTTAATATATAGGGTAAGCCACAAAATTCCGCACTTTTTGGATTTGCTATAACTTTTGACTTGATTACTCGATTTTGAAATATATTGGCTTTTTGGAAAGATAAAACGTGAGAGTTTCTTGATTCGGTTAAAAATTTTAAACTTCCAAAAAATTCAAGATGGCGGACAGTTTTAAAAATCTGTAATTTTCCACCCCCCTGAAAAAAATTTATGTGCGACACTTAACAAACTCTAAAGCTTTCGATACAAACGCTCATTGTTTTTGTGTATATTGAAGTATCATTTAATTAAATCAGTTGGGAAATAAAAAAGTTATAAGTTTTTTGACTACGTGTGTTTTGGCTTCCTATTGAAAGAAATCACAAAATTACATCCATTTTCCATTTGCTATAGCTTTTGACCTAATTATTTAATTAAGAAAAGAAAAAAAACGGGTTTAGTCTATTTTAGAACGGTCCTAAGTTTAAGTGAAATTTTTGGTTTTAAACATTTTAAACCAACCCTCCTTGAGTTTTGGACATAGTTTGATTTATAAGAAGAATTTTAATAAATTGGTTTATTGAATAATTATCTTAACATAATCTTTTGTTGGATATAAGAAGAAAGGTTTAATTTAGAAGAAAAGAAAATTAAAAAATTCAAACCCACGAGGGGTTTAAATAGTAAACAATCTGAAGAACAAATTAAAATTGGGGTTATATGTCACTATAATTAAAACTTACCCTTGTTAATTAATTTTTTCAATTAATACTTGATGTCACACAATGATTTAGATGGGTAATAATAAAATAAGGAGTGGATTAATTTTGTATTTTTTTAAAAGGTGTTTTTATTTATTAAATATATTAAAAAACTTAAATGCAAGTTTTGCTTATATTTCTGTCACTGTCGAAACGTCAGTTTAAAAATATTAGCTGCGTTCAAATCACAAACAGCGAGTTAGGAACTCTTATCTCTGCTTGCACCTTGGCTTGCACCAACCTCTACTGATGAAAGCTACACAGCTTTGAAATAAGTGGGCTTTGAGTAAGGAAAGTTTTCTTGACTAAGCTTTTAGATAACCTCAATGTTTTAATTTCAGTTTGTAAATAAATTAATATAGTTGTTTTGGGTTTTTTGTTTGGTATATTTTTCGTGCATAGTCAGTGACCTTCACTTATGTTTGTTTTATCTCGTAGTGCCGTCATAAATATATTTTTTGTGCTGAAAACGGATTCAAAATATGGCATTTTTCTGGACAAAATTGGAGTTGTTTTATTGGTTAATAAATAACTTGGGATATTAAATAAAGTAAATTAGTCCTTGTAAAAACAGTTACTTAGGGAAATTATAAACGAACTTATTACCAATTGCCACAAAACAATCTTTTCTGGGGGCTATAAATTTAAACCACGCCCCAGATGTGGTCTAAAAAATCAACAACTTTATAACCTCAAACACAAATAATGAAGCTATTATGTGCCAAATTTTTTGCGTAATTTACCATTTGCCATTTTGAAACTTCATAAAAAATTAGTTTTAGTGCATTTTTTCCTAAAATATCGTATATTTCGAGAAAAAAGCAGTTTTTCACTGGTATTTTGCAATAACAACACAAAATAATCAATAACTTTGTGTCTTTTCTGTATGGGTAAGTATTTTTTGAAAATTGGATTTAAAATCTAGTACCCCCCACAGATGTAAATATTTAGACCTCTGAGGGGTACTATTTTAGATCTTAGTAAATCCCACTGTTAGAATCTAAATACTCATTACTTTTTTATTAGTGTAAAACCTAACTCTTTTTAAAATTATCCGCCATCTTGAATTTTTGTTATATCAAATTTTGAACAAACGAACGCAACTCTCATGTTTTGTCTCTTTAAACAATATTTTTTTAAACTAATTAATCAGGCCTAAATTTATAATAACAAATTGAAAAAATATGGAACTTTGTGATTTTTCCAAGCCCAAACACTCATAATCTAAAAGTTGATAACTTTTTCATTTCTTAACCGATTTAATTAAGTGATACGTCAATATACACATAAACAATGAGCATTTGTAGTAAAAGCTTTAGAGTTTGTTCGTTGTCGCAGATAAATTTTTTTCAGGGGGGGTGAAAATTACACATTTTTTAAAACTGTCCGCCATCTTGCATTTTTGAGAGATTTTAAATCTTCAACTGATTCGAAAAAGTATCACGTTTTATCTTTCTAAAAAATCAATATCTTTAAAAATCGAGCACTTATGTCAAAAGTTATGACCAATCCAAAAAGTTCGGAATTTTGTGGCCCACCCTGAATATAACGCGCACATATTATTTATCAAATCGGGAAAAATAAAGGTTTTTCTTTTTTCCAAAATTAATAAAATTACGCGCTACCCTTCATGAAGGAGGGTGTATGGGGTTCATGCAAAAAAAAACTAAATTGCACTTTTTTTACTTCTATAGGTCTAAAATTACATGGCAGCAGTTTGTTATACGGTTTGAATCCGTGGTTTTTTTTAGCCCAAAAAGAAGAACAGTTTAATTGAAAAAATCTAGTACATTACAAATTGTGACGTCAGAGGTTTAAAAAGTGACTTCAGAGGTCGACCATTTAAAAAAAGGTAAACCAAACTTGTGATGGGTTACGTCAACATCAAAGTCACCCCATCCACTGTTTTGTTTTGTTTTTGTTCTGTCATGGATTAATTTTCGTTTCTTATTTTTTAACATAGCTTTGCTAAATAAAATAAATTGCAGTTACCTTGCTAAACTTTAAATACGATTTTCAAATATTTTTTCGCCTTAAATGCGAAACCGCAGCTGTTGAAAAATGTGCATGGACCCCATTGCCCCGCATGCTTCGCATCAGTTACCGCCGTCAATTGTGCCTTTTGAAAAATCATGACAATTAGCAAGTGGCCGTGGCATTTTTCATGAAGAAATGTTTGGAAGGTTTTTCTGCAAGGCAAGGGAAGGTTCAAAAATATTATTAAAAAAAAACAATAATTGCAATATTCTTTAAACCAAAAAATGTACCCAAACCATAAATTTGTTAAAAAAAAGGAAAAAACTTCCGGTGCCAATAGCCTGAAAGCCTGGAATTGCACTTTTATTATAAAAATAACGTAAGTAATTATGATACCAGTAAATGAGGACGGTAATTATTGTGATAATATATTATAGGTGCATAATTAGAGAAAAAAAAATATTTTTAATTTTGGTTACCAATCAAAAGGTTTATTACACTATACAATATGATGATGACACTAAAGGCCGTTCTTTTATCGAAAGTGACAACAAATCCATTCGTTGTTCGCTGTCAATATGGCGATGGTTCATTCATGAAAAAAAATCCGAAGGAAATAATAATATCATGTGAATTTGTTGGTAAAACAATTTTATTAAGAAATGCACTAACTCGTATGATATAGCATTATCTAATATAACTATTAGGTATATAAAGACCCAGGTTGCGATAAAATCGTCCCACAAACGGCCAAAATCTAGATTGCCATGACGCGAGTTTCTAACGTTGACTTCCAAGTGACGCATGCGCATTGAAGTCATTAATTATTTGGCCCCGGCCAACTTGATATTTTGTAGGGCTGCAACGACGGTTTTTAACATGGAGAAATGCACGGGCAGTAAGTAAAATTTTAAAGAAGGTTAGTGGCTGTTTTTGCTTTTCGATTCTAACGGGAAGAAACCTACCTAGACATGTATTCTTGAAAGTCATACGATCCGGTCCTTCTTTCGTGCGATGGGATTTATCGCATGGGATCTATAACTTCCCACAAGCGAAAGGTTCTTTAGGAAGTAAAACATTTAAAAAAACCTCTTTATTGCGCAAGCGTCACTAGATTCGACAACTGCCTCTACCTTTATAACACCTATTTCCAACCTAATGGTTTAAGGATCGCAAATATTCGGTCTCTTCCATGCGGCCTTTTCTATAAAGCTCAGGCCCCCGTCACACTCATGTCATGTCGCTGATGTTGCTATCTCTTTTTTTTATATGGCAAGTCACTAAAGCCTTATCAAAATTTTAGAATGATGCACATTACATCGATTACGCCCCTGTATCCCGGTCCACCAAGTTATTTTGACAAAACTAAATGGCTGAGGATAGTAGCTATGCTAGTTTCATGCATTGTGCCGATTCATATATTTAGCAATATATCACTCCTTTCCTTTGGAGATTTTTTTAAATTTTACTTTTTTCTATGCCTCTGTAGGTCACACCCCCCCCCCTCCCCCCACCCCTGACAAAATTCATAAACCTGAATAGTCTTTAGGTAGGTACTTAGTAGGTTAGTTACCATACGGTGCTCTGTTTAGTTTTTGTAAATTATATCCAATATTTGTTCTATTGTAATTTATGTAAATAAGATAAAGGTTACTTTAACCACATAAAAAAAGGTGTTAATATTTGACTAACTTAGCCCAATTTAAAAGTTAAATCACACCCCTATTTCAACATCTTGAGGCAAAAATAATTACTCTCACAAGTGTGGACAAATACGAACCTCTTTGAGTGTTATTTGAGTGTCAATTTTAACACTCCATTTTTTACTGTGTACAGCTGTCTTGATTTATAGTATAAGTGTTGTAAGTTTTTTCGTGGTTTTTGAGGATTTATTGACTAAGGTACATAAAAATAGTGGTTATGCACAACCGGGCGTTAAAATACCTTTTACCGCCCGCATTTTAGAGCGATAAGTGGAACTTTAAGGACCTAGAGCTCACTTAATGCTCGCAGGCATTAAAGTGATTTTAGCTGAGATTTGATAGTAATTTTGCTTTTTCTGTTTGGCTTGCATTTTGTTGGTTCAAAACAAAGACATTTTTTACCTAGATATGTTTTTTTTAAGTTTTTTCATAGATAGATGAAGTATCCCATCAAAGTGTCTCCTTTAATGGTCAAACCATGATGGTAATTTAAGGCTTAAAATGTTTTAGCATAATTTAATTTAATTTTTTACTATGTTTTTCACATTTGTATGCCCTGATATTGCTCCCATATTAAAGCTTTCTTTCCAAACTTTCGATTTCTAGAATAAAACACTCAAATTTTTCTTCATTCATCTAAAAATAATTTAACAGGTATTTAAGAAAATTATTTTAAGGGTCATCATGGCTTTACGATTAGGTTTAGGCATCCACTTTCAGCAATATTCTTCTCTGAACACCACAAAAAATAGTCCCTATATACCTTTTCGTAAAGTTTTCTGGATTTCGCGGGCAAAAAAGTCCTTCTTTGCCTGTTCCTCGATATCCATTGAAATAGCGAAAACAATGCAGTTTGAATGAAAATTTAGAAAAAACTTCTCAAGTGACGCTCAGTTTGTTTATTTCGTCGGCCCGATGTCGATTGCCGAATTTGGTGTCATCGGCACGACGTCGATTTAAGACATCGGACCAGCAGTATTTTTTGTCCGCTTTGCGATGTAGGCCAAATGTATGTTTGCCGACGCAGCGTTAGACTGTAGCCCGCCGTTGTCCAATGGTAAATTTTACTTTTTACTGACATCGGCATACCGTCGCCGTACGATTAAGGTCCGATATGGTTTAACCACATGGTACCGACCATCCGCCTATAAAGCTGCTTAATTTGGTCGATCTAATGTAGGCAAGCTGGTCTCAGCCCGACATCGGTAAACTATTTAGGTCCGACATTGGATTCCCAAAGCGGTCCAACGTAGGCGATTGACGAAGATCCGTCGGTGGTAGCTTAAAACGACCCGACCATGGCAAACCATAAAGATCCGATTATGGGTGGATAATAAAGCCCCACATCAGCCTCTCAAAGCGGCCCGATGTCGATGATTGACCAAGGTCCGTCGGTGGTTGCTTGACACGATCCGACTTTGGCAAACTACAAAGTTTCGATAATGCGGGTGCTTAACCAGTCGGGCTGGTTTAAGTGGCAGAAGAGGTGATTCTTGAAGAGAAGTACCACCATCTCGTCAAGTCCGTATTCTAGTTTTGAAATATCTTTGCTCATTATATACTAATATATAATATTATCTTCCACTCTACAGGGATTATAGTGACATTAGCGCCATCTCTACATACTAGAAAGAAACTATTAAGCAGTTTAAAAATTTTAAGGTGACGTAATCGGACCATCGTCGGCCCTAAAGCAGATAAGGTTTGCGTTGGCATAATGTCGACTATAATAGTAAATCGGGTCATCGTCAGTTGCCGATTCTCGTTCGATTAAACAAAGTTCCAATCGGACCGTCGTCGGCCCTAAAGCAGATAAAGTGGGCGTCGGCATAAAGTCGACTATAGTAAATCGGGCCATCGTCAGTTGCCGATTCTCGACCGATTAAAAAATGTTCCAATCGGACCATCATCGGCCCTAAAGCAGATAAAGTGGGCGTCGGCATAAAGTTAACTATAGTAAATCGGGCCATCGTCAGTTGGCAATTCTGCACCGATTAAACAAAGTTCCAATCGGACCGTCGTCGGCCCTAAAGCAGATAAAGTGGGCGTCGGCATAAAGTTAACTATAGTAAATCGGGCCATCGTCAGTTGGCAATTCTGCACCGATTAAACAAAGTTCCAATCGGACCATCATCGGCCCAGCGCAAACCTTATCGTTTGCGTTGGCATAATGTCGACTATAGTAAATCGGGCCATCGTCAGTTGCCGATTTTCGACCGATTAAAAAAGGATCGGACCATAGTCGGTTTTAAAGTGGTGTCGGCATAAAGTCGACTGTAGTAATGTGAACCTCTGTCCGTTGCCGATTATCGACCGAAAACTGAAAATCGGGCCAGCGTGTAGTCGCCGATGCCGACGCACTGCCGACGTTGTCGAAATTGGCCGGACTCAATGCCGACGATTTGTGTTTTCTGGGTAAGATACATAAATAACTATTATGCACAACTGGGCGTAAAAGTTCAGTTTAACGCCCGCATTTTTAGACGTAAAGTAGCACTTTAAAGTCATTAGAAAATTATTATTTTTGAAATATTACAATTAAAACATGTTGATAGTGCATAAAATCGGCTAATACCTCAGGCTGGTATTTACACCTGCGGTCGTAAAGCTGTACTTTTTGACCTAGGTGCTAACTATCGCAACTCGCGGCTAAACTGTGCATTTTTACTCGCGCTCTTTATGTAAACCAGCGCTGGTAGAAAAAACACTGTTTTACTCGCTAGTTGTAAAAAATACTATATTTTAAAATTGTTTTGCGACCAACGCAAGCTTGCAAAAGCTCTATATTTCTTGAACATTCCCCTTTTTCAATTTGAAAGAAACATTTGTAGTCTCTCGAAAGTCTCGCGAAAGTCGACCTTCTAAGCTGGTTTCACTCTTGATTAATGGCAAAACTTAATTAAAAGTGAAATTTGGAGTTGCCGAACGGCAAGAAGAAACTCCCTGATGCAACAACACTGAAGTTAACGAATCTTTGACAAATTATGGTAGTAATTGAGTCAGTTCACACTTTTTAATTACTACGTTTTGATGAAAACGGGGCGAATCGAACTTTTTTTACGTTTCCCTGACCAAGTTCAATACCGCCATTTTAGGGACTGTCAATGTGATGACACCACGAATAAGCTTTTCGAGTATTCCTGCAAAAAGTAGGTATACATACGTATATTATTGCGATGTAAACTTATTGGCCCGAAAAAGACAACAAAGAAGTAAAATTGGCAAAAACTAACCTCAAAATACCCCATCAGGCGAATATCAAAAATGGTAAAAGCTTTTATATCGCGTTCAATTCGCTTCCTGAAAATCGGAAAAAAATCCACATGAAAACGTAGTAAATGATGACGTATTTAGAAATTACTAGAAAATCGAAAATTGCATGCATAGTTTTATTGAAGGCGTTACTCATTGCGTATAGTTTTGCATATTATTGTTAGATTATTTCGCTCCAAATAAAAAATAACTCGCACAGACTTTTAATATCGCATTAATTAATTTCAGTGAGATGGACGCGATGAAAAAAGAGCGTAAATACTTTTTTTTGCTTTGCTTAGATTTATATTAAAGAGTAAATGTTTAAGTATTAAAGCTAAAGTTAAAATGGTTATATTAAATTAACACACACTGTTTAAAATCAGTAACAACTACAATATTAATAGAGTCTCAATGAGTAACAATAAAACCATACAGAATAAAAACAATTTACAAGATTACAGTAAAATTTGCAAATTATATCACTTATTACATAAGTGTCACGTAGAGTGGTCCCAGACAAAATGCGAACATGCATTACTAACAGGGCTTACAACTTGTGTCACTTTGGCATGAAAAATATGTTTAATGTTATATGACACAACTAACCCCCTTGTACGCATTTTATCTGTATTTCGCTGCACATATGCAAAAGAAATAAAAATAAACAGTCAAACAGATATTTGCCAACATAGCATAACAAGTAATTAAAATTTTTCAACTTTCGTCATTAAAATATTCATCACTCGAATAGTATATTTTGTCCAAAAAGAACTTCTTTGTATATTTTCTGAACTTTTTGTCAGACTCTAGTCTTCTTATAGAAACTGGCAAGTTGTTGAAGATATTTTTGCCTCCGTATATAATTGATATTTTAACAAGTTCGTATTTAGGTATAGGAAGTGTCATTAGACGTGGCCCTCTTGAACTGTAGCGCGAAACAGTACTTAATTCGTGATTGAATTTTTTATTATACATGCAGTCTCTAGTAAATAAATACAACATCGTGTCAAAATTTTATGTTGTTGAAAAAGAGGTCGACAAGAGTATCTTCTTTTAACATTATAAATATTACGAAGTGCTCTTTTCTGAACTTTAAAAACTATTTTTTATACCTTCATCAAAAACATGATTTTAGTAACTGTTACCGATGCAAAAAAACTTTTGTTTTTGATCACGGGTGCAAAAAAAAGATTTCTGTCTGTTTTTTACCCAAAATTGAAGAGAAATAGCGGAAAATAGTAATATTGAAAAAATCTAATTTTTCTTGCCTAAAAATTAAGCCACTTCCGCCAGTTTTCACCAAGTATTTACGAAAAAATCATTTAAAAACATCGTGAATATATTGAAGTGTCAAACATTAAAATGTCGCAACAATGAAAATCACCGAGTAAAAAGGTACATTGCTATGGAACCATTATTATTTCATTGACCAGCCGCCTTGATTTGTAATGTAAAAATGGTTTGTTACGGGAAGTGCTCTTCGTTCGAGATTTTAAAAAGTATTTTCATGTTTTTCTTGGATTTTTTGATAAAGGTATTAAAAAAAATAGTGTTAACAACTACAGGCTAAACTGTGCTTTTTTTTACTCGCGTTTTTAAATAACTCGCTGCGCTCGTTATTTAAACCAACGCTTGTAAAAAAAAACACTATTTTAGCCACTAGTTCTTAAACACTACTATTTTGAATAAATTTTGGGTGCACGAACCCCAAAAACATGCACCATAGCGTAGATGTGATTCAATTAATGAAAAATAACAGTTCCTAGCAATGGAAACGCCCAAGTTGTCTGAAATAACCCGCAATGCAAAACTACTGGATGACATTTTGTTACACAAACCTTCAATATGTTTTTTAAAATTTAAGGATTTATCTATAGTTACTCCCAAAATTTTCCTCTCATCTGGATTTAAGAGAAGTTGAATGAAGTATTTTAGTTTCATTTACATTAAAACTATGGCGATGTGCATAACAACATTCTTTTATTTTGTGCATATCCGATTGCACCATTTCAACCATCCGCCCCAAACTTGAATCACTCCAGATAATAGAGACATCATCGCAGAACACTACAAAGTGGCCCTGAATGTTAAGACTTGGAAGATTTTCAATGTAAATTCAAAATAATGACCAGTGCAGAACGACTGATTGATAGAGAAAGCTAACATATCCAAAGCTTAATCTGAAAGAAGTAAAAAAAGTTTAAGGGAAAGTTGGTCACATCCGGAGAATGTTTTGTTTTTAAGCTGACCAAGAACATATTTTACATCGAAGATATTCACAGGCACAAACAAAAATGAATTGGACACTGATAGCTTATTTAAAAACACTTTGGGATCTAAGTTATGTGTATAATGACTAACTTGACAATTTTTTTGTTATTGAGCAATAGAAAGTATTTAAGTCACTAGCTTTCAGGTTACTGGTGCTAACAGTTTGGCATTCGCCTGGCAGCTTATTCACAATTTTCCAAGTTTCTTTATTTACATTACTGGAGTTTTCAAGTCTGTTTTTAAAATAAATTATTTTTGCGCTCTCAATAATTTTTCTAAAAGTTTTCCGATATTTTTTAAAGTAAGTCAAAAAAGAACTGTCCAGATATTTCTTTATGTAATTAAGAGAACGTAAATTTTTACTCGATGTAACTAACCCCTTAATAAACCAAAAAGCAGTTGACAAAGTATATTTTCCAAAGTTGAATGATAATAATAATTGACTTTTAAGGAATGTTCCACATCGAAATTTCCATGCGACGGATATTTTACTGATAAATATAGTAAGGTTAGGTAGAAAAAAATGAGTGAGCTTCAAAAATAATGCAAATTTGATGTTTTTTTTATTCTTTGAAAAAAAAAAGAAGTTTTAAAACTATGTTTTTCAAGGCATATTTTAACACATATCATAAAAACTAGCATTAAAATTACAAAAAATATGTTATTTGAGAATAAATAACCGCTAAAATCTAAAAAAAATGCAACATTTTTTTTAATGGCTACTCAATGCACCTAATTTTCCCGCGTTCGGTTAACCAGAACCCCACAAAAATACGTCTCATCGACGTCTGCAGATTAGAATTCCAATGCCCGAAAAAATTGCGACCTTGAGTCATTTGAACTACTAAAATTCTCTCACCGAACGACGTTTGGCTCTAACGTTTTTGGTAATGCCTAAAAATATCTAAGGTTAGAATTCAGATACTTGCACAAGAATAATAATAATGGATCAACTTCGTGGAAAACAATGAAGTAGATCCAAGATGGGGCGCAATTTTTTACTTAAAATTACTTTCCACTCATAAACATCGCTATACCAACAACACTGAAACGCCGGAAATTTTACTATAAATCACTTCCAAGTTGGTGACCGTCGGATGACCTCTCCGGTGAAGACTTTCAAATGCCAACGAAAACACGACGATAATTCGAGGTCGTATGAAGAACTACAATATTTTTTACCTAACGTGAGGTCGCTATTGATGCAAATTTGGTCGCGCTTGAAGAACTAAAATATTTTTTACCTAAAGTGACGTCGCGATTGGTGCAAATTTGGTCAGAAGTCAGAAAAATGTTTATTGGGTTAAAGTGTGTTAGGACATCCTCACTATATAAAATGTTACTCCAGTCAGTTTGGTTGCAGAGTTGCTGAAACTTTTTGTAGTTTTTTTCACAAAAACTCCTACCGCGTTAAGTTTTTCTTTCTGTTTTAAAGTTAGTCTTGAAATGGCCTGAAATAACATCACGGTCAGAAAGATCTGTTTGAAAAACGTCAAAATATACTGGAGAACTATGAAATCTAAAGCAAATACTAAATCCTTAATGTATCTATACTTAAATAGCTTAAATATACGCCCTTCAAATGCTAAGTTGTAAGCAAGATGTCTCTCTACTTTCTCTCTTATTTATCTCCCTTTCTTTCTCTATTATTCATTTGGCTTAGTAATTCTGTTCTGCACATGCGCCGTGTCAGCGTCATTGGCTAAGAACCGAAGCCACGAAGGCAGCCAATCGTGTTGTTTGACAAAAAGAAGTAATGTATTTGTTTACTTTTCCAAAAATCCTGGATTTTTGTCAGTACCAAAAAAACTTATAATTGTGCCTATCCCAACTTTAATGAATTTTATTGGAGGTGTAAAGTATACCTTTCGTTTTCTCTTTATGCCTTTGGAGTAGTTGTTTCGAATTTCACAAACACAAAACGTAAAGGGGTTCAAAGACGATTAATATAAACAATGGCGCGACATTGAAACAAGGGTTGTTTTCTTGAAATTATGTTCGGCTCGACTTGAAGTGGAAGTGCTGAATTTGAATGTCGTTTCCTGAAATTTAGAGCAGGAATATTCTAATTTTAACTTAAAATTAATTCGACCTAAATTAATTGTTGTTTGAGTGTTTGTTCCAGCATTACACAAAAACTGGACCTTTAACGGAAGTACTACTACTGCATTCTCCGAATTTCAGAGCAGTCCATTAACTTTATTTCTTCAGAAAATCGGTTTACTTAAAAGTATTCGTATACATTATTCTTTTATTTTGTATTATCTTGCAAGGAAACATTTCCTAAGATCTAATGAAATCTCAGTTCAAGAACTTTCTCACATCAGATCCACAAACCCTCTAAACCAAACTCGATATCTCCCCATGGATGGTCCCTTAGGGGGGGGGGGAGCGCTGCCATCGCTCAGGAGACCCCAAAAATACTCCCAAAGGACCCCACGCAGATTGTGCCAATTTGTAAATAGCCAGGTCACGTGACAAGCTCGGGGGATAACGTTTACCGGTATATCGCCGACACGTGACCTGACGTGCGCTCGACGAATATATTGGCCCCCAAAAAGTGATTTTCGATTGAACGGTGAGTTAAGGGGCCAATATATAGTAGGCAGTGACAATGTATCATATAGTGAAGGCACAGTGTATCTATCGCCGGTGTGCTGTAAGACAGCACGGTCAACGTTGCAATGTACAGTTGCTGTTTTCTGCCCCAACGTCATTAAAATGATAATAAAATCTATATGTTTGTGGCGGATTCATAATGCTTTTTGTGTGAGTGTGTGTAGCACGAAATACATTGAAAAATTATTTCGGTGAAATTTGACGAAATTTTAGTAAGGTAGAGTGCGTTATGAGATCAGAAAAATGTGTAAATAAAAATTGATTTCTATGACTAGTTCCAGAGATATAGACGGTCAAAGTTTAAAAAAACGTCGTTTCGGGGTATATTGGGTACGCTCAAAAAGGCATTTCCTGACCGAAATAAAATAAGTGATCGACGAATATGGGTTACCGAGGAACCACACATGGACTTCCTTATTAGCGACATAAAGCTATTTTTAACTCATCGCCGCCGTATACGTATCCGCATCTAGCGAGAACCAAGCACATTAATTGGTCAGAAACTTGTATCACGTTCGAAAAGAGCAGATATATGTTAATCTAAGGTGTTCTTGAACGCGATAGGTGTTGAGATGCGTTCGGTATCACGTATCATAACGGCACACGTATCGTATCTCAGCACCTATTGCGTTCAGAAACACCTTATATCTGCTCTTTTCGAACGTGCTACAAGTTTATGTGCAATCAATGTGCTTGGTTCTCGCTAGATGCGGATACGTATACCGCGATGAGTTGTAAATAGCTTTATGTCTCTATTATTTTGTTGGTAAAACGTTAACAGGTTGTATACAGGGGCTAGTCAAAAAAATCATTTTTTGACATTTTTTATTTTCCCCAATATAAAAATACAAAAATTATTTTTGAGCACACATTAATGTTTTAGTATTTTCTAAATAAACTAAACAAGTTCTTTTCCCAGTAACAGTTACTTTGTCTATGTTTTTTCAGTTTTTTTACTATAAAAACTTGACAAAAATTGTTTTTTACTACAAAATAATTAATAAAAATCTAAATATTATTTTGCATTCAGTTAAAGTGATCAGTAAATAAACTTTAAATAAAATAGATTTTATTTTATTTATTTTTCCTAGCTACGAGGTACATGCAAAAAGTTCTATATGACTAATTTTTATAAAAAAGTAGTAAATATTTAATTTCTTTAAAACTGATCGAGGGATTTTCATTTAATTTTGCGTACGCCTTTATCATACATACTAATTTTATAATAATTTTTTTATTACTTTATGTTTTGCGTCTAGGATGATGATTTTTTAAAAGTTTCTCAGGGTACTGTAAACTTACTTTACTTGCTGTTTAACACTAAGTTTCTCAGGGTACTGTAAACTTACTTTACTTGCTGTTTAACACTTTTGGTGGGGCTAAATTATCAAACAAACAATAAATTACCATAAATTATGATTATGGGTAATTGTTCTCCCTTATACCTTCACAGTGACGTAGCCAGAGGGAGGTTTGGGGTTAAAACCCCACAGAGGGCCCAGATTCTGTTTTAATGTTGCCGTTAATAGGCCAATTAATAATAATAAAAGATGCAAAACATAAAGTGATAAAAAAATTGCACCTTGTATTAGATAAAAGTATGGTAAAGGCGTACGAAAAATTAAATGAAAATCCCTCGATTAGTTTTAAAGAAATTAAATATTTGCTACTTTTTTATAAAAATTAATGATATAGAAATGTTTGCATGTATTTCGTAGCTAGGAAAAAAATAATAAAATAAAATCTATTTTATTTAGTTTATTTACTTATCACTTTAACTGAATGCAAAATAATATTAAGATTTTTAATTTGCAAAATAATTATTTCGTAGTAGGAAACAATTTTTGTCAAGTTTTTATAGTAAAAAAATTGAAAAAAAAAACATGTAAGCCAAAGCAACTTTTACTGGGAAGAAAAACTTGTTCAGTTTATCTAGAAAATACTAAAACATTAATGTTTGCTCAAGAATATTTTTTTTTTATTTTTGTATAGAGGAAAATAAAAATGTGTCAAAAAATGATTTTCTTGACTAGCCCCTGTATACAACCTGTTAACGTTTTATCAACAAAATAATAAGGAGGTTCAGGTGTGGTGCCTCGGTAACCTACATTCGTCGATCACTTATTTTATTTCGGTCAGGAAATGCCTTTTTGAGCGTACCCAATATACCCCGAAACGACGTTTTTTTAAACTTTGACCGTTTATATCTCTGGAACTAGTCATAGAAATCAATTTTTATTTAGCCATTTTTCTGATCTCATAACGCACTATAACATACTAAAATTATGTAAAATTTCACCGAAATAATTTTTCAATGTATTTCTTGCGGGGTTCTTTCCTTAACTTAGTGGAGAAAAACACAAAAAAAGTAGTTTTAGTGTCATTAAAATGTTGCTGTGACAATGTCAATTCCAGCTAAAAATACAGGATTTTTGCACATTCATACAATATTTAAAATTTGACTTCCCTGGCAAAAATTGTATGTGAAAGTAGCAATTATAACAAAAGTGTATAAAAGATGACGATTTATAAAATGATGATGTTTAACTAAAATCTTCACTGTTTTTATTTATTTTTCTTTTGAGGTTATAAATACTTTCCTAAAAGATTATTTTCCAAATCATGTTAAAACACACATTTAATTGATCATCAACCAGTTTATGAATATTTCGTACTGTTTCTAAATGTTTTTTGATTAAATAATTGTAATACCGTAACATGACCCCTCACAATTTTTGACAGGAATGTTTTCCGTTTTTATCAGGTTAACCGATTTGTTTCGTGAGTTGTTTCGGGTATTTACCGTGGACAACTAGAAACATAAATTTTAACAAACCGGTAAAAAAATACCAATAAACCGGAATTTTAAGGAGTCCGATCCACAGGAATACCGTGATATACGAAACAGCCTAACCGCGATCGATACTATAAACGCAAAGGCTTCGTGGTTAAGAGGTGTTTTGTATGTACGGTAGAGGGCGCGACATTCGCAGCTGTCGGTTTGCATTGGTTTTGGCTGTATAAGGTAAAAAAGTGCTATTTTTTTTTCTGTATGATCAGCGGAGATTTAGAGTGTAACACTACGTTCCTATACAGGGTAATATTTTTAAAAACACGTCAACTAAGATTTTCAGCAGCTAAAATTTTCCACAAAAATTTTTTGTGAACGGACCCTCAGGAAGGGGTCTATCCACATACAACTTTTTTTTAAATAGAAAAAAAAATTAAAAAGATTTTAGAAAAATCGAACAACACACCAAAAAATGTTTTGAGCAATCAAAATTTTCGGCATAAAATTTTTGTGAACGGAGAAATGGGTCTATTCGCATACAATTTTTGATTCAAACGAGAAGACCCCGCTAGTGGCTCCTTGTTGGAAAGCTTATGGAAAAAGAAAAACGCTAGAGTAATTTTTTTAACATTTGTGTGTCCATGTGTCAAAAATTTTAGAAAAATCCAAAACACGTTAACTAATATTTTAGGAATAAAAATGAACCTACCCTCATCTGAGAAAGGGGATATTCATATAAAACATTTTTTTTTCAAAGGACAAAACAAATTTCCACCCCGCTAGAGGCCATGTTCCATTTAAAGACCGAAACAAAAGTTTTTTGACAATTTTTGATACATAGATTGACAAATGTCAAAAAAAATTACACAAGTGTTTTTCTTTTTTCATAAGCTTTCCAACAAGGTGCCACAAGCAGGGTCATCTCTTAAAAAAGTTCCACAAAAAATGTTTGCCAAAAATTTTAGCCCCTAAAAATCTTAGTCGACGGGTTTTCGGATTTTTCTAAAAAACAATTTTTTTAACCCGCTACGGCCAATATTCCATTTAAAGTCTCCAACCTGTATAATTTGGGTGTAAAAATAAGTTGCCATACTATTGTGACAGCTAAAAATACAGTTAAATTAAGCTAGCTACTTTTCTGCAATCAAGTAGCTACTACAATGAATCTACGACTATGGGTTACTTGGGTCATCAATACACGACGATGAAACACATTATGTAAAACTAAAAGGATGTTCACTAACATTTACTACGTTTATATGGACCTAAAACCGGGTTTATGTGAGGACTATTTTAAACAAAATCACTTTCTTTTCCTCTGATTTCTATCCGCGACGCCTTTTATGTTTTATGTTAAAAATATTTGTTTTTTTCTGGTTTTTAGTTAATTTGATGAATTCTTAAGTATTTCTTTTGCCCTGCTACAGTTTAAAATAGGTTTAAAGCATTTTGAAAATTTTCAGTAAATAACTTCAAAATAAGAAAAATAAGAAGGCTTAAAAGCGCGCATATTTTTTTAAACTAAGGTTTGACTCAATAGGTTAATTAGGCGATAATTACTACATTTTTTTGCTGAGTGTAGTACTTCTTCCGGTATTATATATCCCTTTACTTGAAAAAAATTGAATCCTTTAAATTTTTTTGGTTATGTTACTTTATATTATTATTCACAGCTTCCTAAACTTAGGTTTTCAAGAATAAAAATATACATTCTCCAAATTTGCGTTTTTTATAATCTTCACAATAGCCTTGATCAAGAAAAGTTGGGTATACAGTCGGCTCATCAATAGATGACTATAAGAAAATTTTAAACTATATTATTTTATACAAAAAATATACCAACTACTGCAAGAAAAAAAGGCTGTTCCCCTCCTTCCGCCGCACCTTCTTCCTCCGCTGAATTGTTAAGAAGGGTACCCTCGATACTATTCATCAACGATAAATGCTTATCCTTTATGAATTTCAGATGATTTCAGCTTATTTATTATGCGTGGCTTGTCATTGCTTCCAATATTAAAAGCTTACCAAAGTTGGCCATGATTTTCATTCTTTTTTAGCAGCGTGCAAATTGGTTTAGACCAACTATTCTAAAAATAGTGAAGCTAAATTCTTACGAAGAGTGCAGAAAATCGGTTTGCTTTTGTTTTGTTTCAATAAGGCCCGTAAAAACAGCTATAAAATTAGTGGCAAGCTGTTGACGTTATATGTTATATGTTGTTTCCTTATAAAGTCAACAGCTTGGCACTAATTTTATAGTTCATGAGAATTCAGCTTGGCACTAATTTTATAGTTCATGAGAATTTAGCTTCACCATTTTTAGAATAGTTGGTTTAAATCAATTTGCACGCTGCTAAAGAAAAATGAAACGTGCAGGAGTGAATCTGTCATTCTAAGAGCAATTGTTTTTTAACTTCAAATCATGTCCAACTTTGGTAAGCTTTATTATTGGAAGCAATAACAAGCCACGCATAATAAATATGCTAAAATCATTTGAAATTCATAAAGGATAAGCATTTATAGTTGATAAATAGTATCGAGGGTACCCTTCCTAAAAATTCAGCGGGGGAAGGGGGCTCGTCGAAAGGAGGAGAACAGCAAAGCAGTTGCTGCAGTGTTGCCAGGAACATGATAATTATCAGAATCTATTTCTATTATAATAATTTTGGGTGAAACATGATAATTAGTAATGACCTATTATGAACCCCTAAATCTATGATAATTTAACAAATGCTCACATAAAACGCCATTTATTCTTATAATGCATCCAACCCACACAGTGAATCCCTTTTTAAAAATAATAATAAGTATCTATTCTGGTAACATCGTGCGCCTGGTCCATCCACTATTTTTAAACAGGTGCATTATAGTCAGGCAGCCATCCTGCTTTTTATACTTGCATAGTATTGTCCTGCTCGTGACTTTTTAACAACACCAACCTCAGATACTGTTTAATGTTAAGACAATTTTTTTTTTAATTTTTAAAAATTCGAATTAGGTTACATACAGGCATACATATTAGAACAACTTGATTAATCGACGTCGGTCCTCTGATGATGATCTTCTCTCTCACTTTCTCCTTTACTGCTAAACAAAAAGCACAAAAACTATGATACTTTTTCCCTAAACTTGATAATTTTTCAAATTGCAAATGATACTTTTTTCCACCCTCCTGGCAACGCTAAGTTGCTGTGTCAGTCCATTAGTTACTTACTTTGTGGTCCAACTACCGTTTTCAGACCGCGATGCATCAACGTATGAATGTGTCTTTACTGAACTAGAAATTATTTTCGTGCAGCATGGCTTATAGATACTAGGTATATATCCAAATAGCCGAATCTTATTCCTATAGGGACAAAGCAGAGACAAACGCCACGCGACTCTTTTTGACACATATAAACCCTAAATGGTAGTTCATATGACAATAATATGGTCGAATAAAAAGCCTTAGTCGGTATAAAGTGACAACTTAAGCTGGTTTGTAAATAGTGGTCAAATGCGATTGGAATACGACCTAAGAGAAAGAGCGACGTTCTTGGTTTATTTTTCTGGAAATTGCGCGTACGAATTGCATGCTTGGGTAAAGTGAAGGGTAACGTAATTTTTATTTTTATTATTCTTAGTCTCTGTTTGTTGGTCATGCACACAGCTGTACTGCCGTCCTCAACTAAAAAGCAGTTATTCCATAGGGAAATAAAGTATTTTTATTGCTTTTTAGGTAAGGACGGCAGTATAGCAAAAACTAACCTTAACCTCAAAGCATTTTTACTGTGAGTGCGTGTTTTTAAAAATTTACAGAAACAGTTCACCATGTGCAGATCCAATAACTATTGACAAATGCAAATCTGCAACGTTCAAGGAACTTGAAAGAAAAAATTTAAACATTTGAGCCACCCTCGACAAGCATCTAACTTGATCTGACCACATATCCCAGACTTTTTCAGGCCAAACCATTCCAAGACTACCTATACCAAAGAAATTAAAATAAACTAGAAACCGCATAAAAAAACATTAGAAAAATGACACATCTAGACCGCGGTTGCCGAGTTTCCATATTTATCTCTTATTTTATTCCCTATAATTACGTAATATTGCAATAGGAAGCGTAAATACAATACATTATTCTAATATAGTAGATATAGTGCCGAAAAAGTTCAGTTTAAAAACAATTATTGAAATCAGGATTAGGACATTTATTCCCTACAATCTGACAACCAGGGCAAAAAGGTTATTAATTTGTTGAGGCACGTTTAGCCATCTTAGTTCCGACCGATCCGTCGGGTTTTTGTTAGTTTTTTGTGTTTTTTGCAATTGTTATTGTTATATTTTTATTTTAAGACTTATAAAAAAAATGCATAAGAAGTGTGCGTTGTGAATAAAGTGCCGAAAAGTCGCCGGAACTATCTGTTAACGGATAAACAACACATCTGTATGAAACCGCCACATTTTAAATATTGCTTCAGAAACAATCAGAACGCGACTCTACCAAAGACATTGAACTAAAATAGACCTATTAAGTCATTCATAAATCACTTTGAAACGCGATCAGTCGTTAGACTTAGGGAAAACCATTTTATCTTCCACTGGCACCGCTGGCCCAGGCCATACCACGTCACGTTTACCAGCGGCCAGAAGCGGCTCGTTATTTATAAATGTAAAAAGGTTTGATCTTTAATTGCAGACTTGTCAAATATTTTTGGAAATAAAATCTTTAATTTTTTTATACTTAATAATTGATACCGAGGTATGGAGAGGTATTACATTTGTCATTGTGAAAATATTTATGTAAAGAAATAACATAGAAAATATTAATTTTTAAATGTTCTCCAGATAGTTGGTGCGGAAAGTCATACGTTTACGCACGGGAGGAGTTCGGACGGGAAAGGCACTTCTGCAAGAGTTAGGTGCAATTTTTTCGACGAGTTTTTATGATGACCTTCTTGATCAAAAATTAGTTTTTAGAACACACATTTCAAACTCAAAATTTAAAAATTTGGTCCATAAAGTACAATTAAAAAAAAAATTGCGTGCGTTAAAAGTTTTTTCACGCACGCTAGGATAGTTTATTATGCTTATTTTTTTTACGCACGGCGTATAGGAAGTTGAGCTTTCCACACTAAAATTGGTATGTAAAAGTAGACTTTTAATGTCAAGTGACCTGCAAAACTTTATTACAAAATTAGCATAAGGAAAAGTATTTTTTTAGCACGGCATGAATTTTAAGTCTAATTGGAGTTTTTAGATACATTTATAAACTAGATTAAATTAAAAATAGAAACAAAATTATGTTTCGGTTTTAATTTCAAAAATACTAAATATATATAACCTTAGGAAGAAGCTTTTTATGCAAGTAGGAAATTGTTGCACTAAAAACGTGTCAAAAGTGCCTTTTTCGCCCTTAACGGCCATTGCGTGCAGAAAAGTATCACTTTTCGTACTGTTTAGGAAAATTACCAAAAAACCAATGTAGAAAAAATGAGCAAATTCGATTAAAAACAGTGGTATTTTGAAAAAGGAAGATACCTAAATTCTAGGTATTATATGATGGTGTTTCAATGTGTAAAAACAAATGGAATTTATACACTCTACTATAATTTTATATACGTACAAAAGTATGGAATATCTACCTATGTAAATATTATAAAGAAAAAGTTGTAACAAACATACATTCTTTATCCTGTGTCTGATATAAGACGTCTTTTCGCGACCGATGTTTTCGAAAGCACATTTTGAAAACATACGTCACCGTTTCAACCGCAACGTCACCGTTTCGAACCATCGCCATTGATCGCCAAAATGACAATTATTGAATGACATTAATCAGCTGTATTTGTGTGGCTTCTCGTTTTTTGGATTTGGAAGTTTTTTTTGTGATTTTCGAAATAGATGTCCTAGACCCACAAGTGAGCCTTTTTTTTGTCGCCGCTAGAGAACCTTGGCCTATTTTCATTATTGCTAAAAATTGTACCACCATATTGAACCGTGTTCGAAACGGCGGCCGAGGCGCTTTCAAAATCCTTTGAAATGTTTTGAACCGTAACGTCACCGTTTCGTCGCCAAAATAACATTTTACGCATGTTTTCAAAGCGCTTTCGAAAACATCGGTCGCGAAAAGACGTCTATAATGCTTTAAAAATTTATATTTCCCGATATATATTGGAAAATAAAAAGGATTATTCTTTCAGCCAAAATATCAGGTATTTTATACATATCGATTTTCGACGAAAATTAGTTATATTTCAAGTACCATAACATGTACCTGCACATTATAAATTCATATTGATTTAAAATTGTGGAAAAAAACAAACCGGATAATTTGCATAATTGCAGGTAAATTATAAAAAAGTTATAAAAATAATATGTTTGTGAAAACATTCCGTGTAGAGATACAACTTTCAGCGCAATCTGGCATCGTTGCCAAATTGTTTACCTTATGTCTGATCGCAACTGTAGTAAACATGTCTCTATTTAAGTTATACCTTTATAGACTCTACAATGTTTCCATAACTGTCCCTCAGCAATTTCCTTAGATTTGGTTACTGATATGGAAAATTTGCCTTTAATATATGAAGTGTGCCTTCTAGTTTATTTTAATTTATTTGACCTATACCCGCTTATCGATCGACGTGGAAAATATTGTTCATCTTAAATAAGCTGAAGCTGTGTAAAACGATCGTCAACCCAGCTCAAAGAGTTTCGACTATAAATAACACACCATGGCTCATGAGAAGCAACTTAATCAGAAGAGACCTTCATTCAAGAGGCACGAAATATCATAGACACTCTGGTTAAGCAAAAAACCGAATTTTTTAACAAATGCACCAACCACCGACATCTTCTGGTCCTCACTTGGTAACTCTGCATGCAGAAAGTATCAAAGGCCACTGAAATGACACTCAACAACATCACCATCTTCTTGAGATAGTTACCTCTGACAGTTATGCGGGGTTGAAGGGTGTGCAGGCGGGTATTTTTCCTGGTATGTGTAGTATGCTGGACCTCTCTCAGACGAATACATTTAGGAAAAGAGAACAATGGTAACTATGTTAAGCTCGCAGAAACGGACCTTCAGTGTTCAACAGTGTTTTAAAACGTTGATAAAAAAGTGTTGAAAGAGGTAAACAGTGGTATAATTGTATTGTTTTTTTTATAGAATTGTCGTAAATTTTCGGCATTTTGGATTCCAACAATAGGTTTTTGACCAAAATAAAAACGTTATTTATGGGGTTTCAACATGTGCTTTAATCGAAATATTGCTTGTTTAAAAAATAGTTATGGACCAAAAAGTTGAGTGATCTTTAAAAAAAAAACCTTGACACGGCTAAATGGGTCGTAGATTTTGTACAACTGAGGAAAATTTTCTTTGCTTAGCTATTTCGCTGTTTTCCTTCCACTGTGGTTCACTTTTTATCAAAACACACTATTTTGTTGTTTCAAAATTGAAACAACATTTGACTCAAAAGCTACAGGGTGCTTAAAATAAATTTGGTGATGCAAAATAAAAAAGTTTTGGTTTACCACATTCTTCAATTCAAAATTGATAGATATACACTTATATATAAATGAATCAAATCGACAACAAAATATTTTTTTTAGCCAGAAAATGTAAAAGGGATTTTTAAAAAAAAACAGAAAAGTGTGTTTTGAGGTTTAGATTTTGTTGTTGTTCATGTCATGTTTGTTAACTTTTTTTTAGTTATAATTATTTTGCTACCTGTCTAGGTATGTGTTAATTTATTACCCACTTATTATTTAAAAAGTTTTTTTCTGGTCCGTAATGCGTGTCAAGAGGTTCAATCGATTTTGTTCCTACCAAAATAGTAGTTTTAACAACTAGTGACTAACATAGTGCATTTTTTACAAGCGTTGGTTTAAATAACGAGCGCAGCGAGGTATTTAAAAACGCGAGTAAAAAAAAGCACAGTTTAGCACAGTTTAAAAAATCCAAGAAAAACAGGAATATACTTTTAAAAATCTCGAACGAAGAGCACTTCTCGCAACACACCATCTTTACAATATAAATCAAGGCGGCTGGGAAATGAAATAACAATCGTTTCCAGAGCGATGTGTCTTTTTACTCGGTGACGTTCATTCTTGCGACAATTTGAAATTTTGACATTTTTAAATGATTTTTTCGTAAATACTTGGTGAAAACTGGTGGAAATGGTTTAATTGTTAGGCAAGAATAATTAGATTTTTTCAATATTACTATTTTCCGCGATTTCTCTTTAACTTTGAGTAAAAAACGTACAGAAATCTTTTTTGCATCCGTGATCAAAAAAAAAGTAATCGGTAACCAAAAAAGCCATGCTTTAGTTATCTGCAGACAGTTACTAAAATCATGTTTTTGATGAAGGTATTAAAAAAATATTTTTTCCGTCGCCGTTGTCGATCGCAAACATAACAAACGAGGGAGTCATTTTCTAATCTTGCACCAAATAAGATCAATGAACAGCTCCCTCTTCCAAAATCCCTCTGTTAAAAATAACATTTATTTCTTACCTTGTTTCGATCCATTTCTGTTTCACATGCGCCATGCACAAAAAACTGTTGAAAACGTAGTAACTGAGAAATTTCATACTTGTGAGGACAAAAGCGCGTGACGTCAGAAATGGGAGGTGGGAACTGTTTTCTCGCTTTTGACGTCAGAAGTGCAAAAAGTGAAGTGATAAGTGAGCTGGCGGGAACGGGCCACAGTAAAAACCAAAAAGTTCTACGTACGATTTTTCGTACGGAAAGTTCTCATTAAAGGCATGTCCTTTCGAAATATTTGCACTTTCAAGAAAGGACCTTTTTTATTTAATTTTCCGGCTATGACTTGTTGTTGACAGCTTTTAGTTTTTGTTTTTTTTTTTAGCAGTTTTGACATTTCCAAAATAGTAGTTTTCACAACTAGTGGCTAAAATAGTGCTTTTTTTTTACAAGCGTTGGTTTAAATAACGAGCGCAGCGAGGTATTTAAAAACTGAGAGAGATCCAGCATACCAGGGAAATACCTGCCTGTACACCCTTCGACCCCGCAATTTAACCATCTTCTTGAGATAGTTACCTCTGACAGTTATGCGGGGTTGAAGGGTGTGCAGGCGGGTATTTTTCCTGGTATGTGTAGTATGCTGGACCTCTCTCAGACGAATACATTTAGGAAAAGAGAACAATGGTAACTATGTTAAGCTCGCAGAAACGGACCTTCAGTGTTCAACACTGCGCCATCTGTAGCCTTTTGTTCCAACTAGCATCATGTTTTAAAACGTTGATAAAAAAGTGTTGAAAGAGGTAAACAGTGGTATAATTGTATTGTTTTTTTTTTATAGAATTGTCGGGAATTTTCGCCATTTTGGATTACAAAAATAGGTTTTTGACCAAAATAAAAACGTTATTTATGGGGTTTCAACATGTGCTTTAATCGAAATATTGCTTGTTTAGGCTTAAGAACAAAATACAAAATTCAATATTTCTCCCAGAAAGCAAGAAATGTGAAAAAAAGTATTATTTAAATGAATATTTTTTTCCCCGTTTTCTCAAGTATTTTTGGAGCCCATGAAAATTTTGTGAGTGTATTCGAAAACTATACAGTACACACGGGACCGCAGCTGATTATCAGAGTAAGATGGCTGGGAAAACAGCTTTTATTTAACCTATAGTATATAAATATTCATATTCCTGCTTCAACTTATCTCACTTCCGTTTTAATTTATTTTAGAAGATTGCTAAACACCATTTTATAAATTTTTTATTTTAAAAAGAAAAAGAATAATACATAACAAGCAAAGGGAAGAAAGATGGAAAATTTATATTTCCAAATCGATAAAAACCTTTAATTTGTTATGTAGTGTTGTAAGAACAGTTGTAAAACCTTTTTATAATAATATCTAAACTTGAGGGTTCATAAGGAAGTTTTATAAAATCTATATGTTGTTTTTCTATCCATTACTAAGTACCATAAATTTTTATAAGCTGGTGTTGGTCAGTTGTTTTTCAAGTCTTTTTTACTCATTTAAGAGATATATTAGAGTTATAAAATTATCACCAACACTAAATAATATAACTTTTGGTTATTTTTTGAAGGTTTTATATTATTTGCTGTAACTTCTATACAGACAAAAATGCTCATTGCGTAAATTAAGCACCAATTTCAAACCTGCCTATTGGGTCATGCCACTATAAATCACCATTGATATCATGGTTTCCTGCCCCAAGCAGTTCATGTCACCAGAGCACACAGTTAGCAACAACCTTAGAGCTGTAATCTACCGCAGGATGATTTGGCGATGTACCACTAACTTTTCATATTTTTTTCATAGCGTATTTTTAATGGGTACAGGACCCAACTGAAATTGAAACTTAAGCAAGGAGGACCTAATTAATAAATTTTTTTTACCCATGTTCGACTACAAATTTCTCTTTTTGGTGTCCAAATTAATTAAGATAAAAACTCCAATATTAAATTTGCCAATGGATATATCTAACACTTTTTCTTGACATGAAATAAGGGGGGTTCATTCATGTAAAATAATTTTGAGGTTGTTCTATATCTAAGTATTCTTAGAGTTGTTTACGGTATATTTTCAGTAGCGTAGGACAATATCAATTAAAACGGTATTATTTAACTAGTCATATGTTATGAACAAAATATGTACAGTTCATCAAGATATTTAATTTTTTGTTGTTTAAGATTGCTGTAAAGCAAAGGTACCTTTGTTGTTGTTTAATAAGACAGCAAGAATTCTAAGATGTTTTAGTATGGATTTTTTTTTTGATCAAGTCTCGCCCAACTCCACATTATGCAACCTGCGTGTTCGTAACCTTGCAGCTGTGACCATTTAGTCACAGACACGGCTGTTAGCGCCGTGACGTGTTGCGTATACGAAAGTGACGCGGCGCGTCAAATGTGCCCAATTTGTCCTGCTACACCAGGGGGTAAGTTTTAGTACGGGGACATTTTCAGTGGTGTAGGCTTATTGACAAAATTTAATAATGTCCATGGTGGAGGGTGGAGTTAAGTATAAAAAATAAAGGATTTTACCAAAAAAGGAAACTTGCAGTGGGATTTACTAAAAGGGTTTATCCTATTTTTGAATTATCCTAAGTTTAAGTGAAATTTTTGCTTCCAAGCATTTTATACCAACTTTCCTCGAGTTTTGGACATAGTTTAATTTATAAGAAAAATTTTAATTAATTTATTTAGTGAATAATCATCTTAACACAATCTTCTGTTGGACTTAAAAAAAAATTCAATTTAAAAGAAAAAAAAATAAAATTTAACCCTATGCGGAGTCCAAATGGTAAGCTATTACTAAATAAAAGCGCTGTCTCCGAGGGTTTGTACGTCCTTCATGAAATGTCAGTCTAAAAAGAAAAAAATAAAACAACTAAGTTAACAAGAGATATGTCGGTAAAACCAGGGTTGAATATTTCTTTGGGTGGGAAGCATTTTTAAAGTGTTTATACCGACCCTAATATAGGTTTGAAAGCGATAAACCGCATTTTTAAATCTCTTTAAAATAAAATCAATTTAGTGCTTAAAACGGAGGCCTGTATAAATAAAGTAACTTAAAATTGGGTTATGTGTCACTCCAATCAAAACTTACCCTTGTTATTGATTTTCCCGATTAATACCCATATAGCAAAAGTACATCCATTGAATATACAATGGATATTATTTATCACACTTGGATATCCGTTGCAGCCAGAAACTTACCCTTGTTAATTGATTTTTCCCATTAATACCCCACGTAGCAAAAGTACATCTACTGGATATACAATGAATAGCCATAAATGTCCTGTATATATCCAATGGATCATCAGAGGTGATTATTTATCACACTTGGATATCCGTTGCAGCTCCATCAATGTATACATACATTTTATATGGGTAACATATAGAATGGATATACATTGATGGAGCACATATACATTGGAGGTATGTTTCATGTATGAATAAATATCCATTAGAGGTACGTTTATGTATGTCCATAGAAAAAATATCATTTGAACATCCAATCGATGTTGGATGAATGTATATACGCCGACGGATATCCATTGGATATACGTATCCATGGCTTACTATGTGGGACTCTATGTCATACAGGATTAGATTAACTTTGTATTTATTTAAAAGGTGTTTTTATTTATGAAAAGTATTAAAAAACTTAAATGCAAATTTTGTTTACATTTCTGTTACTGTCGGAATGTCAGTTTCACAATATTAGGTGTGTTCAAATCACAAACTTGTCGAATTTCTTACCTCTGCTTGCACCTTGGCTGGCATCAACCTGTACTGATGAAAGCTGCAGCTTTGAAATGAGTGGCCTTTCATTAAGGAAAATTTTCTTGATTAAGCTATTAGATAACCTCAATGTTTTAATTTCAGTTTGTAAATAAATTTAGTTTGTTATAATTTTCGTGCCTAATCATACATATTTTGTTCTAAAAACGGGTTCAAAATACTGCCTTTTTCTAGACAGATTTGGTGGTGTTATATTGGTTAACGAACAACTTGGGATATTAAATAAAGTAAATTAGTTCTTCTAAAAAAAGTTCCTTATAGAAATTACAATCGCCACAAAATAGTACTTTATGGGAGCTTTAAATTTAAACCATCCCCCAGAGATGGTTTAAAAAATTGCCAAATTCATAACCTCAAATACAGATATTTAAGTTATTCTGTACCAAATTTCTGGCGTATTCACCATTTGCCATTTTGAGACCTGTCAAAAAATATAAAGCTACATTTACATTGAAATTCGTACCACAGTCGAATTTGACATTTCAAAACTTACCATTTACATTGGCAAAACTTCTAACCTATAAAATGAAAAGTTTGCAACTGGCCAACAAGTGAAATATCGATCCAAATATGGCTCACATCTACAAGACTGGACAAAAATTTTAAACAATACGAGTGGAGAACCTTAGATTCAAGCTTTATCTTTAAAATGCGACTAAAATTTTAGAAAAATTTCTCTATTTGTATAGAAAAACGTGAGGCCAGAAATACTCTTGCAAGCTTAATTTTCCACGAGTAAGGCAAGGAAATCTGCCAACGAAGATACTATAGGAACTCTCAAAGACTTGACGTAGACACATAATTTACCCTTGTTTGGTCTCATCAGTGCGCAATAAGTTTTTATAGACAAAAAAGAACAATCATATACAGGGTTCCTAACATTTTCCTTAGGGATAGGATTTCAATAAATCAAACAGAAATGGCATAGAAAGTTCTGCGCGCACAAAAGAAACAGGTATATTGAGCAATGGTGCCAGTTTGTTAGTATCTCCGGACTGCTTTCATGAGAAAAAATTGTCGCCACTCTTTCATTGTGAGCATAAATCATAGTTGCAATAATAACCGTTGACAAGATGTCTGCAAATTCCGCTAGATGGCGGCCACACCATCCACAATCACCAAATTAGATGTTTTCAGGTTCAAACCACAGCTTTTTCTTGCTTAAAGGAGGCGGCAGGGTCCATTATTTACGATACTGAGCGATAAACTCGTGAGGTTGTTAACATTAGAAAGAAATATCTTCGCTTTTAATTAAATTTCTTTCCATTCTGTTCTACTAGTGACACCTATCTGGAAACGGCCAAACCATGCAGCTAGCACTAGCAGCCAAAGAAATCAATAAACGGCGCTGTTTTTCCTGCAGAGGTTTTTGCTTGCGATATTATTGATTTTAAATAAAGCTGGCCCTACACTACATTTGATATTTTCGAGGTGTTTTATGACATGATCTCGAAACATGTAGCGAACCAATTCTTCAGAACTAGCGGGAGGGTAAAAGCGAAAAATAAGGGCTTGCCAATATTTGTAACACCCAAAAAGGTGTGCAAAGATTTATTTTGCTCTGTTTCTTTACAAAAAACGTTTTTTTTTACGAAAAAATTGAGCTCTGCCACTTTCTTCTTCAACTTTCTCGAGATTTTCGTCATACCGTAGAAAAAAATTATTTCCCCCATGGTCATACTCTACTTTTATTCGAAAAAATTTAGAAACAGAGACGGGATAAGTTTTCCTAAAACGGGGATCTTGGTTTCGAGTGAGAAGATAAAGGGCGCCGCAGGCAAAAATTTTTCAATTAAATTAGCCGAACGCAAAAATGTTAGAAAAACAAAGCACGAAATAAAAATGGCGCCGCTTACAATTTTTTTTCAAAAATTACGTAATTTCGGGAACGCAAAGAAATAGGTATAAAGAGTATAATTTTTAAGAAAAAAATATCAATTTTCTCGCCATCCTCCACTGGGACTACAGGGGCCGTGCACAAATTACGTAATGGTCATAGGGGGGACGGGGGTTACAAAACGTTACGTAGGGGGGGGGGGGGGGGGGGTTTGACAGCGTTTGCATTTGTGTGAAACTAAGAAAATTTGGAATGAAAATAAGTGAAAAGTTTTTTTTTTGGGGGGGGGGGTAGTGGTCTTGAAATCGTTACGTAATATTAGGGGAGTGGCGTGTCAAACGGTTACAAAACATTACATAAGGAGGGGGTCAAAAATTGGTAAAATCACTGTTACGTAATTTGTGCACGGCCCCACATGTGACTGTTCCTCCTTTTTGATTTCGAATCAAAGTGCAAAACCCGGGTTGGACGTTCGAAGGCGTCAACCCGTCCTATTTGCTTGATAAAGTTTCTACGGAAATATCTCAGTCGATTTCTCCAGCCGTGTATGAACGCTTTAGGTTAGGCATTTGCATGTATCTCAGTCCCCAGCCTGTAAACAATGCGTAAGGACAATGGTTACGAAATCAAAAGCAGAAAAATATTTTTTTACAATATCTTTCATCAGTTTGGTATTAAAGTCGAGCAAAAACAATTTTTATTCCAGTCCTAAAGGTATGAAAAAGGAAAATATTAGAAAACAACAACCTGGAATGGATTTACTACGTGTAAGATGTAGTGACAACATCGCCCCATGCCCATCCTTTTCTGCCTAATGTGCTTTTCCGATTGTCTGCGTCTTATAGGATTTGCTTAGGAACCCTGTATATCGCCCACAACAAGATTATCCAAGATTTTAGAGACCTTCAGTAAAGTATAAGATATTATTTTGTAAATTTTGGACCAAATCAAAATCGCGCAATTTAAAACCGCCCGAGATCAAAATCGCGCAGCTCTTAAATAGCGCACCCCAATACCACGCAACCCAATACCACGTCGGATTAATATCGCGCAAGACTAAAATCGCCCGGAATGTAATATCGCAAGTTCAAAATCGCGCAAAATTTAAAAATACGCAACAAATACCTCAAATTAAAAAAATGCGAATTAAAACATTAAAAATTTGGGATCTGTAATAAGGACCCAACCCGACCCAACCTATCCCAAACGGACACAATCCAACCCAACCCATCCAAAACGGACACAATCCAACCCAACCCAAAGATACCTCCTTTAATTAAAGCTTTAAATTTCGAGCTTCTACCTTAATCGAAAAGCGAGCGCGATTTTTAAAATTGTGCGATTTAGGGCTGCGCTAAATTATTTTGCGCGATTTTAGTCTTGCGCGATATTTGGCTGGCGCGGTATTGGGGTGCGCGGTAATGAGATGCGCGATTTAAGGGCTGCGCGATTTTGATCTTGCGCGGTTTTAATTTGCGCGATTTTGGTCCGCGCTCAAAATTTTGCGACATTTTGGCCGCCAACGAAAGTCTCTCCTGACCTGTGGAATTTCTTACAAAATTTTTTATACGTTTAAGCGTTGAAAAACTCTTTATTATTAAAACACACACCACACATTTACATACAACCTTCTTACTTAACTGTCTAACATTTTTAGCATTATTCCCGTCAGCTGAAGTTAACGTTATTTGCTTGTAAGTCAATATTGTCACGTACACTGTACACACCCATAGACGTTTAAATCTGCAAATAACCTACTCTAATGATAGCTTCCACGCCCGCCTAAAGCATGTGACAGCGTATTGATGCTCGATGCATTCAGCAGGTTCAATGACTTCGACGCACACGAAAGCCGCCGGCATATTATAGCTGCAGGCTAAGAACTTCGCAGCGGGAATATCTTCTTTGGATTTTTTTAGAGTAGTGAAACGCTGCGCGCACATGACACGCGGGAAGATTTTCTGCTGTGACTCGGTTTGAGTCAAGGACGCATTTGTTATGGGCTTGATATTTAAAATAATTAATAGCATTTTTTATACAATCTAAAGTAATTGTTTCTTATTTCAAAAATTTATTTTAAGAAGATGATGTTTTTCTAGGGGAAGTACTGCTTCCCTTGCTTCCATGGACCCCACCCGCTAAAAAATCATACTTCCAAAAATGTTGTTTTTGCACATTTTGTGTTGCATAAAGTAAATGAAACTGTCAATGTCAAAAAATTGGTCCAATTGAATTGGGAATGAAGTGTACCCTTCCCGACACATAAAACGCATACGCCGATTTTATATGCAATATGTCCTTTACGATTTAGCAACCTGTTCTGTCACTAGGTGTCAGAGTCCACCCATTGTCATGTTTTGTTGTCACAGTCTTGTCCAACTCAAAAATGTCACGACAGCTATGGGAATTCGATAACTAAATTTTATCAAAATTAGATGGAGGTTGGTCTGTTCGTGGGGTTGCCGATCATTATGGACCAGACAAGTCCACTAGAGTAAGACTAAAAAGAAAATACAAAGAAGAAGGATCTGTGCGACGAAAGGAAGGAACTGGCTTAACCAAAGTCAGCACACACCAACAGGATCAGCAAGTCACTAATTTCCTGGGAGAACACCCATTTTTCACGGCCAGAGGAGCAAAATTTCAGTTCATTTTCTTGCTACGGTAAGAACTGCACTAAAACGAATAAAGAAGTCAAAGTAAAGAAAAAAAGCAAGCCAGATTACTTTTTCGAGACAGAAAAACAAATTTTGACGACAGGTAGCTTTTACCGATGAAAAAATGTTTAATCCCATCGAGAACGTATGGGAGCACATTGCAAAAAAGTTATAAAAATGTAATTTTCGTCCACGGAATGCTAACCATTTAATGGAGCTAATAGTTAGAGTTTATACAGAGATCGTTGAAGAAAATCTAAATTTATTTAAAAAGTTAGCAGCAGACTCCATGCCAAGGCCTTTAGAAAAAATTATTCAAGCAAATTGTGCAATAAACAGATACTGAAGATAATATTTTTGATTTTTGTTTATCGATAGGTTTTTTTTTATTTGTTTTTTAATATTTTGTTGTTTATAAAACTGATCCTGTTTATGTGTATTGACCTTTCTTAACCCAAATCCTTCCAGTTCTTTCTTCTTTGTATTTTCCTTTTAGTCGCACTATAGTGGAATTGTTTGATCCATTTTGACCGGCTATTTGACGAAGGGGCAACCTTCTCCTAGTTCTAAAAGTACTTTATCTTTTTTTATATTTCGTAACAGCAACCTTAAAACTATAGAACCAGTAAATATCGATAAAAATGCTTTCAGTCTCCTTCACAAATTTTTTTTATGTTGTCTAAAAGCGGTAACCTACAAAAGTCGGTAACAATAAGCAAGCAAAATTTTTAATGCATAGAAATGAGCCTAACTTCTGCTGTATGCGTTTTATGTGTTGGGAAGTGTACGTTCCAACGATGTTATAGCTCTGAAATGTGTGCAAGAACGTCTTTAAAAATTTTGATATCTTTTATGCCGCTTAACAAATGCTTAGGTCTAGGAAGGACACTTTTCTTAAATCCGCGCTTGGGTGGGGCATTAGGTAACAATGATTCATGAATTGACAATATCATGACCAGCATGGTTGCCCAGAATCTATCCCAGAATATTAATTGTCAGTACTCAGTTGTTTAAGAAAATCAAGTCTATTTTGGACCTATCAGCAATTTTAGCTTTAGCATGTCACGCCACTGTTTTTAATCACCTGTTTATTCAACTGGGCGGCACACTGTATACGTCAACAGAATCCTTTGATCGTCCTGTCATGGTATCACGTGTGTTTCAGTGGCAACAGGACGGGCAGAGACCCCTTGATTCGATCCACAATAATATGACCACTAAAGTTTAAAAACTCGATTCGGACGAACGACGCGGAGCGGAGTTCGGACAAGCTGTCAAGGGTGGAAAAGTCATAGTTAGGTTCAATTTTTTCTTACCAGTCATTTTGGTGCATATGCAGGGTGTTTCACAACTTATGTCAGAGTAGAGGGTATTGAGTAATAAATAATTTTTCTAGGCACACTCTATTGTTTAAAAGAAAACTTTATGAAACTTTATAAAACTCTAAACAAGTCAAATTCGCATTGCACCTTGTAATCATTGCTGATTTCAAGGTACTAACATGAAGCTGAGTTTTTTCACTACTCCAAAAGTTGTTTATAATTGAAATCACTCTTTCTTTCTCTGCATTGGTACCCGGAAGGCAAAGCTCAAATTCAACTAGCAAAGATATTTTTTTAAAGGGCAGTTGGTTTTTTGTTAATTATTTAAAACTTGAAGCCATCGATCCATTAGTACCATTACCCTGTATTAGAGTTATTTCGTCGAAGAGTTCATCTTCAGTTATTTCGGTTCCAAATAATAATAGAGTTTCTATCGAGAGTTAGTTGAATATCTGAGAATTGTGGTATGCTTTGAAGTAGTACCCATTTAAATGTATTTAATATTTGAGAAGATGGTGCATCCTATTGTACAAGGTATTCCTCAGCTGTTTGATAAAACTCAGTTATCGTTCTTTCAATATAATTTTTTTTTTGTAATTAAGTCATCTGGAGCATATTTCCTAAAATGAGAGGAATAAAGTTCTCCTCTTTTCGAGCTTTAATTTTGCTCTTGAGTTCTAATACATTTTTATTTATTCTACTGCTGATATTTCTCTACCTTGTATAAGTAGACTTGTTTTATGAAATAATGCGACAGCATTATGCACAAATAAAAACCAAAATTCTATTTCCGGATTGTTAAAATAATTTTTAATTATTAAAGGGCCTTTTGGTATTGACAAAAAGTACGAGTTAAGAGCGGGAAACAGTTGAAGGACGCGTTCCAAAGCTGGAAGAAGGTTGAGCCAACATGTATTACTGTAGCCTAAAAGATTTTTAAATTCAATTTCTACAAATGTGCAGAATTCTTTTAATTTTTTAATTCTAACAGTGTAGGTATTAAAAAAATAAGACCTTTAATAAAAAAGTTTCTACATCTATGATGGATAAAATGTCACAGGCTGACTTTATAAAATTATTTACTTTGGTGTACACATTATTCTGCCCTAACCGGCTAACCGGTTTTCAAGAAAATTCACCAACAAAAGAAGAATATGAGGCAAGAATGTTAAAACTAGGAACTTTTGGAACTCATTTTGAATGTTTGGCTATTTCCGAGGTATTTAAAATTAATATTTACATATATAAAGTACTTCAAAATCCTACTAATAGGATTTTCTGTCCAAGTAATGATTCATTATGCATAAGCAAAAATAAATACGTGAAATCAATTTTTCTTATTTTTTCTGGAAGCCCTGATTCAGCCCATTACAATTTATTGCTACCTCTTCAAGAAAATTATTGTTTATTGTATAATAAAGTTTTTAAAAATAAGAATAAAAATAAGAATGGAAGTTTAAGTCTATCTCAACGAAAAATCCATTTCATTTAGCCCTTCAAAATTACAATGCAGTGAATGTGAAAAATCCTATAAAAATCAGAATAACCTGCAGCAGCATTTTAAAGCCAATCATAAAGAAAATTTTTCATTATCGGAAACACAAATTCAGCGACAAGATATTTCTTCTGATCCAAACACATTTAATCTGTTTCTAAGTTCTTTAAAATCAACTATACCAATTATAAAAAGAATTCCAAAAAATGCACGCCCGTCTATTGCAGAAGAATTGAGCAAACTTCTTACAAATTATGTTATCCGAAATTATTTTAGTGCTTTATTTCTTTTATTAACCTTTACGTATGGAGTTCTCAAATCGCCTAAAAAACCTAACAAATCTAAATCTAAATCATTAACCACTTTAATAAAAGAAAATTTACAAACTTGGAAACAAAAGAAGAATTTACCATTTGAAGAACTTATGAATTTTCTTAAACTTAAAGAAGGTCGTAAGAAATAAAATTCATTTAAGCATAACTACATAACCAAAAATGTGGAGACAAAAGTTTCTGAAGGGGACATAAGAGGAGCGATTCGCTTGCTTTCTTCTGAAGACTCATTGGCTCTCAAAAATGAAGATACCTATAAGAAACTTCGAAAATGTCCAAAACTTCCCAGAACCAAATACTAATGCAATAAATACTTTTAGCTTTATTTTTTCAAATATCAAAAAAGCAATTATCTCTTTTAAGCCTGGTTCGGCGGCGGGTCTCGATGCACTGACTCCGCAGCATCTTAAAGATCTAATTAATGATGATTTAGGTACATTTTCTACAAATCTTCAAAATTCTTTATCCGATTTTATTATACATCTCCTTAACGGTTTTGTTCCTGAAAGTATTTTGCCAGTTTTTTACCGAGCTTAAGAAAAATGGAGGGAATCGTCCAATTGCCGTTGGACTGTGTTTTCGGAGGTTGGCAGCAAAATTAGTATGTTTCAAAATTCATGACACTTTGAAAGATATGCTACGTCCATTTCAATTAGGATTTGGATAATAAGTCATTCTGTCCGTCGTTTTCTCTGTTTCCCTCAATTTTCAGAAAAAATTATTTTAAAAATTGACTTTTATAATGCTTTCAATATGGTTAATCAAGGTACCATTTTATCTAGAGTTAAGGAATATATTCCTTACTTTTTTTCATTTATTTCTCAATGTCATAAAAATCCTTCTTTTTTGTCGTTTGAAAAAAAAAATATTTTATCACAAAGAGGCGTTCAGCAAGGTGACTCACTAGGGCCTCCGCTTTTTTATTTATCATCTTTATACCCCATCATTTCAAATTTAAAATCCAATATCAATTTATGGTACCTAGATGATGGTACTTTAGCGGGAGATCCTTGTTGCGTTCTTGAAGATTTTGATTTTTTGGAAAAAACCTGTATAGATATAGGTTTAAAAATTACTCTTAGAAAATGCGAGTTTTCAATTTTAAATCATGAAAATTCCAATTTTTTTAATTCTAACAAAAAGCTTCAAAGTCTGTCAAAAATAAATGTTAATGACCCAACTCTTTTAGGCGCACCATTTTTTGTTTTGGACGAAAATGTGATATTTTTTTTAAATTCTCTGAAAAACTGAAATTATTAAATTCCCACACAGCCTATTATCTTTTAAAACATTCTTTTTCAATTCCACGCATTACCTATCTCTTACGGACTGCGCCATGTTGGAGAGTCCCACAATGTTTACAAAAATTTGACACAATTTTAAAAAACAGTTTGGAAAATATTACAAATTGCAAAATTGATTCATCTTCCTGGACACAATGTACCTTACCAGTTAGACTAGGTGGTTTCAATCAATCAATCTCAAGTTAATCGCGCACGTCTTCTAGCTCTTCAAGAACCAGAGAGCAATGCATGGCTCAACGCCTTACCCTTTCCTTTTTTGGGAAATTTACTGGATGACCCATCCTTTCGTATTTCTGTCGCTCTACGTCTTGGTCAGCCGGTTTGCGAGCCTCACGCACTTGCGGCGAAGTAGTTGACAAATCACGGCTTGAGCTGCAAGAAAATTGCAGTACGTTTGGCTCGCCATAGGTTGATCAACGACATTATCAGATGGTCTTTGGTTTCAGCTGGATTTCCAGCTCAACTGGAACCGTCTGGTATATGTAGAGGCGATGGAAAGAGAGTGGACGGGATCACTTTGGTGCCTTAGAAGGGGGGGAGGGCGTTGGTTTGGGATGCCACATGTAAAGACATCATTTGTAGGTCCTATCTTGTTAAATCTTCTGAGAAATCAGGGGAGGTGGCAAAGGTGGGAGAAAAGCAAAAACGACAGAAGTATAAAGAGCTAGAAGATCGGGGATTTTTGTTTTGTCCTTTTGCGGTGGAGACACTGGGTCCGTAGGGTGATGAAGCAAAATCTTTAATTACAGAAATATCAAAAATAATAAACACCAAAGACGCCAAATGCTTCATCACCCAGCGGATTAGTGTGGCCATCCAAAGGGGAAATGTGGCTTCAGTGCTAGGGACTTTACCAGCCGAATCAGGTTTAGAAGAAGTGTTTTATTTATAGCTGTTATATATGTTTATTTTTATTTAATTTTTTAAATTTTTATAAACTTAGTCTATTTAATTTATTACTTATTATAATAGAATTTTATTAATAAACATTATTGCTTTTTAAAAAACTGAATTTAAAAATCCAGTACAATCCAGTACTACATGTAGATTTTCCAGTACGGTGACCCAAAATCCTGAACCTGTACTGGCCAATTCCGTACGGTTGGTCACATTGAATTAGGGAATATTTTTGCAAGACATGACTGTACCACTTAAAGAATGCAAATGATTCATTGAAGTAGATTAGATTAGATTATAATAGGGTGGTGTACACTCCTGTCCACCTTGACCTTCTCAGATCTATTGTGGTTCCCCTTTCTTCTTCCCTGCTTTGCTAGAACTACAAAACAAGTTGCAGCCCCCTCCTTGTCATGAAACCCAGAAGCTTTGCCAGTGTGCCCTGTATATAGCTTTCTGGCCGCGGACATTCTAGGTCCCACAGTAAGGCCCTAGTTGATTGACATTGACATAGGACATGTAATAAGGTTTCTATCTCTTTCTTGCAAAAGCGGCATGTCGCATCTTCTACCAATCCCATTGCATACAAGTGCTTATTGAGTTTGAAGTGACCTTGTTAGCAAGCCCGTCGCGAGCCTTTCGGCCGCCGGGTGCGAGTTCAGGAATGGCCGCCCCCTCTCCTCGTAAAATAGGCTGACAAATATATTTTTTGTTGTTTTTCCGTAGAAATTACTAGACTAAAATAATTAAGAGATAAGTAGATGCTGTAAAAACACAAAAGTTAATAATGTTGTCATGTAATTACTAAACGTGTGGGTGATATATCTTAAAAAATGTACAGCTAAAAAATAAAACAAACATCTATATGCAAAACATTTCTTAAAGCTAAGTTACATAAAAAAGGTAGGTAATTTAATAACATTTTCTTGCCTTTTTCGAAAAATGTTTTCAATGTCAAGGTTGTTATTTTTATGAAATTGTCGCTAGCCCATTTAAACGTTCTTGTGACTTACTAGATCGCAAGTAATTTTCTATGATTTTTAGTTTTGAAGAACTTCGTTAGTTTCTACTAACACAGGCAACGTTAAGAGTATTCTAAGTGACATGTATAAATTTGGATAACATCCTTCAAGATGATGAGCTTACAGATAATTTAGTGTTTTTTGTGGCGTTTTAAAGTTTTCGGTTTGGTCGGACATTATTGCCATTGATGAAATTTTGTCTCTTAATTCAAGTCCATTTATATCGCGACTATCTCTGTCAGTCAAAAAGTTGTGTAAGTCCATGCAAGTTTTCGTTATTTCTTGTCAGTCAAATTCTGAAGCGGAAGAGTATACAAAAATGAAAAGTAGAGCTGTTTTAACTATTCAAACCTCTATTGAATAGCCCCATGAATCATATCAAGAACTGCAAAAAACACATCTACTTTAAATTTTGGTTGTGGGTCTTTGATTCGCTCATCCGCCTCTTCATAATTAAATTGCCTACTGTTTTTTCGAGGTCTAGCCCTGACATCGTTTTTGCCTGCCTGCCTCGATTTCTAGTTCTGTGGCCAATTCAATATCCACCAGAAACTGTTGAAAACAATTTTCATTACTCAGTTTTCAAACAGGACCATGCCAGGAATCGAAAGCTTTGGTATCTTCAAATATAATATAATCAGTAGTATCCAAGGAATACCCGCGCCGTTTCTAGCATGCTGCTTAGAGCGCAGTGCTCCCATGTGCTGCTACAGAGAATTTTCAGAAGTTCGACACGCCTGCGTAAAGTCAGTTGACCGGTGGGCACCAACGCTCATGGTCATAACCAGTAACTTTGCAGGCCGCCCCGCGCCTCACACTTGCATGCATTGAATAGAAATGCATGGAAAGATAGTAGATACTATGGGGTATTCGGCTGCTGAAAAGGTTGATTGAGATTGACATACAATCGGTCAGGCCGCCCCTTGGTTTGGCCGCCTGGGTGCAGCTGCACCTCCGCACCCCGCCCCTGGCGACGGCTCTGCTGTTAGGAGCGAAGCTTCCTTTCCTTACTAAGAATTTCTGCATTCAGCTTTGGTGAACGTTCTTTAATGTTTAACCTGTCTTTGTCCAGACGTTTGCTCCCGTTGAAATATGATACCTCTATTAATGTACGGGGACACTTCCACCCTAGTACGCTGTTTAATTTCCCAAGAAATCAATAGTTGTGTGTCATTTTTTACAACAAAACCCAAACCAAAATCACTAAAAAAGCTAATACTGCGCACCACAATGCGACGTGACATTCAAAACTGAATCAGCTAATATTGCATATTTTGTTTACTAGGGATGGGCCAACCAGCGATTTTAGTGAAGCCGTGACAAGACGTTGCTCCAGTTGTGTCACGGTGACAAATAGCAGTGATTTTTTGGAGCAGTTTACCCTGTTTACCCAGGAACATGTAAATGCTATATACCAAAGTCGCAAATGAAAAAATGGGTAATTATACAGAATACGATTTTCTGCCATTTTGTATTTTTTATGAAAAATTCTTTATGGGAGCACCTACTAGGGTCCCTGGGACCCCAAATCCGCCTGCGCCGTTTTTTTCTTTTGTACCGGGGGGATTGTAATTTGCTTTTTTGATTGTTTTGGGTTGGGTTGCAATAGGTTTGGTTGGGCTGTGTTGGATTGGGTTTGGACCCTAGTAGGTGCTCCCATAGAGAATTTTTCATAATAGTAGGTGCTCCCATAAAGAATTTTTCATAAAAAATCAAAAATGGCAGAAAACCGTATACTGCATAATCAAAAAATGTTCTCTACCTCACGTTGCAGCCAAAGAAATTTAAATTTTATTGGTCGCAGCGTCCTGCTTCCTTTTTCAGCGGGGGCAACGTCGCGCTCGCGACTTCCGCGACTTTATGCTTATGCTGCGACGCTGACCGCAACGCGAGTTTCGGGGCTGTGCGACAACCACCGAGCACGGATCACCTACCAACGGTACTCTGTGCATCGAGTGCCAGCATGTGGCAAAATGTCACTGCTATTTTTTTAGAACTGGAGCAGACCGTGACTGTGACAGACGAGTAACAGTGACAAAGTCACAGTTCGTGAAATCGCAACACACCCCTATTATTTACTTTCTGTGGTACGATATGGAGATAAGAGCGGAGCTGGTCACACACTTGCTTTCTTGATGATTGTTTTTTGTTAGGTACTTTGTTTATAAGATTCAAGGTACAGTCGAAGGCAAAGACAATGTTTTAGCCCATTTTTGGTTTTTTTTTGGGAAAACTTTTGAACAAATCTAAGCGAAATGAATCTCATCATTTCAAAAACCGACCAGTATTAGGAATCATGTCTTTCATCTTTATATATAAGTTGCGAAACACCCTGTATAATAAATATACTTTAAATTTGAAGTGAAATGTCTTTAATGAAATGAAATGAAAACGATATAGGGACTGTAGGTAGCAAAGATAAATAATATTAATAGGACCAAAATATAAGTACCTATATACATTAGTGCTTCTAAATTTTACGCCCTTTCGGCAATGGTGATTTTGGGGTGAACACAGGATTTTGATGAAAAGTTTCTAGACGCATACAAAGCCCTCAATACCCAACATTATTATGTCAATTAATAATAGTGTAATTGTTTTACTTTGGCAGTCAAAGTTAGTTGTGTTTTTTATAAGGGAAAACTAATATAGACACTCAAAATTTTACTTATACTGCATTGCAAATAATATGCAAATATGCAAAAAATTGACAGAACAAAATAGTAGTGTTTACAACTAGTGACTAAAATAGTGCTTTTTTATACAAGCGTGGTTTTAAAGAACGAGCGCAGCAAGTGATTTAAAAACACGAGCATAAAAAAGCACACTATTTTTTCACCTATAATAGACACTAAAGTAAATATTTCAACGCATCGGTATCGGGATACTTAACGCATTCGAAACAAAACCAAAGTACATTACATTTTTGATTTGTTCATGCCATGTTTCGAACGATGCCCGCTTTTTTACGAATGCGATGACAGAACAGCTGATTCCACTCGTTGCGTACGGAGGGATGTACGTAACGTTAGGGACCCACGATCGTACGCAACGATTTTAATCAGAAGTTCTGTTATCGCACCTTTCAGAAAAGCGGGCATCGTTCGAAACATCGCATAAACAAGTCAAAGTCAAACCGATGCGTTGAAATATTTACTTTATTATTTGTTTAATAGGGAGTAAAAGCCAAACCATCGCGTAAACGTAACGTAGCACTAAAATCCAGCGCTCTCATTGCTCAGATCCGATAGAAGTTGTCAATTGTACGTCAAGCGTGACTGATTTTCATGAGATGCGTGCGCTAGCGACGCTAGGGTGGCGTATCGTTACGTCGCGTCGCCTGATACGGTAGCTGAAATCGCGTTAGTCGAGGTGGAAACGCCCATCTTTGCCGGTTTTTACCAATGAGAGCGCTGGATTTCAGAGGTACGTTACGTTTACTCGGTGGTTTGGCTTTTACTCACTAATATCTTTGGTCGTATTGCATTTGCGTAACGTCAGCGGCGGTATACGTGAAATTTTCCGGTTCGAATGTTTCTGTCTTTTACATTTTATTACCATGTATTTCTATCTTGCTTTCTTTGGTTCGGCCGCTCGTCTATTGATTTTTGGCTCCCGTCGGCAAAACTTGCTGCGTTAGCAACATGCCGCAAACGCTATGCTACGTAGGTTAGCGTCATGTATGAAAGTTGATAAAAAAGCTCAACGATAGACCGCAGAGATATTAATATCTGTATTCGAGCGGATGTTTTTGCTTTTGTACAGATAAAATGAAGACAGAATATTGCGCCATATTCCACGTTGTCGCGTACGTCCTATGACCAACTTAAAGTGTCTAATAGATAGTTTTTGGTCGTGCCCAAAACGCTCGACGACTAACTGTTGACATTTGAACGTCATACATGGTTAAAAGTTGCCGTGAAACGCCGCAGACTTACAGACGGTTACGTACGAAGGACATGTGATTTGGCGAGCTTCTAATAAATTCCGCGCTATTTCGGACCCGGTGGCGCTGCGGTCAGTACCCAAGCCAAACCCAAGCGTGTTTTTATGTTTAAGGGTTATTTCATGAATAAATAAATAATTACCTGCCTTAAAAAACGCAACAAATTTGGGTACTTTTATCCTCTACATTTTTTAGGAGCTTAAAAGAAGGTATAAATTAAATTTTGTGTTGGAATGGAAAACCACAGTATAGTCCGGTCATCCTAGAGGTAGACCGGGACAAAATTAGATATAAGCTAATTTCTACTGACAACCCCTCCAATCCATCAAAAATCTGCATTTTTTCAGTTTTATTCGTTTTTCTCAAAAACTATGCTCCGAAAAAAAATTCGTAGTACACTTTATTGTAGGCAATAAAATTTCCTTTCCAAAGATGTATCCCTTAGTCCCGTTTATTCTATGGTTGACAGTGGCATCCGCCAATTAGAGTTATTTAGAAAAACCGACAAAAATATTGAAAAAAAGAACATTTGAGTAGATAAATTTGGATGGATAAATTTTTTTGCGTACTTTGTGGAACTTACCGTCGGTGGATTATTACAAACTACAAAACACACATTCTCATTCTGAATAATTTAGACTTTTACCATTAGCCACAAATCAAGCAAATAGTATATTTTCTGAATAAGATGAAGTTTAAAACAAAGAAGAAGTTAAAAAAACTTCCAAATCAGTCACCTCAACCGAAAAGAAACTAAAAAACAAAAGATCAAAAGATCTTGGGTGGAAATAACGAAAATTCAAACTTGGATGAGCATCCCACAAGGAACACACAAAAGATCAAAGCGAAAAGAGAAATGATTAAACGATGTTTCGCCCTGGGTAACCAGCGTGGGCTCATCAGTAGTTTTACTGGTCACCCTCCACTATACATCATTAAACACCATCATACACTTTGATTTCCAACCTTGAACCACTCACAAATAGGCATCGTTCCGCACTGGTACTTACGTAAGTATAGTGGAGGGTGACCAGTAAAACTACTGATGAACCCACGCTGGTTATCCAGGGCGAAACATCGTTTAATCATTTCTCTTTTCGCTTTGATCTTTTGTGTGTTCCTTGTGGGATGCTCATCTAAGTTTGAATTTTCGTTATTTCCACCCAAGATCTTTTGACTTTTGTTTTTTAGTTGAGGTAACTGATTTGGAGGTTTTTTAACTTCTTCTTTGTTTTAATTGCCTTAGGAGCATAATCCTACTGAAAATATTAACACGCCAGGACGAATTCGTATCAGGTAACTTGGATAAGTAAGTACCAGTGCGGAACGATGCCTATTTGTGAGTGGTTCAAGGTTGGAAATCAAAGTGTATGATGGTGTTTAATGATGTATAGTGGAGGGTGACCAGTAAAACTACTGATGGGCCCACGCTGGTTACCCAGGGCGAAACATCGTTTAATCATTTCTCTTTTCGCTTTGATCTTTTGTGTGTTCCTTGTGGGATGCTCATCCAAGTTTGAATTTTCGTTATTTCCACCCAAGATCTTTTGATCTTTTGTTTTTTAGTTTCTTTTCGGTTGCGGTAACTGATTTGGAGGTTTTTTAACTTCTTCTTTGTTTTAATTGCCTTAGGAGCATAATCCTACTGGAAATATTAACACGCCAGGACGAATTCGTATCAGGTAACTTGGATAAGTAAGTACCAGTGCGGAACGATGCCTATTTATGAGTGATTCAAGGTTGGAAATCAAAGTGTATGATGGTATTTAATGATGTATAGTGGAGGGTGACCAGTAAAACTACTGATGAGCCCACGCTGGTTACCCAGGGCGAAACATCGTTTAATCATTTCTCTTTTCGCTTTGATCTTTTGTGTGTTCCTTGTGGGATGCTCATCCAAGTTTGAATTTTCGTTATTTCCACCCAAGATCTTTTGATCTTTTGTTTTTTAGTTTCTTTTCGGTTGAGGTAACTGATTTGGAGGTTTTTTAACTTCTTCTTTGTTTTAATTGCCTTAGGAGCATAATCCTACTGGAAATATTAACACGCCAGGACGAATTCGTATCAGGTAACTTGGATAAGTAAGTACCAGTGCGGAACGATGCCTATTTATGAGTGATTCAAGGTTGGAAATCAAAGTGTATGATGGTGTTTAATGATGTGTAGTGGAGGGTGACCAGTAAAACTACTGATGAGCCCACGCTGGTTACCCAGGGCGAAACATCGTTTAATCATTTCTCTTTTCGCTTTGATCTTTTGTGTGTTCCTTGTGGGATGCTCATCCAAGTTTGAATTTTCGTTATTTCCACCCAAGATCTTTTGATCTTTTGTTTTTTAAGATGAAGATTGTTTTAACGAAGCGATTGTCATGATCCTATAAGAAAAAACACAGTGGCGCCCACCTATAAACGTTGTAATTAAATCGAGTTGTATCAAAGATGAAAAGATGTTTTTTTTTAATAATCGTTACATTTGATTTTTTGTCGTTTTACATTAAAAACAAAAATAAGAAAAAAGTAAAAACACCAAAATAAACTAAATGAAATAATTTTCTTTGGAATTTGTTGCTAAAGAAATACATAAAATTAGTCTAATACCGTCCTCGACTATCATATTTGCAACTGCAAAAAAGTAATTTTAAAATAAATTCTGGAGCAATTTCCTTTAAATTATCCCCAATTCTCAGGATTTAAGCGACGTGTCAACCAAGTTTGAATCTGCAGATAAACCCTCATCAAATGAGGTTGAACTGCTTCGATGATGGACGCAAAGACGCTAATTCGAATTCGCTGAACAATTTTTGTCGAGCAGATTGTATTTTACATACATTACACATTACATACAATTGTTTAAACAGCCAGACTTTTCTCCGCCTTATCAAGGTATGCTAAATTCCTCGCCCATTTTACACAGCAATTGGCTATTGGTTCTCTATGTTATAAACAAAAACAACTGTTTAGTCAAAGATCTATTCTTCTCTATGACGTTCATAGAACTTTCTTTGGATTTTTTAAATGGAGCTGAAGTTGTATCACATCCTGAAACAACATGTAGAATTGAAAGGTTTTTGACAATACAGTTTTCTAGTTAAGATTTTAGATTACTAATATTGGTAAACACTTAAAGTTAAATTTCGGGTCTATCGTCATTCGTATCCTTATCTCTATCGAGTCGACCTATCGAGCAGGTGTACTTTTAAACTAATGGCGAATGCGGAACAGCTCCAGCTGATCAAATGCGTCAAAACATCATGTCGTATGCAGGGACTCCCTTATCGTACCTAACGAGGTTTTCGTGCATTTAATCAGCTGAAGCTGTCACGCATTCCCCATGATTTTAAAAGTGCACCTGCTTGATTGGTCGACTCGATAGAGATAAGGATACTAATACTGATAAAACTGAAAATTAACTTTAAGTGTCTATTATCGCTCCTGGAGTGTTCAATAACCAGCACCATTAGTGCAGCGCAGAATTTTTTCTCCAAAAAGTTGATGATTTGATCTTTATTGGAGCTTATAGCTAAAAAACTCTGCTGATTTATGCCTACACCTTCTGGTTGACAATTTGTCCTTTGTACTTCTACGTTGGTGTTCGAAAAATTTTCTGTTTTTGCTTGTTTACCCATTAAACAAGTACATTTGATACCAAAATGGTACGGGACATATTTTAGATATTGATCACAAATTGCAATGTAGGTTTTTCCTGGTTCCCAAACTACCTTTCTTAGCAAGTACCCTCCATCAATTACGTAGTACTTTTCTCCATCTGGAAAAACCTGACTTGGCGGTAACTTTTTATCAAAATACTTTAAAAGGCTTAATTTCTGATTTTTCCTCACGAAAATATCATTGAAGAAGCTAGTAAGTAACTAAGTTAGCTCGTATGAGAAACATTTTTATTTGGAATTTTTTAAAAACGCTGTATTGTTTTTAACGAACACCATTGTAAGCTACGTGGGGGGGGGGGCATTTTTTGACGAAATTAATATATTTTTAAGATTTTGGGTCTTACTCAGCTAAGAACGGATGCCACTGGACTGCCACTCATGATACATTCTGCGCAATACATTGTTAAAAAGAAAATTTTATTCCCTACAATAAAGTATAACAAACACTTTTCTCTTGGGAGTCACAAATGACAAGCTTAAAAACTACTTAAAGGGTACTTTTCCTGAAGTCTCATGTAGTGTTTTACCTTCAAAGTATCCAGAAGAGTATTCTTCGTTTAAAGTAGGTGTTTTTGAGAGTAATAAAGAAAACTTTCTGCAACCATCTATTTGGCCCTTAGGTGTAAAAATAAATAAGTTTTTTCACCTAAGAAACATACAGCGAGAAGTAAAGTAGTGAATTTAAGTTCATTTGACAAAGAAAATACGTCAAGTATTCTGCATTGGAACACACAAGGTTTGCCAAATAAAACTGACGAACTTTCATTGTACGTGAATGAGAAAAATCTAGATGTTTTATGTATCAGTGAGCACTGGTGTAAAAAAAATATTTTAAATTGTATAAATATAAATAATTTTAAGTTAGCTAGCTCCTTCTGCAGAAATAATTTTGATAGGGGAGGAGTATGTATATTTGTAAGACTTAATCTACCGTATAAAGAGGTAAACGTAGAAGGATACTGCCAAGAATTACATGCTGAGTTTTGTGCAATAGAACTAATTTCTAAGAATATTTTAATTATTTCTTTATATCGTTCCAGCAAATACGGGTGCAAAAAAACTTTTTTAGACTTATTTGATCAATTACTGTATGAGCTTTCGCCAAAATTTAAAAAAGTTATTATTCTTGGAGATTTTAATATAAATTTTCTTGTAGAAGATTACTACTTAAGAGAATTAAGAAATATTATAAATAGTTATGGGATTGAAACTACCATTTTTGAATATACTAGAGTGAGGAATGGTTCTAAAACCTGCATAGATAATATTCTTACTAATATTAACAAAAATAGATTCGTAAGTACGGTGTGCTATCCTGGTCAATCAGACAATGACGGGCAAATAATTTATTTAAATTTAAACTTAAAAATTGCAAACAAAGTAAAAAAGTATCGAAAGTTTACAGAATTTGGAATAATTAAATTAAAAAGTGCCTTTGAGGCTTTAAACTGGTCATGTTTCTTAGAGTCTGAAGATATTGATTATATGGCTTCTTTTTTGGTAAATAATTGTCAAAACTTAATACAAATAAATTTTCCTTTAAAAAATATACCTAACAAAGGTCAGCCTGTTAGATGGTTTAATGATGATCTGAGAAATCAGCGACAGATTTTATCGGTTGTCAAAATTCTTAGAGAATCAAAAAATGACGAATACTACAATAATCTTTATTCCACTCTAAACAAGGATTACAAAAACAATATTAAATCTACCAAGGGGGAAGCCTATAATAGATACATTAAAGAGTCAAACAGAAGAGTGAAGGACATATGGGCCCTTGTGAATTATGAACGGGGGAGTTGGGTGAGATCTCTGTAGATGAATTTAACCAATACTTTGCATCAGTCGCAGAAAAAATCGTAATGTTTTTAGACACGAATAAAAACTTTCAAGAAGATTTCATTAATAAAATTCCTGAAACAAGTGACCTGTTTGATTTTTCGGTGATTAGCGAGAAAGATGTCCATGAAGCAATTTCTAACCTAAAAAATACTAGCTCATTTGACGTTTATGATATTAATGCAAAACTCGTCAAAGAAAGGCTGTTACAATTGGTAGTACCTCTAAAGCTATTGTTTAATAAATGTATTGAGTCTGGGATCTTCCCCGAATGCTTTAAAATCAGTAGAGTTGTTCCGCTTTTTAAAAAAGGAAACAAAAATTCTTTAGAAAATTACCGACCAATATCCATAGTCCCTATATTTGGAAAAGTATTTGAGGTAATTTTAAAAAACCGGTTGGAACAGTATTTCACTGAAAAAAAAACTAAATGTGGGCCAGTTCGGATTTTCTAAGGGCAAATCAGCCGTACAAGCTGTCTCGAGAGTGGTTGAAATAGTTGTCGGTGGCCTTGATCAGGGAGACGACGTTAGTATAACGTTATGCGACCTGAGCAAGGCTTTTGATTGCATTTCTCACAGTTTATTGCTTAAAAAAATTTCTAAATACGGCGTTTAAAACAAAAGCTTAAAACTAATTGAGTCTTACGCAAATGGAAGACAGCAGAAGGTCAATGTGGAGGGAGTAGAATCTTCAACGCTTGACATAAACAATGGAGTTCCACATGGTTCAGTATTGGGTCCACTTCTTTTTATTATTTATATAAATGACTTATTACAATACATGGACCCATGTGTTATTGTAACGATACGTCCTTAAAATGTAGCGGTAAAGATGAGGTGAGCCTTCTTAATAAAAAAAACCTGCTGAATCAAAAAGCGGAATTTTGGTTTACCCAAAATAACTTAAAATTAAATATAGAAAAAACGCAGGATCTCACATTTTCTACAAAACAACATTTAAAAAATAGCAATACTGTTAAGTTATTGGGAATAACTTTAGATGGTGGGTTAAGCTGGAGACCTCATATAGCGTCAATATCTAAAAAATTAGCTTCTGTAATATTTACTCTTAGGAGACTGAAGACTTTTCTTGAGAGACCCACTCTTTTAACAGTGTATTATGCTCTATTTAACTCCCATCTCTCCTATGGTGTTCATCTCTGTGGAAAGTCTACTGACTCTTCCATAATATTTAGATTACAAAAAAAGGCAATAAGATGTATTGTCTGTGCCGGTTTTAGAGCTCACTGTAGGCCTTTTTTTAAGGATTTAAAGGTTCTTACTTTACCGTGTTTGTACGTTTTAAACCAGTTGGTTACAATACATGAAAATAAAACATTTTACCAAACAAACGCTACCTATCATAACTATTGCACAAAATCAGCAGAACTTATTAGAGCTCCTGGATTTAGACTCGAACTTACTAAAAAAAAACTCACTTGATATTGGACTTTATAATATTTTACCTAAAAATATTACAAACTTAGATAAAAAAATTTTAAACTTAAATTTAGGAGTATCCTGGCGAGTCAAGCATTCTACTCTGTACAGGAATACAAATCCTTTATGAAGACTTATAGAAATTAAGTTTTTTGTTTTTCCTTTTTTTTAGCAATGTTTGTTAGTTTTACTACAAGTTTATTTCGTTGATTATATACTTTAGTGTTTTTTGTTATTTATTCAATTGTTTTTTAACTTTTAACAAAATTTAAAAAAAATTGTTTTTTAACTTTTAACAAAACGTGGTTAAATAAAATTCTTGATTCTTGATTCTTTGAGGAAAACAGATAAAACTGAAAAAGTGAAGATTTTGGAGGGATTAGAGAGGGGTTTGGAGGGGTTTCCCCCGGGCGATTTTGGAAGGTTTCCTATACTATTTACTACTACTAAATGACCGGATTAGTAAAACCTGTACCAAAAAGGCTATTCTGAATTGTCAGATAGCGTTGAAGATATCGTTGTCGGCGAAGTTATCGGGCCATAAATTGACACGACCGCGAACTATTTAATGTATTGGCTTTAGTCCCTATACAAACAAAATCCGGAGAAAAAAACATTTCCATCACGGCAAATATGACTAATAGGAATAAAATCTTTCTACAAAATTAATCACAGGTGATCTATTGAGCCGTACAATATGGCTCATCGCCATTGTTTCGGTCACGTGACCGGGAGATAGCGGGGCAATAGCGAGGTCGCGTGGCCCAACTTGACAATCGATCGATCATATTGTCCGCCTGTTTGTCTGTCAACAGTTAACTTTAATCTTTGGCGCGTGTTTAGTATTTTTTACCTGATTGAAGAGGATTTACGGGAATTATCTCTAGTTATCTAGAAGGTGATTGATCGTTGATCAATTTTTTACGGTTGGGCGCATTCTTTGACTAAAAAGAGATTGTGAATGTTCAAAACGTGTGAAATTTTCGTGCGCACAAAAGGAAAAAATTCTGCAACACGCTGTTTGGAAAATCGTCGCCAGGGAACGTTCAACTTCTTCGTTTTAAATATCGTCATATTTATTTTAACCCTAGACTAGGCTTTCCAAAAAATGAATTTTGACCCTTTCGACAAGTTTTTTTTTATACCTTTGTCAAAAACATGAGTTTAGTAATTGTTTGCAGATAACTAAAGCCTGGCTTTTTTGGTTACCGATGCAATCACGGGTGCAAAAAACGATTTCTGTCCGCTTTTTACCCAAAATTACAGAGAAATAGCGGAAAATATTTTTACTGAAAGAATCTAATTATTTTTGCCTAAAAATTAACCCATTTCCGCCAGTTTTCACCAAGTATTTACGAAAAAATCATTTAAAAAGATCATCAAAATATCAAACTGTCAAGATTAAAATGTCGCAACAATGAACGTCTCCGAGTAAAAAGGCACATCGCTATGGAAACCATTGTTATTTCATTTACCAGCCGCCTTGATTTATAGTGTAAAGATGGTGTGTTGCGAGAAGTGCTCTTCGTTCGAGATTTTTAAAAGTATTTTCCTGTTTTTCTTGGATTTTTTGATAAAGGTATTAAAAATGATAGCGTTAACAACTCGCGGCTAAACTGTGCTTTTTTACAAGCCTTTATTTAACTTACAATGTAATGTATTTATGTAACGAACTAGATATGTTTGTTCTGGAGGAATCTTGCAACTTAATTTTGACCAACATCCCGACATCCGATCGGCTTCAAATTTGGCATGCTTATATAGTTTCGGTGACAACACAAGAATATAGTGTAATGAAATTGACAGCTCCCCCCTACTCGAAGGGGGTACAGTTGAAGTACGCCCGATTTCGTTGAAATTTGGTGCGTTGGGGCACTTGGAAATGGAGATAATGAATTTCTAATCAGACTTTGAAAATTCGATATGACGCATTCAATATGGACGATTTTTGGTCATCTTTTGCTAACCAATTTTAACTAACTTATACACATCCGATTGCCTTCAAATTTGTATTTATAGTTCCGGTAACAATATAATAATATGTCATTATTAGGCACCCCTCCCTCCTACGAGGGAAGTGGAGGGGGGAAAACACCTAAGTTTGTCCAATTTCAACCAAAAGTGGTATACGGGAACTTTTGGGGATAAGGAATACGCATTTTAATTTAGATTTTGAAAATTCAATATGGCGGATTCAAGATGAACGATTTTCGGTCCTGTTTTGCTCACCATTTTTAACTGACTTATCCACATCCGATTGTGTTCAAATTTAGCATGCGTTTATAGTTCTGGTGCATGAAAATACAACAATATAGTATTCTCAGGTACCCACCTCCCTCTAACGAGGGAAGTGGATGGGCACAAAAGATTTAGTTTGATCGATTTCAATCAAAATTGGCATACAGGGGTTTTTAAGTAGCGGATTATGAATTTTTGATCAGATTTTAAAATTTCAAAAGTCACCAAATTAAACAGTTGGTATCAAAGTCCACTAAATCCATTTTTTATTTACGATTACTAACTTTTTGACAAGGTTTATTTTATTTTTTATGGTACTGAAAGTTTCTCGAGGTGTTAAAAAAGTTATAAACCCAAACCTAATCCAAAATTGTTACCATAAGTTGGTTAAACAGTTTTTGTCTGTTTTTGAACATTTTGGTAAAATGAATTGGACGGGTTTTGATCTTAGAGTCCTCAATTATCCGTAATCATAATTTATGGCATATTATTGTTTTTTTGATAATTCAGCTCCACGAAAAGTGTAGTCTAATCCTAGATGCAAAACATAAAAAAGTAATGAAAAAATTGCACCCTGTATTAGATAAAAGTATGATAAAGGCGTGCAAAAAATTAAATTAAAATCCCTTGGTCAATTTTACAGAAATTAAATATTGATTACTTTTTGAAAAAATTAATGATACAGAACTTTTTGCATGTACCTCGTAGCTAGGAAAAAATTAAAATTCAATTTATGTAAAGTTTATTTACTCATCACTTTAACCGAATGCAAATGAATATTTAAATTTTTAAGTTACAAAATAATTATTTCGTAGTAGAAAACAATTTTCGTCAAGTTTTATGGTAAAAAAAATTAAAAAAAACATGTAACAGAAAGTAACTGTTACTGGGAAGAAAAACTTGTTCAGTTTATCTGAGAAATACTATCGGGCAAAATAAAAAATTGACAAAAATGATTTTTTTGACTAGCCCCTGTATACAACCTGCTAACATTTTACCAACATAATAATAAGAAAGTCTATCTTCGGTTCCTCGGTAACACATATTCGTCGATAACTTATTTTATTTCGGCCAGGAAATGCCTTTTTGAGCGTGCCCAATATACCTCAAAACAACATTTTTCTAAACTTTGACCGTCTATATCTCTGGAACTAGACCTAAAAATAATTTTCTTACCTCATAACCCACTATTACATAGTAAAATTTTATCAAATTTCACCAAAATAATTTTTCAATGTATTTCGGGGATCTTTAATTTGTGGTGTGCAAAATTATGGCCTAAAAATTTTTCAGAAACCATACCTGCCCCCCCCCCCCAGTTGAGGGACCTCAACTCAGCCCTCCTTGGAAGTTTACCCAAACCAGATTTTTTTTTCAATTTGTAAAAAACGCGAAAGATACAATTTTTTTAAAATTTTCCGCCTAAAGGTGGCGATTCTTCAAAAACCGTCAGAAAATCTCGCCCTTACAAAAAATTAAAGATTTTTAAACACAAGTTTACACTTAATGCTTTCTTGTCAGGACTATTTGCTAATATTCCTTAAATATTTTTAATTAATGTGTAAACAAACCTTTACAACTTTTAACATACAAAACCATAGATAGCCATGGAATATTTCGCTGTCACGGTTTAGAAAAGTCACACAAATTATGTCTTTACTTTTACATGGTGAGAATTTTTGACGTTTATTGGTACGCGTAGTAACAATTTAGCTCCGCTATAAACTAGCCCTGCAGAATATCTTTAAAATATTAAATTTACAAAATGTTAGTAACGCAGTTTCTCTTACAACGATAGGATGAATATGAAGGTTGCTGTGTTTTTATTTTAAATGAGGCCATAAGTAAAAATCGCCACTTTCCAGAATTCTGACGGATGAGATTTTCTGTCGTTTCTGAAGAATCGCGACCAAACTGTCAAAATTTTTGCCGGTGGCGCTATATGATATCAATGATTATATTACAATTTTAGTTTAATTTAAACAAAAAATTGTCAACATCATTTTAAAAATGGAAATTTTAAAATTATTTTATCAAAATTTTTTCCTGCGGCGCATTTAACCTGTATTTTGCAAACAAATCTAGAACTAAGACTAGATCGGCTAAAGGGTTGACATCCCCGCTAACCTAACTTAACCCTTACTAAACCGCCCCCCCCTTTCAAAAACGCCCCTGGCAGTACAGTAGGTATAATCATAATAAAAAAGTTCTTTCTACATATTTTGTTTCTACTGAAAAAGCAAACAAGGCAAAAATAAGAACATAAAGAACAACCCTTTGCCCATTACAAACAACAAAACATGATACAAAAAAAAAAAATATTACCCTTTCGGCATTGACATATTATTTTTTAACATCTTTACATTCGTGAACCAGATGAGGGACTGAGGGCACGGCAGATGATATAAAATTCATAACTGAATGGTTTTATTTACCTTCCAAACTCATTGTGGCATATTCCCTCATTCAATAAGTCATTCGAAGCGTAAGCGAGTGTCCTAATATTCCTACCTATGTGGTCGCTTCAAGCATCAGACTCTTGTACACACCACGCGGACGTGGCACTTTACTCTTGAGTTGGCTAATATCATATAGAGATTGGGTACTTTATACGGGATGTTTTATGTAAAACAATATCTGAACATCAGGGGACATTTTTCTCATTATCATTAGGTAGGTACTTGTACAGCCGCAGGTGATTCCTGTATCAGGACACCTGTATTTACACTGCTTAACGTCCCTGTTTATTTATTTTTACCAAAATCACAAAAACACCATTGGTGTGGTGTTAGAGGTAACAAGTGGTTGGGATCAAAATATAATGAGTCACCTGGTACATAAAGTGCATTGAAAATAAGTCCATAACGTAAGGGTTGTTTTTTGGGATAATAACTTTCGAAAGAACTAAACCCTAATTTTAAAACGTTTGTTGTTTCCCCAATTCTAACAAGGATATTCTTCTTAAATACACCGGACTTTTTGTTGAGTTATTAAAGAATAAACTGGATTTCTCCGATACTGGACCATACTTTATTGGCTCATTCAACAATCTTCAGCCAAAAGGTAAGAATAACGAAAAACTGGAAATTTTCCTCTAGCCGCAATGTCCGCATCGTCTCCACTTTTTTTATATTTTGTTGATTTATTTTTAGCCCACCATACCAATATAGTATGGGGGACTATTAAAATCGTTAAATTTTGATTTTTCTTACTTTTATCAATAATGAGTTACTAAGATTCCAAAACACCTTAAGCGCCGAAAAAAAAAGTTGTCTGTCGGTCTGTTGTCTGTCTGTATACACAATAACTCAAGAACGCCTTGATCGATTTTAACGAAATTTGCTACAAAAATCCTCAATCGGCTGACCATGAACTGATTAACTTTTGGGTAGGGTGGTGGGGGGTTGAAGGGGAAAAAGGGGATAAAATATTTAAAAAAATTGTTACTTTGGAACAAAAGCAAGTAGCGATATACGGTTTTCAGTATAAAGTCCAAATTCGTGCGAGCTTTAGTTTCCAAGTTATTTGAAAAAACATTAAAAAATATTTAAAAAAATCCTTAGAAGTAAAGCAGCTATTGATATGCGGTTTTCAGATTTTGGTTATCGTAAATATTACCCAAAAATGTTGTTATAAGGTTCAATTCTTTCAAAGCTACAGTTTTCGAGATATTTTCATTTCCTTTCAACATAAAATAATTGACTGACTATCCGTGCTTGCTAGCACCAATTTTTGTTTCTTAGGATGAATTTTGTTATAAGGTTCAATTCTTTCAAAGCTACAGTTTTCGAGATATTTTCATTTCCTTTCAACATAAAATAATTGATTGTATCGTGGACTATCCGTGCTTGCTAGCACCAATTTTTGTTTCTTAGGATGTATTGACATGTCATGGTTTTTGTAGCACAAAAATAGATATATTCTATTTTTATTTAAAGTCATATTTTAGGATTTAAGTAACTGGTTACCATTATTTCTAAAAGTTGCTGGTTAGATGCAGACCACCTACATTGGACCAATGACTTTGTGACAAAAATACTTTATTATGCCAATATTTTTTGGTTACTGATCCGCCAAAGGTTTACCATTGGCCCAATGATGTGGTATATCGGTTGAGTGACTGATGGGCCAGTATTCCCCAGTTAGACAAAAAGTTACCGGCTATACAACTGCTACCTTCAGTGGTCCATTGAACGAATAACGGAAAATTTATATTGGCCCAATATTTATCCATCACAAACTGTTTATAAGTGTCGCCGTTCTTGAGAATTGAACCCTTTAGAACAGTTTTATGATTCTTGGCAATTTCTAAACTATATTTTCTATTATCTATTGTTTACATATTTTAACAGTTTCAGATTTTCTAGTCCCATAAATCTAGAAGGTATAGTTTTTCTCATGTATTTGCCATTTTATCTTAAAAGCAATGGTCATTAGTTTATTTATCTTAACTTATTAGTGGTTAAATTATGTTATGCACAACCGGGCGTAAAAGTGCACATTTTCAAACGTGAAGTAGTACTTTAGCGCCCCAGGGCGCCTTTTATGTCGGCTGGCATTAAACTCCTAAAATTTAAAAAATACGACTAGTTGAGTATTGTTTTAAGTTACTTGTCAAGTTTATATTTAGAAGTCTTTTGACTAATGTCCTCGCTAATGTCATTACAAAATTATTAATCACTATTATTATTATTAAAATAAAAACATATATTTCGGTCAAAAACAAGTACATCTTTAACGCCCTCAACATGTAAAGGCGCATTTACACAGACAAACTTTCCTTTGATTTTGAAATGCCGACAAACATTTACACGAGCCTCTTGAGCAAAATGTTCAAAGAAATGTTCGAGCAAAATCTCGTACCAAAAAACACACGTAAATTTTGGAGAGAATGTTGAGCAAAATTTGTTTGAAGAATTGGTGGTATAAAAATTTCTTTACAAATTCAAAATTTATATTGTTATCGGAATTCATTGAACTTAACTGAAAATAGAAAAACAAAGTTTTGAAATAAGGTATTTTTAATCAAGTGCTTTCCGACGGAAAAACGATTTGATGTCGAAATTCACATTTCACCTCATAAGCAACTTCGATTGATCTGTTTTTTATAGGGGATATGCTAGTATACTTGTAACTTTTTTGGGGTTGTAAAAAAAACGAGAATAAAAAAAATAATAATTGGCACTTATTTATTGTTGTTGCCTGTAAAATATAATGATAAAAATTTACGTTTAAAAGAATATCTCTTATTTTACTTCCTAGTTTAGTCTTTTAAAATAATAATTAAGTCAAATTAAAAAACCTATATACATTTTATTAAATCTCAAATATATGAACAAAAGCACGTTCGGTTTAAATAATACTCATTTATTACCCACTTCTACAACCCTACGTAGGCCGGCCAACTTTATGAATCGCAATGTTGCCCTTTGCATATTGTTGGTTCAGTGTCAGTAAACGACCTTGATTATTACATTAAATTGACAGTAAATATCTATATCTTCAGCATTTTCATGAACCTTTTGCTTTTTTAAGCAACCCTTGGGACCTTAAAGTAACTAGGTAAATCTGGTGTGAATTGCTGATATTTGAAAAACTCAAAATTTTTTTGGAAAAGAAAAATTTTCCTGGGTTTTTTTTTGGAAAAAACCCTTGAAAATAAAAAAACTCGCAAGAAAATCCCAAAAAAATCCCGGGCAAAAATCCGGGAAAAACCCTAAGAAAAAAATATTATAAGTAAACCTAATCCATGTGACAAAACTGATAGTAGAGCCAATAATAATGTTTCGCTTGCCGTCGGCTTTTTTTCACAAAAATTTTAAATAAAAGTTGGTGTTCCATTTTTTTAAAGAATTGAGATCACTGATCACTGATGTGAAATTTTATTTATTCTCATCTTTAAAAATATGTTTCCAAAATAGATAGCAATAATTTGCTCAAAAATTTACCCGAACAAAATGTTCAAAGAAAAGCTCACAAAAATGTTCACGCAAAAATTTTTATATATTTTGCACGAGCTTTTATTTGAGCATGTTCGTCTGTGTAATTGCGCCTTAACAGTCCTCGGCTATCGCCTCAGGCTGTTAATTACACACTACGGCGTTAAAGTTGTACTTTTTAACCCATAAGGTGCATAAATAACTATAATTTTTATCTTACTTAAAAATATATTGGTTTGAAAAATGACACTAGCAAAACAAATTCAAAGCCTAGAATTCTCAACCAAACAATGCTCTCTTAAGGTACATAAACCGATTTCTAAATAATAAATATTTTGTCAACATATCCTTACCCTACTCTTCATTCTACTTCGTTTAAATCTTACAATACTTTGATTCATACACATAATAGAATAGACATTTTTCAATTATCTCGCTTACTCGAGCATATTACCCAAAGGCCCATTCAAAAAAATATACCAAGCATTTGAAGATTTTTTGCACCAAATAAATACCAACATTTCATTGTTTGTTTTATTTATGAGAGAAGCAGATTTGCCACAAAACTTTTTAAACGCATTATACTGTGGCCCAAGAATTTTTTGATAACGTTGGTCTCATTGTAAACATCAACAAACATAATGGTAGTTTTTTTTTGCTTTTTTTTTCTGGTATTTTTGTGTCAATTTCACACATTGGACGAGATTTTTTAAAGGCGCAATTACCCAGACGAACATGCTCAAACAAAAGCCCGTGCAAAAGATCTAAAATTTTTTGCGTGAACATTTTTGTGAGCTTTTCTTTGAACATTTTGTTCGGGTAAATTTTTGAGCAAATTATTGCTATCTGTTTTGGAAACATATTTTGAAAGATGAGAATAAATAAAATTTCACATCAGTGATCAGTGATCTCAATTCTTTAAAAAATGGAACCCCAACTTTTATTTTAAATTTTTGTGAAAAAAAGCCGACGGCAAACGAAAAATTATTCTTGGCTATCAGTTTTGTCACATGGATTTTTTTGCCCGGAGTTTTTTTGGGATTTTCTTGCGAGTTTTTTTTATTTCCAAGGGTTTTTTCCTAAACTCAAAAAACAACCCAGGAAAATGTTTCTTTTCCAAAAAAATTTCCCTTTTAAGCTGTAATCCGCGCCTCACGACTATGAGGAGTGGTGGGGAGGGGATTTCTTTTTAAACATATTTTTGTAACTTTACTTTACCCTTAGCTTTGATTGGTTTTTTTTTCATTCCTCACACCAGATTTACCTAGTTAGTTTAAGGCCCCAACGGTTGCTTAAAAAAGCAAAAGGTTCATGAAAATGCTGAAGATAGATATTTACTGTCAATTTAATGTAATAATCAAGGGCGATTACTGACACTGAACAAACAATATGCAAAGGAGCAAAATTCCCATTCAGAAGTCTAGTCTATTACAGCTAAATTATATTTTTTTAGACCAGGGTCGGGATCGTAGGGTTGTAAAAGTGGATAATAAACGGGTATTATTTAGACCAAACGTACTTTTGTTCATATATTTGAGATTTAATAAAATGTATATAGGTTTTTTAATTTGTCTTAATTATTATTGTATTGTGATTTAAAATAGGAAGTAAAATAAAGAGATATTCTTTTAAACGTAAATTTTTATCATTACATTTACAGGCAACAGCAATAAATAAGTGCTAATTATTATTTTTTTATTCCCGTTTTTTTACAACCCCAAAAAAGTTACAAGTACACTGGCATATCCCCTATAAAAATCAGGTCAATCGAAGTTGTTTATGAGGTAAAATGTGAATTTCGTCATCAAATCGTTTTTCCGTCGAAAAGCACTTAATTAAAAATACCTTGTTTTAAAACTTAGTCTTTCTATTTTCAGTTAAGTTCAATGAATTCCCATAACACTATAAAATTTAAATTTGTAAGAAATTTCTATACCAACATTTCTTCAAACAAATTTTGTTTAACATTCTCTCCAAAGGTTCCGTGAGTCTTTTTGTACGAGATTTTGCTAGAACTTTTTTTTGAACATTTTGCTCAAGAAGCTCGTGTAAATGTTTGTCGGCATTTCAACATCAAAGGAAAGTTTGTCTGTGTAAATGCGCCTTAAAACTATCAGATAATCTCGCCCTTACAAAAAAATCTGACGATTTTTGAACACAAGGTTACACTAACTGCTGTCAGGAGTATATTTGCTAGTAGTTGTTAAAATTTAGTTTCTTAATACTATATTTGATTTTCGTTTCCCTCACTCATTTTACACTGATTTCGAGCTCAGTCAAGCTACACCCCCTCTCCTCAACAAAACTCAATTTGGGTATTGTAAAAAGTATGTACTAATTTAGTCTCCTTTTAAAAAAATTTGTACTTAGCTACTACTACGGAGTTATTCGCACTTAAAGGGAAGGGGGTCTGGCTTGGCGCTAAGCTGCACCCCCCATGTTTAGGAGATAGATTTAATGAAAGTTAATATGTCATGATTTTGTACTAATTATGTACTCTTAAAGAAGGGTACTTTTAGTTTACAAAAACCATCGGCTCCTAAGATTTCTGTTTGTTTGTTATGGGGTGTCTAGTTTGATATCAAGGCGCACACCCCCCTCTGCTTAAGAAATAGATTTGAAGAAAAGCAATTATGCCATAATTTGCTATTAATTATGTACTAATTTCGTCCTTTTCTAAAAAATTGCCTACTCTCAAAATAACCTGATTTTTTTTTGTTTATATGTGGTTTGTAGCTTGATATCAAGGCACACCCCCTCTGCCTAGGAAAGAGATTTGAAAAAAAGTAATTATGCCATAATTCGCTACTAATTATGTACTAATTTTATCCCTTTCTAAAAATTTGCCTACTCTAACTTGAGATTTAAAAAAAAGTAACGCTGCCGTAATTTGCTAGTAATTATGTACTTATTTCAAGATAACTTGTTTTTTTGTATTTTGTGGGATGTGTAGCTTGATTACACCCACCTCTGCTTAGGAAAGAGATTTTAAAAAAAAGTAATACAGTAAATAATTAGTACCAAATTCTGGATCACTTTTGGTCGAATCTCTTTCCTAAGTAGAGGGGGGTGTATCTTGATATCAAGCTACACATCCCATAACAAACAGACAAAAATCTTAGGAACGGATGGTTTTTGTAAACTATAATAAAAGTACGCTTCTTTAAGAGTACATAATTAGTACCAAATTATGACATATCAACTTTCATTAAATCTATCTCCTAAGCATGAAAGGGTGCAGCTTGGCGCCAAGCTACAAATTTTTTAAAAGGGGAGTAAATTAGTGCATAATTTTTACAATATCCAAATTGAGTTTCGTTGAGGGGAGGGGTGTAGTTCTGATTTCGTGGGTTATGGGCATTCTTAAGGAAGAGACAATTTTCTTTGGGACGTTTCGTTCTATATTTAAACTTTTTCAACCATTTGTGCAACGGCCTGTTATTATCTAGGGTAAATTTGGCAACCCTCTAACAACGTTTATTTTTACTGAAATATTGTAGGGTTTTTAATGACCGCAACGAACGACGGATGAACGACGCCAAAACTTTGATAAATAATTAACTAGAGTTAATTAATTTACGTTCTTTCAACGTTTCTCTTTACGAGACAATAGTGGCCAAATAATACTGTTTTTTTTTCCTGATTTGCGCCGCTACGCCATTTGTAAATCGTTAAAAAAATCTTGTTTTTTTGCTGGATTGTGATGAGTTACTTTTAGTAATTTTTAAGCATTCTTTTAGACTGGCCACAGTTTAAAATAGCTTTAAATCGTTTTTAAAATTTTCAGTATTTAAATAACTAAATAATTTAGCAAAAAAATTAGAAGGATTGAAGGTCCGCTTATATTTAAAGCTAAAACATCCATTTTTGACGGAAAACTAAGTTGTGTTTGATTGATTTCAAATCAATTACATTAATAAAAATATCCAGAGGGCACTCCAGTCGTAGTCGCTTCGGCGACGTTTTGGAAACGGTGCAAAAACGATTTGCTAGAAAGTTTACACGCCGTTTTCACGCAACGTTAAGTAGCCTTTGGCAACGTTAAAACGTCGAAAAATTGTTCCTTGGCATAGCACCCATACTATTTATATGGATGGCTAAAAAGTACCACTAGAGAATCTAGTTCTAATTTTGTCTACCAAATAAAACAATATTTTTTAAAAATGGTATGTACCTAGTCTAAAAGCAAAAATTTGAATATTCCGAATTCCGGCAAAAAACGAAAAAAGTGCTTCGAGTCGTGTCTTAGTTATATATATCAATGGTTTCAAAGCACAGCAGGCGAAAATTTTTGAAGAAAATTACACTACAAATGCCACTTTTAACACAAAATTAAACTCTAATACCGTAAATATCAAAGGTGTTGTAGTGCCGCAATTTATGCCCTACTTTGAAAAAATATCGCCACACTTGTTCATTGTCTCGAAAATGTTATCAGGTATGTTTTAATTTAATCTTTTGCCTACTTCTGAACAATACTGTTTTCAAATACCTACTGACTTCTCCCAATAAAAGTTCAAGAATTTGTGTTTTGAATTAATCAAAGAGTGTATCGTATTTTAAGTAATAAGTATTTATTCCCAACCAACTTAAGTAGTTCATTACTGGGAATAAAAAAAAACATAAACATTTGGGTACAACATACATTAAGTAAATATTTATAGATATTATTAAATTTAAATTATATTAATTGTAAAAATGGTAATAAATAAATTATTAAATAAATTGTCATTTAGAAAAAATTTAGAAACGACTAGTTAATTTTGCCTTAATTTTGGCTTCACCTTGTACAAAACTTCGTATGAATATGTTCAGGTCAAAAATACTTATTTATAAATTACATAGAAACTCTATAATACTGTTCTGTATTTCCAATATCGTGGTTTTCGCGATAAGTACTTCATACGTTTGTTTATTCTTGGTGTGACGAATTGAAAGTCACACTGTCCCAAAATACTGTGGAGGGATTATAGAATGTCTTTAAAGCAGAGTTTGGCTGCACAGTGGATAACCGAAAAAGTTTTTTTTGGGGCAAAACCCACTTAAAAAAAACACGTAAAGCTTTTTTAAAAGTGGATTTTTTTCATTATTAATAAAATAAATAAACGTAAAAAAGGTATATTATTACCAGTCGTTTGAATCTGATCGTAAGGTTCGATAAACTTTGACCAGTTGCAAATCTTTTTCTAATCCCAAACAATTCCTTATTTTATTATTCCAAATAAGACCATAAGTTGAAAAATGTCTCTCAATAAAAAAAAAACGATTCTGGTTCAGTATTTGCAGACTCTACTTTTATTAGTGGATTCTAAAACCTCAGTCCGTTCTGAAGCACTCTTTCTAGCGCTACTCTTAGGCATTTTCCTTTAAAAAAAATGGTTTAGAGTTAATAACCTCGAAAAAAACGAAAACTTGAATTGTATACTGTCATGTCATACTAAGTAAGCAGGTACTTACAGTGTAGTAAATACACAAACTCCAACAATAATTTTCTTAAGGTTTGTTTATATTAAGTATATAAAAAAGCGCTGGTCAAACTAAACCAAAACTGCTTTGATTTATTAACAAACAAACAATCTGTCGATTTCTGTATTCCACCTATTTTTATGTCGTATTTTATAGTTGATAAACGATCGCGAGAATAAGTCCTAATTTTAAAGAAGAACTAAAATCTGTATATAATTTAAAAAGGAAACCATAAAAACTCCAATAAAACCCATTTGCAAAACAGAAAAAAGCCCAGTGGGTTGGGTTTTATACAACAAACCCAGGTTTTTTCCAACCCTGCTTTAAAGGAACGTTCTACAATTTTTCGTTTTTTCTCCAAAGACTTCAAGGTTACCACCAGCATCTTTGTTGTCTACTTTTTTCTGGAGCAAAGGGGGGGGCGACCCCCCCTGGGATCGCCACTGTGTGTACCTAATAATACCGTATTATTGTATTGTCACCGGAACTATAAACGCATACCAAATTTGAACACACACCCTTAATTTTTAGATTTGTAACCTTAATCGTCCATTTTGAATCTGCTATATTGAAATTCTCAAATCTGATCAAAAATTCATAATTTCCCTCATTAAAAACCCCTGTATGCCAATTTTGATTGAAATCGAACAAACTAAATCTTTTCCCCCTCCACTTCCCTCGTTAGAGGGAGGTGGGTACTTGAGAATACCATATTATTGTATTTTCACCGGATCTATAAACACATACCAAATTTGAACACCATCGGATGTGGATAAGTCAGTTAAAATTGGTTAGCAAAACATGACCGAAAATCGTCCATCTTAAATCCGCCATATTGAATTTTCAAAATCTAATTAGAAAGTCGTTATCTCCATCCCCAAATGCCCCAACACACCAAATTTCAACGAAATCGGGCGTACTGCTTTAACTGTAACCCCCTCCACCCCCTTCGAGTAGGGAGAAACTGTCAATTTCATCAAACTATATTCTTGTATTACCACCGCAACTATATAAGCATGCCATATTTGAAGCCGATCGGATGTCGGGAAGTTGGTCAAAATTAAGTTTCCCCCAAACAAACATAGTTACATACATACAATGCAAGTTAAGAGTGAATTTGAATCCTATTAGGGAATTATTGAAATACGACCGCACTGGATAGTGCCTACTTGGCGCCGACCTTAACACAGGCTGTGTCTGGCTCTAAAAGGTGCAAATTATAAAATTATTGAACGCGCCTCTAGCAAAACGGTGACGATACGACTTTATTTCTAACCTACAAATATATGGTGCCTGTTTTCGAAATTCGGTGTTGTTTTTTTATATTCTGAGTGATCAAAAGCATGGGTGATGTGTTGGAGGGTGGAGAGAAGGACCATTAAGAGTTCTGAAGGGATTTTGTTGAACTACTTCTCGTAGCAAACAAATATTGTCTTCATCGGTAAAACGAAATTTTGAGTCTTGCTTTTTTTAATTTTCTTGTGCTATGTCATCCGATTTCATAAAAATATAACTATTTTGTCCCAATGTTTGCTTTTTTGGCCGTCACAACAAAAAAAATTCCCGAAAATAGGGTTAAGGTAAAAAAAATGACGAATAGTTGTCAAAAACGTCAAATACGGCTAGACACAGCCAAGATGCGGCCCAGTATAATTCCTCCATAAATAAGGGTAGGTCCTAACCTTATTAGTATCGGCACTAAATGTGGTCGTTCTTGCGCAGGCGTATCTGTCAACAGCGTCAAAATAGTGCCTGACCTTATAGTGCCGGGCCCTCACTGCGTTTCAATAATTTCCTATTAACAGTACACATAAACCGCACATCAAAAATTCACAAAATTTTGCAGAGCGGAGGCTTCTAGTATATAAAAAATTTATATATCTTGTTTTTATATAGTTTTTTAAATATTCGATCATTTTAAAACATTTTTAGGATACGTAAAATTATGTAAAAAACTTTAAATTATGCCAAATCCGTGAAATGGTTTCGGGATAATGTTTTAAACTTTCACCGCACAAAATTTGATACAAATCTGATTAAGAGTTTTTTTAGTTTAAGTAATTGGTAAAAGCGCATTTTTTATTCAAATTCACCCTTAAATAAAAGCTTGTAAAATATAGAGGATTTTCCAAAATGGAAGCGCGTTAATGCTTCATCTTTAACATATTATTTTGGTGGAATCGTTCAAAAATAATGAATTACTAGACTAAAATCTACTTTTTTTAAAACTATTTTTACTCGACTATAATTTGGGTATTGTGTTTGAAGTGTTTTTCGAAACGCTCCGGGAGATCTCGTTAAAAATATGTGGTTGGTAGAATATTAGCTCAATTGGGCAGAGCATGGGACATCCTTTACATAAGAGGTTTCATGGAGAGTGATCTTTAGAAGGCTATGGTTGTGTATTTTAAATTTTATCATGCATACAATAATATAATAAAGCAATTTTAATATTTTTTAAATGTTCTTTAAATAAAATATGTATATATGCATTTAGGAAAATACTTTTATGTAAAAAGACAATTTGTTTTCTTCCATTTCAAAAATTAAACTGTATCAATCAAATAATGGAATAAAAACAGTCACACACGTGCTTATTTTTATACTTCGTATGAAAACATTTTTTAACCAAGAATATCAAAAAAGCTCATTTGGTTTCCTCTTGACCAACATTTTTTTTTACCAAAAGTTTTTTTGATAAAAAATAATGCAGGGTGGTCCAAATTCGAGGGGCCTCTATAGCGTTGGGCTTTTGCAGCATAGTTAGCCCAAAACTAATATACATGTTACGGGCTCGATTTTCAAGAGAAGTCGAAAACTAAAAACCGCATTGCGATATGTCAAAGTGTTTCTGAGCTACATGGTGATTCTCAAAAATGTGCGTTTCTAAAAACCCTCTACAATTTTTTTATTTGTAAAGATAGAGATTGTCATTAAAATCATTTTTTGAAGATTTTTTTAAGGACAAATCTACCTGTTTCACCGATTTTGTCTTAAAGCCTTTATTTCACGAGATATAACACAAAGTTACATTTTTTTAAATGGAATACCCCAATTTTTTTTTTTATTAGTTTTGTAATAAAATTTCCTGTTAAACGATGTGTGATACACCTATTTTTATTAAGTAGTTAAACAGATATCTGCAATTTTTAATAATTAACATAGTAGGCTGTGTTTAACTCTGACCTATGCAGTTTTAGGGTATCTATCTAGGTAGCTATGATCAAATAAAAACAATTGCCATTATAAACGAGCCAAAGTGTCAAAAGTGGCGTCTTCGTCAAGATATAAAAATGTTTCCAAACTTTGAAAAGTACGACATGATAAAATGTTATATTGAAACAACACCGTTCTCAACTAAAAAGCCAGTTTCATTTTCGTTTTAGTATCCTTTGGCCTATGATCGGTGCCATATTGACACAAAACTGACAGAAAATTCATGTTTTACTTGTCAATTTGGTTATCAAAATGGCAGCCACATTAGGCTAAAGGGCACTGAGGCGTTAGGAGTTAACAGGCTTTTTAGTTAAGAACGGTGTTGATTGAAAGTAACGAAAATTGACAGACGGCGTCAAATCCGGAAAGAAGGCAACCTAGCTCAAAAATATTTCTGAAGTTAAAACGTCATCTAAAAGAATACGGATCCTTTACAAAACCGCGGCCTAGGACGTATAGAAGCCTAGCCAGAGATAGAGAGTTGGAAGAACTAACGGTTCTAGGAGAAATAGAAATTAACCCGAATACTTCCACCAGGGCTATGGAGAGAAACACTGGGATTCCACGCAGCAATGCCGTTTGGGTGCTTAAAAAATACAAGTTTAGGCCCTATCGACCCCGACGGTTGCACCAATTACGGCAACGAGATTTTGCTCCAAGACGTGCATTTTGCAGGTGGTACCTAAATAAAAGCCAAGAAGACCCCGATTTTACCAGAAAAGTTATTTGGACGGATGAGGCAACGATTTCTAGTGATGGAATATTCACCAGATATAACTGCTATTACTGGAAACAGCAAAATCCCCATATTATGGTGGAACAAGCGAATCAGGGAAGGTGCAGTTTTAAGGTATAGGTAAGCATCTACAGAGGACACATTATTGGGCCATATGTATTTTTGATCGAAATTTAAATGCCGAAAGATACCAACAAATTTTAGAAGAGCAGGTGATTCCGTTTATCGACAATTTGCCACTTCAGCAAAATAATGAGCTATCCTTTCAACATGACGGTGCACCTCCTCACAATGCACGAGACATTACTAATTTGCTAAATATTGTGTTTGCCGAAAACTGGAGCGGAAATAAAGGTCTTATATATTGGCCCCCCCAGGTCTCTAGACCTGACCTCTTGCGACTTCTTTTTGTGGGGGAGAGTCAAAGACCTTGTATTTCGAAATCGCCCAACTACTAGAAGGGAATAAGAAGTACTACATTCAGGCAGCTTCGTGCGGTAGAACTTCTTAATGCAGAAAATAGCTTCAAGAGAAGATGTAGGATATGTTTACAAGAAAACGGCCGTCAATTTGAGTATTTGTTTTAGAATTAAAGAAAATTGTTAGATGTAGATTTTGTAGATGTAGGTGTTACATAGTTTAATTAATAAAAATTTTAAATAAAAACTTTTAATAATTTTATTTTTGTTTATTATTTTAGGGTTGGTAATTATAGTAAACTAGAAGTTAAAGTTCGAGGTTGCTGTGTCCCCTCGTGTCGTAGCCAACTTGATTTTTTATGAAAAAAAAAACAATAAAATTTTATTTACACATTTAGGTCGCGCACACTATGGTAAATATCAAACTGTGCAAATATATTTTAAACTATTTAATAAAAATAGGTGTATGGCACATCGTTTGACAGGAAATTTTATTAGAAAACTGATTTTTTAGAAAAATTGGGGGTATCCCATTTAAAGAAATATAACTTTGTGTGATATCTCGGGAACTAAAGGCTTTAAGAGAAAATCGGTGAAACAGGTAAATTTGTCTTTAAAAAATCTTCAAAAAATGTTTTTAAAGAAAAGCTCTGTCTTTACAAATAAAAAAGTTGTAGAAGGCCTTTAAAATCGCACATTTTTGAGAATCACCCTGTAGCTCAGAAAGGCTTTGACATATCGCAATGCGGTTTTTAGTTTTCAACTTCTCTTGAAAATCGAGCCCGTAACATGTATATTAGTTTTGGGCTAACTATACTGCAAAAGCCCAAAGCTATAGAGGCCCCTCGAATTTGGACCACCCTGTAAAATGTCAGCTTGATGTTTATTCAATATAAGTATTTTACTAGTTTCTACATTTTAATAGTTTTTGGTTCTAAGAGTTTGTCGAATACACTTATTTTGGGTCCCTAGAAAAAACCCGAAACCAAACGCAGAAACCTAATTTTTCCGAATAATAAAGAGAAGAAAATAATTGGTCCGAAAAAAATTGTCTCGAAAATGAAATGAGGGGAAAATTAAGTCGCTAGAAAATATATGCATATATATAGAATTAAATTTAAACGAAACATATTTTTATAGAAACAAAAAATCTTAGAAAACATTTTTAACGAAAAAATTTGATAGAAACATAAAATGCCGAACCACAAAATTCAAGAAATCCAATCTGGCCGAAAATGATTTTAACCGATGGCCACGAATTCAATTGCTACGTTGCCAGGCTTATGGCAGGGATGAGTCGAAGTAAGTTGTGATATTGTATTAATTTACCCCCTTTACATTCTTCAGCCACCCCCTACCCCCAAATTTCTTCATAATATTGTATTTTCATCGGACCTACATTACAAAAATGAATCGCAAGATTTGATAGACAGTCAGACATCTTCCAAATAGAGAAACTTGTCAACGCCACAATCCAGAGCTTACGGCGCTCTAGAGATTTAAATTTGACGCATGCCCAACAGCGATTCGACTGGATTGGTGTTCTGCTCATTTAAGGATCGGGCATATGATTTTCTATCAATTTATGGGTCGGGTGTTTTTCGTTTCTAGACAACTATTTTCGATACTTTTGTAATTCTGATATTTTAAGTTTCGGGAAAATTATAATCGTTTGAATTATATTCGTGTCTTTTAAGGATCGAGCAAATTAAAATTCTATAAAAATATATTCGTATCCACTATTTTCTGGGTGTTTTACCTTCGTTAATATCTCGTTTCGGACGTTTTATTTTCTGCTCAATTGTTTTTCGATTTTTGTAAATTCGACATTTTTGTGGGCTCTCCTTATTTTAACGACTTTTTTTGAAAAGTAGGCATTTTAATAATATTTTTTTTTTTTTTTTGAATGGATTCCGTTAATAAATAAATAAAAAAGTCAAAATATGGGTCCTGTACCACCCGGTTCACCACCTATGCGTGCTTTAAAAATCGCATCACGTGACGGGACATGGATTTGCAATTGTTTTAAATGCAGAATAATAACGTGATAAAACTATCCTAAAGTTTTTTTTATGACATTTCTGCAAAATAGGAGTAAATATGTACACTTGATTTAAGAAAAAAAACTCATACATGCATTTTTTCCTATTCCACAAAATTTAGCTTTCCATTAGTGTATACTATTATAAGGCACCACCAGCTTAGTATGCCTAACAGCTTAAAATTCAGTGTGACATCCTTAAAAATGCCACAGACATCAACATTTACAAAAGTTCAAATCACTCGAGTTATAGAAGACGGCTGGTCTATAAGAAGAGCGGCCACCCATTTTGGAGTTGATAAAATGACGATAATGCGATGGAAAAAGCGCTGGATTGAAAATAATTCAACGGATAGGAAAGATGGATCAGGACGACCAAAAGTAAGTTCTGAAGTGCAAGATGAGAGACTTATTGACCATCTCAGAGAAAATCCTTTTTCAACGTCGGTTAAAAGAGCTAATGTAATATTTTTTTTTTCATTCACGATTTTTCATACGGAAAGTTCTACATTACAAGGCATGTTCTTTCGAAATATTTCCACTCTCCAGAAAGGCCCTTTTTGTTCAATTTTCCGGTCCCTTGATCCTTTTCCGGTCCCATTTTTGACCCAATTGGCTATGACTTCTTGTTGACAGGTTTTAGCTTGTTTTTTTCGACAGTTTTGACACTTCTAAAAAAGCTGTTTTAAATTTGTTTCGAAAGTTTGGGTTACAAAAATGGACTCAGATCTAGAAAATGAGTTGAATCTGGAGGAAATAATAAAAGCTGCTTCAAGAGTCACATGCTACGAAAAATCGACCACACATTTTTAATTCTCAAAGTAAGAGTATACTATAATTATAGGTAAATAAAGAACAAACCTAGAAATCTGCCTTTTATGAGCTCTTTTATCATTATTTTGCTTGATAAATTGGCCATGGTTGACCATAACTGGTCGTCAGTCATCACTGATTTAGCTGTGTGAAGCTAATAGGCATTACACTATAATTTTTCTAATGTTTTATACAATTTTGCACAAGTTAAAAATACAAAAATCATTTCTAACCACAAAACTTTACTGGTTTTTCTTAGTTTTCATCTTAAAAACTACCGGCCTTAGCGGCAATGGCTATTTAGCCAACAAGAAGCAGAAAATATAAGGGGACTGTTCATAAATTATGCAACACGGCTAGGCGTCGACGAAAGTGATAGATACTAAAATGTTTTTTCTGATCGTTTAAAAAAAAAGTACGTACGATACACGACCGGAAAGTGTCTTTACAGGTCTCCGCTGGTTTACAGGAGTCGCCTGCGGTTCGCCCTGTAAATTTCCTGCGTCGACCTGTAAAGACCAATTTTCCGGTCTAGTGACGTAAATACCTATTCCGGGTTTTTTAGCAACAGTAAACAACTCTTGTCGAGTTGCTGCAAAGAAGCCTTTTCTAACAGAAGAACAAAAACAGGTCAGAGTGATTTTTGCACTGAACAACGTTCTTCGTGACAATGACTTCTGGGAGAGGGTGGTTTTCACTGATGAAAAAATTTTGCAATCATATTCAAGCAGCAGGAGAATTTTAGTTTATTGTCCACCAAATTCTAGATTTGAACCCGAATATACAAACCAAATTAAAAAATTTTGACATTTGCCTGTAAACATGTGGGGCTGGTTTAGTGCTAGAGGTTTCGGTTTTTTTGGAGAATTGAAGGAAGATTCAATAGTGAACGATATATTGAAATCCTTGAAAACGTTATGCTGCCATCTGTACAGGCTTTACATGGAAATAATGACTTCGTTTATCAGCAGGACAACTGTCCAGTACACACGGCTAATGTTGTTCGCCAATGGTTTCAGAATAATAATATAGAAACACTTCTTTCGCCAGCCAACATCCCTGACCTTAACCCAATGGAAAATATATGGGGTCGAATCGTTAAAATAATATACCAAAGGAATTGGAGACCACGAAATGCTGAAGAGTTAAGCGATGCTATTTACCGCGCATTGGGTCAGCTCCCAGAAGACCATCAGTATTTTCAAAGTTTAACCTTTTCAATGCCCAGAAGTTTGCAGCTTGTAATAGAGAAAAATGGTGATCCTATTAAATACTAAATTATTTATTTTAGTTCTTTTTTAAGTTAAAATAATTAGCAGGTATTAAGTTTACCCTCGTTTTTGTCCTAATCCAAGTTTCCTATTCGTCTCTAATTGTTTTCAATCCAGCGCTGTTTCCATCGTATTATTGTTATTTTATCAACTCCAAAATCGGTTACCACCCTCTTTATAGAACAGCCTTCGTCCGTTACTCGAGTGATAATTTGATATTGGTGAATAAAGACTTTACTAAAACATTATTTTTGCTGATTTTTGAGTATTATGCAAAATTTAATATAAAAATAAGGTTGCCTTTAATTTAAGTAAAAAAATATTTTCAGTTTTAGAGACCTTTTTTAAACAATATGACAAATTGTCGTACTTTTGAAGTTTTTAGGCATTTTAGCTGGTAGTCCGTATATATTATACACTTTTAGAAAGGTCAATTTTGTGACTGCATGTATGCTTTTTTTTTAAATCAAGTGTACTTCCAAAAAGCAGAGCTATTAGCGATATTTGTGGTAATTACTACGTCTGCGCAATAGCTAAACGTCATTCTGTTGTGGTAGTTAACCACTACAACTGCCGTAAGCTACGAATCCATTTCGTTGTGGTTGTGGGTATTTTTCTGGTTAATTTTAGAAAATTTTGGCTTAATTAATTTTAAAAATAATAAAATATTACAAGGTTCCAACATATAAAATACTTACTTTGTAAAATTAAGCCAATTTTTTTATTTTTCCTCATCTTTAAATTTTTTTACAAGTGACAGTTTTTAATATGTTCCAAAAACTGTGGTAAAATCGATGAGTGGTAGTGGTAGTGGTTGTTAAACACTACCACAGCGGCTGTCAAAGTTGTCAAAATTTTAAGCGTTCCAAAATATCCCTAATATTTTTGTTTCTTTTGCTGGCAGGAATTTAAAATAAATGTACGAGACGCATATATATATACATCAGAATCTCTTGACATAATCAGATATTTTATTAGGATTTTCATCAAAAATTTTGTAATATTTGAATTCCCATGCGTAAAATCCACGTTGAACGGCATACTTGCTATATTTTTGCTTTATAATTACACGAGTTTTACATACCTTTTTAAACAAATCCTCAGTCTTTATTGCTCATCATACCTTTCCAAATTTCTTTTATTTTTTAATAAAAACCAAATCAAGCCCAAATTAAAAATTAATTATTTCTCACTGAAAAAACGCTAAATGAAAACGTATTTCATTTGCATTTTCTTTTAGCTTCCATCTCTCCAATTAACATCTTTTAATTCCTTTTTTCATAGAATATTAAACAGTGCTCTTTCTCTTTGAAATTAATTTTTGTTAATTCCATTGTCAATTTTTCCAATCAGACGCCGAATTTTAATATAGCAACAGTAAAATTCCTTAATTTAAAATTAAAGCTATCTGGAATAAAGTTAACGGAAAAGTGCTAAGAAATAACCAATCTTCGCTTATCAAATATTATCTCACAAAATTTTGATTTTGAATTTTTTTAATAAATTATGATTTTTATATCTATTTACGTTTTAAATTATGTGTATCTACCTATAAATAAGCCGGTGATCTAAGTACTTTCTAACCATGGAGGAAACAAAATTTTTTAAAAAAATTGTCAAACTGCTGTCAAGAATCGTTTTAATTTTTTTGCATCTACCTAGGTATATATAATATGTATATTAAATATCTACTTTCCGATTTATACCAAACCACCTTAAATATAAAGTCAAATACAAAATCGTCCTTACACACACCAGAGTTTCCAAAACCCCTATATTATCCGTACATCCAACCCTAAGTCCCGCTCAAACATGGTCTCTCCTTTTCCAACACGTTAATTTAACAAAAGAGAAATACAAGGATAATCCACCTCGGAAAATCAATTCAAATGCTCTACGGGATATTTAGTTACAGCGCAAGTCTTATTGGTGGAGCATTGTAAAACTCCTCCCCTCTATATGAATCAGGGAGTGGTTTATAGGGATCGGGGACTCTTCCTTAGGGATCTATGGGGTCAGCCCCTTTTAAGGGGAATTGGTGACACTAGAAACCTGTAGTAAGAAGACAGTTGAATGCTACATGACATCGGGTGTACATGTGACAACTTTTGACAGAGTTTGTTTACTTTTTTCGTGATATACTCGGTGGTAGTGGTAAAAAAACAAGTGACAAACTAGTGCTTGGCTTTAATAAGAAAATATACATATTGATGTAATTACTGAAATTCAAAATTAGTGTCTAAAAATAAGCAATTCGGGACAAAATAAAACATTATGTTAATAAAATGAAATAAAACTAGATATAAGTTTATCAAAACTTAACGCCAGCTAAATTAGTGTAAAAAGCAAGTGATAGAACAGATTATTAATTAAAAATGTTGGAATTTTATCCAAATTTAAGCCTAAACCCAGCTATGCTACCGGAACATGGAAGGACCATGACTGGACCCGAATGTAACGGAAGAACAGGTAAATATTAAATCATGATTGACTTCGACTGACTCCCTACTCTCACCATTGAAATGCAGCTAGGAAAAAACCAAACAGTTTTTAGTTACCTATAGCAACTTTTTTGAGAGGTCCAAAAATAGAGCATTTAATAGCATCCGCGCGATCCCCAAGATCTCCAGAAGTTTAGTTTGCCAATGATCTTAAGCTTACCTGACTTAGATTATACAGAAGCCACAACCAATACTTTTAAGTCTAGTTTTATAAACTTTGCACAAAAGAAAGGTTGGAGTTGTAATTATTGTTGTTAAAATATAATAAACCTTTATTTTTGGTTGCGCATATGGCCTATAAATGAAGTATCTCCGTCCGCTTTATCACTAGCATTGGTGCAGCACTCTCTAAAAGGAAGCGGCTTTTTTAAACTTTTTCCAAGAATGCCATTAGCAAATAGGCAACAATAGACTTATTTTACTTATATTTACTTACTTATATCATTATTTCAAAACTGATGAAAATACATAATTTTATTTATATTTATAACAACTAAGTAAGTAAGGCAAAATGCTAAAATTTTCAATAAAACTCTTCCAAACCTCCAATATAAACTATCCCCGTTGCAAATAATCTAGTGTATAACATAGGGGTCAAACTTGCCATAACCCTTTTTTCGCATTAGTGTCAGAAGATGAAAACTAAAACAATTGATCATTGAAAATTAGATGATTGAAAATACTTTCGGATTTTGTGTGATCTTTATTCAGGCAATCATATTATGTTCAACCATATAATACTTATACTGAATATACACGCCCTGGAAGTGGCAATTTTGTTACAAACATATCATAAAAACAAAGTTATGATTGTTTTCCACAAACCAAAAATACACTTTTTTGCAATCGACGCGCGTTTCGCTAACAACGTTAGCATCATCAGGAGACGATAAACAACAATTGTTTACCATGAAAATAAAGTTTTACGGCCGTTTTGCGCAAGTGCATTAGATTGACGTTATTCCTGACGCCATTTTTTTTCTTTTATTTTTTGATTCCGAAAGTGGTGTGTTTTTTCGGTTTTTAATTTTACTCACATTACACTTAAGTTTGAAATGGTTTGCATGATTTACTTTTCATTTATAAAGTTACTTAAAAATAAATTTACCTGTAAAATTTTTGGTATTATCCAGAGCAACATCTGCCTTGGCACTTTCACATCTTATTAATTTTGCGATCATTAAAATGCGATTAAAACGCCATAAGATTTGATTTTTATTTTGGGCGGCACATATTTTTACGTAAGAAAAACGAAAACTGCTTGGTTTTTGAAAAGTAAACACTACTACTATCAACGTGAAAACGGCTGAAATTCCAAAAATTTCCATAGCCTCCTGGATTTAGATGATTAATCGTGCTTACAAAAATTTTCACGGGGACACACAAATGGTACAAATCAATTTGAAATTAAATGTTAAATGTAGTTCTGCTATAAAACTATAATTTAAATAAAAAAATATTTATTATTTTTTTAATCCCGAGTATTTTGAGTTGGGGCATAATGGGGTTGATTGAAGTAATTGTGTCATTTTTTTTTTCTCAGCATACTTCTTCAGTAGCAAATTTGCTAATTGAAACAAAATTTTAATAATAATGAAAATGGTTTCATGTCTTTTTCAATTGTGACATAAAAATAAAGTCATGTCTGTCCCATTTATATTTTCCAAAGTGATTGTTGTTTAATTTTGCCGGATGGATCTGAATGATGCTTCACCAAAGCAAGTTGCGAGACTCTTTAAGGGGCTGAATATTCTGTAGCAACAAGAAAATTTTACAACTGGCACACTCACAAATCAATCAATCAATTTTTCCGGATGTCTTCTTTGGCAAGAATTTTTGCACAGTTAAATAAGCAAATGCAGCACAAACTACAACATCATCTTTAGGATAAGATAATCTCGCCCTTCTTCTCACTAGCGAATATTAGATTTGTAGGAAAATTATTGTCAACTGATAAACTTTTACCAGAATTGATTAAGTATTCTTTAGAGTATTCACAATTAATATGTTTTAATAGAGAAAATGCAGCATATCGTGCGATATAATGGGGGGGGGCGGGTTAGCAAAAAAAGTTTTCAATTGTGTAAAATTTAACTAAAATTGTAAAAAATAATAATTAAATAGCGCCGCAGGTAAAATTTTACAATTTTTTTAAATGTTATCTTTAGGCTTAGATATGCCCTATTAGCGTTGGATGTGAATTTTTTGTTTATAATCATCTTAATACACGACTCGACCGGTCATTTGATAAAATCTCTGAACCTATTTACCACAAAAAACACAGGCTATTTCAGAAATTTTGATACAAAAACAATAAGTTACCTGTTATTTAAACATTTAAGAAACTGTTTATAAGGTTTTAATAATATTTGGATAAAAAATTAACCGCTAAAAATTAAAAATAAATCAGCTTTTCACCGTCTTTACCGAATGTAAACAAAGCACTGAGTAGCGCCATTCGCCGCCATTTTGACGTAATCAGGCATACGATATCACTCCTGTAGTAGAGGGCGTGTTGGGGGATGCATTGCAATGCCGTGTATATTAAGTTTAAAAGTATATGTGTTCAAACTAATACAGATTTAATTAATAGTTTGGTAATTTTGTTTCTCCCTAAAAAGCCAGTTCGTCACAGTTAGAACAGTGCCGCATAGTTTTTTTTTTAATTTAACTTTTATCATGTGCCTTGATAATATTGTTATTAAACTATAAAAAAACTTTTTTGCACACTTTTTTATCCATAATTTTAGGGATAAAAGCATCACTTTTATAACGGGCATGTCTAGCCAAAAATAACAATACATTTGTTATGATATATAAAAATGGAACGGACTGAATCTCCATTATACGTTCAAGCTCGTTTCTGGTTGTGTTGCGCATGCCGTTTTAAATCGTTTTGGAAAATTTGATTGATTTGGAATATGGGTAGTTCTACAGAATTAGATAAAAAAAGAACTAATTTTTGGCCCAGACATTTTTTTAGAAATAATAGTGTAAAACATATTTTATTGAATTTGCCTTTGGTTTCGCCGATAGTTGTATATTGTATTGCAATAATTTCTTATATTTTATGCAAAACAAAAACAGAAACTTTCAAAATAAAAGTAAAATATTTACGGTACTTACAAAAATTCAATTGTCCAATGTATTTCGTCAGTATACAAAGCGGTAATACAAAGCTTTGGGGGAGTTTGGAATCTCAACGATTTGCTAATCGGTTGCATCAAACAAGTTCTTGAAAATTTGTGATGCCATCAAACGCGTTCTACTGAATTTCCGATGCAACCGACTGATACCAAGAATGGCCATCGACCTTCGGAGCCGATGACTGCTGATGGATGGATTAAAACATTACCTCAATTTTTATTTATTTAAACAAAAATCGGGAGTAGTGAAAGAAAAATATTTTCAAATCGATTAATAAATGGTGTGGTTTCCCAAATAGCCTTAAATTTGTTGAGAAATGACGATTCATCCAGTTCAGGTCATGGACAACTGTTTTCGCGCGAGTCGCAATCCGGTTTTTCGATTTACCTCATTACTGATGCCTGTAAAAATCATATGTTCAACTATTGTTGGAATCAGTGCAAATCGGTAGATAGATTTCAGACTAGATTAAAAACTCTCCCTTTGAGTAAAGTACCTTTTCATTTTAGAAAAAACTATTCCAGCCCAGTAAACACACTTGTGACTTTAACCTAATATTTATATAAATCTAAGGTTCACATATTTATGTAAAATATGTTACATCATATTTACGTAAATCTCACATAAAAATATTTTTATGAAAAAAAATTGTAATCAGTTTGTCAAAACTTTGACTGTACATTTAAGTCATCATAAGCAATGTTAATTTTACGTAAATAATATGACTTTATAAATAAATTCTTAAAATTTACGTAAATATTACGTAAATAGTGGGACCTTAATTTTACATAAAAAATATTACAATCCAATTATATAAAAAATTATATGTAATATTTAAGTAATCTAATTTACGTAAACGTTACATAAAATTATTTACTTTAAATGAAAGTAATAAAATGTACATAACTATTATGTAACAAATTAGAAATTACGTTTACATTTAAAATTTGATATAACTGTTATGTAAAACATTTTATGTAACATTTATATAATCTAAATTACATAAAGGCTCTACAACATGATTTACGTCTTATTAAAATTTTTAAATTTACGTAAATATTATGAAACAATGTGAACCTTAAGTTTACATTTAAAATTTGACATAATTGTTACATAACATTTTTTATGTATTAATTAATTAAAGTCCTAAATTTTACATAATTATTATATAGTCAATTGAACCGTAAGTTTACATTTATATCATCTAAATTACCAGTGCTTAATAGTTTCTTCCTAATAGGTAGAGATGGCGCTAATGTCACTATGTTCCCTGTACAGTGGATGATTATATTATATATATAAAGAGCAAAGATATTTCAAAATTAGGATGCGGACTTTGAGGTATTGACAAGATCAATAAGAATCACCTCTTCCGCCACTTAAACCAGCCCGTCTGGTTAACTTTGTAGTTTGCCACATGTTTGCCAATGTCGGACCGTGTCAAGCAACCACCGACGGACCTGAACGAACCTTCCGTTGGCCCACCTCAAGCTGCATGCTCATGTCGAACTTGATGATGCAGATTAATGTGACTTAAATTTTACCTCATTAATAAATAATTGTGACTTTAAATTTACCTAACAAGGTAAACCTGTTATGTAAAATATACGTAGTTTTATTTTATTTACATCACATTTATGTAAAAATTAGGTGGGCTTTGCGCATGGCATTATGCAGAAGTTTCGCACCTTAATGTGACTTAAATTTTACCTTATTAATAAATAATTGTGACCTTAAATTTACATAACAAGGTAAAACTACTTTGTAAAATATACGTAGTTTTTACTTAACTCTTACGTAACAAGGATGTAATATTTATGTAAAAGGTAAGTCATTTTATTTAAATCACATTTATGTAAAAATTACCTTTGCTTTGCGCATGGCATTATGCAGAGTTTTCGCACCTTAATGTGACTTAAGTTTTACCTTATTGTGACCTCTGAGTGACCTTAAATTTACATAGCAAGGTAAATCTGTTATGTAAATTTTGTACTCTACTGACTTTTAGAGCAGAGTTTCTTAAACTTACATTAAAAAGACATGCTTATATTCGATATTGGCCCAAAAACTTTATTTGTTTGCCATGTTTTATTGCATTTTTTCAAATACAATTACAAAATAGGGGCACACAATTGTTTTTTAATTTTTTTCATAAAATAAAGTTTTATTTTGTGTTATCTTATAAAGCATAAAAAGAAAACATGCCTTTGATTTTAAATATCTGTATAATTCTTTTCAATTAAAACCTTTCGATATATTTGTTTTTATTTTGCTTCTGAAATTTAACTTAAGCATGAAAAGAAATATAAAAAAACAAAATATTTGTTAAAGGAAATATTTGAGCAATGATGACTTCTTACCTTTTAAGAAAAAAAAATAAATAAAAGGAACAGGAAGTTTAGCAATTTCTGTAAAACTAATGACATTAACTTCAAAGATATAATCTCTGATTATACGACATATTAAACTTTACTAATTTAGGCCCGGTTTCTCAATAGCGAGTTACCGTTTACTTGATCAACATAACCTATAACACAGGCCGACGTCAGTTTAGTTACAGAAAGGAGAACCATTTTTACTGACTAATTTTGGATCGCTGATTATGACAATGATAACAGTTTTGCTCGATTAGCTCGTAATTTCACGTTATGCGTGGCTGCCATTTTTACTATATTCTTAAAGGTCGGCTTGAGTTTCTATCAAAATAAAAGTTTTGGCAATGGTTAATTAATGGTAGTGGGGCGGGGGAGCCTTAAGCATTTTGTCATTGGCTATTGTTTTGTCCGAGCAGGTAAGACCGCCTCGTCTATGTGGCGACAATGGCGCGGAGTCGCGGATTTGCTCGAACCTTCTAGACTATGAGGCGCGTAAATATATAAGGCGCCGCGCCAGCAGTGTCGCGTGAGTAGACAAAGTCAGTTTCGCTTTAATACATAACATAAGTGATCAGTTAAGAGTATTTTACGTGTGTTTCATTGTTTGATTTCTTAATTCGTGCTTTTGTCTTCTTAGTAAATACTCTAGCTCTACATTGTGTGCCGTTTTTCCGCTTTTGCAGCATGTCAGGTTCTTCTCGTAGAGTTTGTAAAAATTCACCGGACCGATTTTGTTACATTTGTGGAGTATTTGCGGTACAGTCACAGATTAGACCGATGAATGATGTTGTCAAGAAAGCATACTATTTTTGTTTCAACTGCAAAATCGGTGATCAAGATAAAAGCTGGGCTCCTCATGTATGCTGCCTAATGTGTTATGCGACCCTTACGGCATGGCTGAAAGGAAGTCAAAAAAGCATGTCCTTTGCAATTCCCATGATATGGAGAGAGCCCCGGAATCATCATGACGACTGTTATTTTTGTTTGACAAATACAATAGGAGTTAATAAGAAGAAACAACGTGCCATTCAGTATCCAAACTTGCCATCCGCAATAAGACCAGTGCCGCATGGAGAATCTTTACCGATACCTACTCCGCCAAAAAACTGGGAAACAATAGATATTACAGAAAGATCGACTGACAATAGATTGCCAACAGAAACTTATGAGGATACAACATCAACATCCTCGGATGAAGATACGAGAGACAGTACCTTCCTTTTAAAGGATGAACCTCACCTTATACTACAAAATGAATTAAATGATTGATGACTTGCAACTTTCAAAAGAGAAAGCTCAACTTTTAGGTGCCAGACTGAAACAGTGGAATTTGCTGATTCCGGGAACTACTTACACTCAATACAGAAAAAAAAATGAACCTTTTTCAGAATATTACAAAATGGAAGGTTCACTTTTCGTATGCACGGACATAAATGGACTGATGACCGAGTTACAAATTCAACAAAATCCATCCGAATGGCGTCTTTTCATAGATTCATCAAAGTACAGTCTCAAAGCAGTTTTACTGCATAATGGGAACATAAGGCCGTCTATTCCTGTGGCAAACTCTATTTCGATGAAAGAAACGTATGAAGATCTCGCCCTAATTCTAAATCATATCAACTACAAATAATATAGCTGACAAATTTGTGGAGATATGAAAGTTATTGCAATATTACTTGGTATGCAAGGTGGATTTACAAAATCTGTTGTTTTTTGTGTCTTTGGGACTCAAGAGCTACAACTAAACATTACTTACAAAAAGAATGGCCCTCTAGAGAGTCATTTAGGCCCGGTACTAACAATGTCAAGTATGCAAGTTAAGATCCTGCTGCCCCCTCTTCATATTAATTTGGGCCTCATGAAGAATTTTGTCAAAGCTATGAACAAAGAGGGCGCAGGATTTAGTTACCTTAAACAGTTCTTTCCAAAATTAAGTGATGCTAAATTAAAGGAAGGAATTTTTATAGGACCTGATATTCGTAAATTGATGCGTGATGAATTGTTTGAACAGACTTTAAATGAAAAGGAGTTAGATGCATGGCGTGCCTTTGTCAATGTTACGAAAGTTTTTTTGGGTAAAAATAACGACGAAAATTACGAAGGACTGGTGCAGCAACTTCTGGTCTCATATAAAGCTTTGGGATGTCGCATGTCCTTGAAAATCCACTTTCTTAACTCAAATCTCGACTTCTTTCCGGAAAATCTTGGAGATGTTAGCCATGAAATGGGAGAGCGGTTTCATAAGGATATAAGAACGATGGAAACTCGATATCAAGGACGTTGGGAATCTGCAAGGATGGGAGACTACTGCTGGTCAGTGAAAAGAGAAGATCCGTCGTTTTATGAAAGAAAGAAGTAAAACTGATGGTCTTTTTTGCATTTTTAATGAAGTACATATTGCACACATTCTGTGTATGTAATCCTATTATACTGACTTAATAAATAGTTTTTGATTGATTTTATTTAAGAAATAAGAATCGTCAATAAATGTATTCTAGTTCTACTTACGTCATTTATTTGGCTGGTAAACATGATAATAGTTTATGCGCCCAGTAAATAATGGTAAAATTGGCAACTATGCGTTACACAAAAATACGAGCTAATGGAGGAAAACGGTTATTATATTCGCACTCAGCAACCCTAAATTAGTTAGAAACAGTGAATTTTCTTTCTATAACTTTTCAAAAGTTCAAAAACGTCGTCCTGTGTAATCCATGGTAATAGCTTCAAGGTAAGAGTACACTTTATCTTACTTCAGGCTTAACCTAAAAATATATTAGCTTAAAACAGCCGGTTCTTAATTTTAATATATTTCGTTTTTCTGGGATCCCCTTCGCCTTGAGGACCCTCTAAAATATCTCAAACGCCCAACGAGGCAGAATGATTTGCCAAAATGCTTTTTGCTGTTCCCGTTTCCCCATCGGAGGGAAGCTCAGGATTTCTGCCAGGATGAGCAGCAAATTATTTGTGATAATCGGTTGGTAAATATACTTAGCGTACTTCGGAACTTAAAAATTTGTAAATATAACTATGAGATAATAGACACTTAAAGTAAATAGAGACATAAACCAACATCAGAAATTTTAACACTTATCCCTATCCGTATACGTATCGAAAGAAGATAAGTGGCCTATCAAAAAAAAGTATAAAGCACAGACTAAATGCGTATACGTAACGTATCTACTTTATTCAACCGACGAAATATTTTCAATGAGACCATAGGTCACAAATTGGGACCAAAGAATAGGTAAATTGGTTTGGATACGTTACGGATCGCGATACGATACATATGTACCGGATCGATAAGTGTCACGTAACGTAGTAAAGCCGACGGATCAGGTTTGCACATGCGCATTTCGAAATGGATGCGGATTAGTAATTATTTTAAATACTACTACGATGACTGCTGATTCCACTTGTTGCGTACGTTCGTGGGTCCGTAACGTTACGTACATTCCTCAGTACGCAACGAGTGGAATCAGCAGTCCTGTCATCGCAAACTCAAAAAAGCAGGCATCCTTCGAAACATCGCATAAACAAGTCAAAAATGTAGTGTATTTTGGCCTTATTTCGAACGCGTTAATGGTAAGATCTAAAATAGTACCCCCCACAGGTCTAAATATTTACACCTGTGGGGGTACTTAATTTTAAAACCAATTTTCAAAAAACACTTACCCATACAGAAAAGACACGAATATTATTATTTTGTATTGTTACTGCAAAATACCACTGACAAACTGCTTTTTTTCTCAAAATACACCATATTTTAGAAGAAAATGCCCGATTTCTTTTTTTGACAGGTTCCAAAACGGCAAATGGTGAATACGCCAAAAATTTGGCACATAATAGCTTCATTATTTGTGTTTGAGGTTATAAAGTTGGTGATTTTTTAAACCACCTCAGGGGGGTGGTTTAAATTTATAGCCCCCACAAAGGATTGTTTTTTGGCATTTCGTAATAAGTTCATTTATAATTTCCTTAAGTAACTGCTTTTACAAGGATTAATTTACCTTATTTAATATCCCAAGTTGTTCCTCACCCAATAAAACACCTCCTATTTTGCTATGAGAGCACTACGAGGCAAAACAAACATAAATGAAGGTCACTGATTATGCACGAAAAATATACCAAACAAAGAAACCCAAAACAACTATATTAATTTATTTAAACTAAAAGTAAAACATTGAGGTTATCTAAAAGCTCAGTCAAAAAAACTTTCCTTACTCAAAGCCCACTAATTTTAAAGCTGTAGCTTTCATCAGTAGAGGTAGGTGCAAGTCAAGGTTCAAGCAGAGGTAAAAGATCCGAAATCGCTGTTTGTGATTGAACGCAGCGCTAACTGTAAAAAAACCTGCATTTAAGTTTTTCAATACAGTTCATAAATAAGACCCCCTTTTAAATAAATGCAAAATTAATCTACTCCTTACTTTATTATTACTCATCTAAATCGTTGTGTGACATCAAGTATTAATTGGAAAAATTAATTAACAAGGGTAAGTTTTAATTAGAGTGACATGAGATGTTAATTTATTCTACAGAGTGTTTACTATTTAAACCTCGCGTGGGTTTAATTTTTTTTTTAAATCATAACTTTAGAAGTAACAGTGAAGTACTGACAGTGGGGCGGTCCGCTACGGGCCTCGGGTTACGGGGGCCCCCTTGGGATCCCACATGTACACAATTATCAAAAAACCTACTTTAAGTTATCCCAGGTACGAAAACCGCATAGGTTCTTATGAAAGTTAGTGAATTTTTATGCTGTTTGAAGGATTTTATAAGATTCTACGAGCCAAGCTGTCTTTCTCGTCAAAACTGACAGAAAAAATTCGTAATTCATGAGATTTTATTAGATTTTTAGATTTGTTTCACATATCGCATCAGAACTCATCATCATTCATGCATAAGTAGGTATAAGATACCTAAAATGATAGAACAAAATGTCCAGTATTCCGGTACGCACAATCTCTCTCTCAGTTATAGTTTAATTTTTGTTTAATAATTTGAAACAGTATGTGTAGTAAAAAAACTGACAAAATTGTCAAAGACATAAATATCTTACACTTGCTTATTTTATTACTCGAAGAAAGTTATTGCTCCCAAGGTTGAAACCCTAAAAAATATATTTTTTATTTTAATAACTACCATCCCTTTGATTAAATCAACAATATATCTGAATATATTAAATTGATTCTTTCGTAATAGAAATTATTGTCTTGGAGTTGTTTACATTTTCTTAAATGTATTGTTAAATATGAATTTTGCGATTCAGTTTCAATTCTTTTTTTAAATCTGAAACTAGTATTATTACATTATGCGTTTCAAACGCTACATGTGAGCGCAGTTTTTCAAAATTAAAATTGATTAAAAATTATTTGCGCTCCATAATAAGCTTATGACCCAAGAACGGATAACAAGTTTGGCGATTTTATCCATTGAGATCGAAGTGGCTAAAAACATCGAATTTAATGAAGTTATGCAAGCGTTTGCAACGGTAAATGGTAGTAAAAAAAGCACAGTTGAGCCGCGAGTTGTCAACACTATTTTTTAATACCTTTATCAAAAAATACTTTCAAAAATCTCGAATGAAGAACACTTCTCACAAGACACCATCTTTACACTATAAATCAAGGCGGCTGGTAAATGAAATAACAATGGTTTTCATAGCGATGTGCCTTTTTACTTGGTGACGTTCATTGTTGTGACATTTTAATCTTTGACAGTTTGATATTTTGCCCATGTTTTTAAATGATTTTTTCCTAAATACTTGGTGAAAACTGGCGGAAATGGCTTAATTTTTAGGCAAGAATAATTAGATTTTTTCAATATTACTATTTTCCACTATTTCTCTTTAATTTTGGGTAAAAAACGGACAGAAATCTTTTTTTTGCAGCGGTAACCAAAAAAGCCATGCTTTAGTTTTAATGAAGGTATAAAGAAAGATTTATTTAAATTAATTTTTTTCAGCATTTTTAGTTCACTTAAATTTCTTTTTTTGTAAAGTAAAAGTATCTGTAAATATTATATTTATAAAAATTTTTAGATTTAATATTGTGTTTTTGTGAGAGGGAGGTGCCTCATCTGAAGATACCGCCCCGGGCCCCACTTTTTCTCAGTACGCCGCTGAGAAGTAAAGCAGCTATTTAATGCGTTCAAATCTTTCAAAGCTACAGTTTTCGAGATATTTTCATTTCCTTTCAACATAAAATAATTGATTGTATGGTGGACTATCCGTGCTTTCTAGCACCAATTTTTTACCTATAATTTTAGGGATACAAGCATCACAATTTCGAGATTTGTCTATAAGAGCGTAGGTAAGGGGCGAAGAACAAGGGGTAATGCCCCCCCCTCCAAACCAGTATTTTGCATTTTTTTGTCTGTTCTGGGGTATCTGTCCCCCCCTCCCCAAAATCGTATCTACGCCCTTGTTTGTGTAGCCAAACATTACGATACATTTTGTTATAACATGTCGGTGTCAAAAAGGGCAAACAATAAAACGAATGCGTGTCAAACTAATATAATTTTATTTTCACGAGTCTTCCATGGCCAAAATGTAAACAAATACTCTTTCCGCCAAAATCTCTATCAGAAAAAACGTAACCTGAAAACTTCAAATTTGATAACAACAATCTACCCAGCCAACTTTGTTACATAAATTGTAGGTAAACTGGATGTCACAACAAGATAAAAAGTAACTTACATGTCCTGCATAACGCCATGCACAAAGTTCCCTACTTTTTACGTAAATAATATGTAATTAAAATAACGTAAATAATTATAATACATGGCAACAAAAAAATGGGAAACAGCAGATATCGATTAACTAGTAACTAGAAAGTAAATCGAAAGGTAAAATTGGGGTAAATCTTTTAACATAATATTTTTATCTCTTACAAGTAACACCAAAGTAAACTTGACGTCACGTAAATAACGTACTCTTTAGTAACTACTAAAGTTCCATAAATATTATCTATTGTAATGTAACATTTACGTAAAATTAGTGTGTATATAATGTCACAACAAGGTAAAAAGTAAAAAAGGAAGTTAAAAACCTCCATATCAGTTACTTCAACCGAAAAGAAACTAAAAAACAAAAGATCTCTGGTGGAAAACAACAAAAATTCAAACTTGGATGAGTACCACACAAGGAACATACAAACGATCAAAGCGAAAAGAGAACAATTACTTAGTTTATACGGCCCGTAGACCGTTTTTATTTTAATACGGTTTACCGCCAATGTGCATTTCGCTTACTGTTTATACGTTGAAATTAAAAACGCTTTCGGATCAGATGCTCTAGCGCTGCCAAGCTTGACGCAACCTAAAGCCGACTGGTGGGTATAGTGGGTACATACCTGGTTTCACATCGGAATCGACCTTGAACTCATTTTGAACTTTTCGGTTGGCATCACTGGCTTCAAAAACGGTTTGAGGGTTTATACGCACTTTTAAACGGTTTTACAAACGCTAATCCGCATTTTTTAAACGATTTTAGCTAAAGCGCATCGGACCTCTTAAAACGGTTTAGGTAGTGTTTATGTGACTTAGGAAAACGGTTTAAAATTTAAACGGTTTAACGGACCCGTATAAACTAAGTAGATGTTTCGCCCTGGGTAACCAGCGTGCGCTCGTCAGTGGTTTCACTGGTCACCCGCCCCAGACATCATTAAAACACTTTGATTTTCAAATTTGAATCAATCACAAATAGGCATCGTTCCGCACTGGTACTTATCTCAGTCACCTAATACGGGTTCGTCCTGACGTGTTAATATTTCCAATAGGTTTACTCCATATTAGTTACTTCAACCGAAAAGAAACCAAAAAACAAAAAAACAAAAGATCTCGGGTGGAAAACAACGAAAATTCAAACTTGGATGAGTATCCCACAAGGAACACACAAAGGACCAAAGCGAAAAAAGAAATGATCAAACGATGTTTCGCCCTGGATAACCAGCGTGGGCTCGTCAGTGGTTTCACTGGTCACCCACACCAGACATCATTAAACATCATCATACACTTTGATTGCCAAATTTGAATCACTCACAAATAGAAAAGAAAGTAAAAAACAAAAGATGTTGTTTTCCACCCGAGATCTTTGTTTTTTAAGTTAAAAAGTAGCTTCCATGTTCTGCATAACGCCATGCACAAAGTTCCCTCTTTATTACGTAAATATAATGTAATTAAAGAAACATAAGTTATGTTATGTAAATATTACGTAAATTTTATGAAAACTTTATTTATGTATTTTTTTTTATTTTAGATTTACGTAAATACTATGTTGATATAACAGATGTTTGCTGGGTAGGGCGTTTGGATTTCTGTCAACTTCAAAACCTGGTTTTGTTCATTGAATCACTTTATCTTAGGTTATGTTTTGTCTAAATAAAACTAGAACGGTCTGGATATATATATATATATATATATATATATATATATATAACCTTCCAACTCTATAGGCAGGCGAAAACCATACTCGTATTTTTTTCCACGCTTTAGATGCTGCTGTTTAAAAACTGTTAAATTAAGTCAAAACCGTACCAATTTTGTCTCTTGTACCAGGAGTTTAAAAAATATAAAATGTAAAGCGAACTTAATGTCCTTCACGGCGTAGTTCGCGGAGAGATCGTTAACTTTCCTTTTTTAATTAATTTACCCCAGACATTTTTAATTACTCAATAAAACACCGAACATTTATACCCAACTGCCAATAAAATAACGTCAAAGTAATGGCGACCGCCGAGCTTCGCGCAAGATATTTTCTTCTTTCTTACCCCCTTATATCGTCAATTTAAGCGTTTTATCCCCAGCTAAGTCGTTTTGTACACATGACGACGTCAATAAACTAAGAGAAAAACCTTATGAAACGGCAAGGGTTTCAGACCGGAAAAACCGAGATCGCTTCTTAAAGTCAACCGCTTATTTTATTTATATATATATTATTTACTTATATATAACTAGGGAGTACTCCCTAGGCAAAAGTTTTAGTCCGCTAATCCTGTAAGTAGGTAACGAAAAATCATGTATGCTGCGCGACATATGTAAAAAGCAAAAAATAAAACAAGACATTGTTTTGTTTGGGGAGAACTGGGCAAGACAGGGACGCTAAGGGAAGGACTAGTTTGTAAAGTGAAATTATTGCAAAATAATAAAAATAAAGTTCTGAAGTTTATTCGAGCAAAAAAAAAACATTTAAAATGTAAGAAATAAAAATATACATTCGTAAAAAAATATAAAAATACAAAAGCACGCTTTAAAGCGTCTTGTCCCACTAGTTTGGTAAGAATCAGAAATGTGCATTATGTCATCATCTTGCCCCTCTTCCCCAGCGCATGAGCAATAGGCTCATCTCTTAAATTTGATCGCTGGATCCAACCTTTTGACGATTGGAATAATAAGTAGCCGCAGTAAATACAAGCCTATCAATATTGCTTTATGTCTTCATCAAATATCTTCTACTAATCATCCAGCCTCTTCTTAGATTAAAAAGAGATAAGAATCTGGTCCAACGAAAACTTCTTGGCAAAATAACCACTGTTTATTTACAAGGTGAGAAATATCGATTATTTTTCTATACTTTTAAATGACATTAGAATGATAAGGACAGAGAATTCTGTGTTAACCACTTAAGGTCGTGATTGACTTGTGGGTTGGGAAAGTCGGCAGAGCGCAGACGGTCGGATGATATTTTTATTGACATCGATCAAGCTTTTTCGTGTTATTTATTTTGAAATTTCAGGATGTTTTAAGCAGTTTGGAAGTCTTTTTAAAACCACATTTTGCCAAAAAACGTTTATAGTGTATTTTTTGACCAGTAGTAGAATATTTTAGTGCATTAAAGTGATATTTTGGAACAAATCGTTCAATGTTTTGAAAACAAAGGAGGAATAAGTGAAATCAGTCAGTGGAGGTACATGCCGTTAGGTACACAGAAAATAAAAAAAAGTTTATGAAATATACTTATATTCGTAGATCCTTAGATAAAATATTTAAAATTCGAGTTTTTTTATAAAGGCGATAAAATAAAGCATACTTTTGATGAAGTAGTTTTTTTATAAAGACTATAAGATTATTTTGTTCATATTTTAACTTTTGGTATGAAATTGTTGGGGAAATTGCACTGTATGCCTGGCATAATAAGAATCTGATTGAAATAATTTTAATGATAGTAAAAATTTCCAAATAAAATCACAGTTAGTTCCTCGCTTTGCTCAGGTTACAAATTTTTTGCCTCGAGACAGTATATAATATAGAATATAATTCTTCAACTTGCACATTGGTATGAGATGTACCAGTTTACTTCGTCTTGATATGTGTTGGGTTTGTTTTCTCAATAGCAGTAAACTTTAGTTAAAACTTGACTCTTTAGAACAAGGTGTTAGATGTATTATTTACTTATATTATTGTAGGTTATTAAGTCATGGATCACTAGAGCAAAAATTACAATGTTTTATCTTATTTATGGAATTAAATAAACCCAAAATTATATAGTTTTACCTATATGTTTCCCATGTAAAAAAGGCCCCTATAACTACAGATTACCTAGGTCCTCTGTGCTATACATGAGATTTTAAAATGACATTTGCTTGAATGAGGAACATTTCACAAACACAATAACATAATTTTTAGCTAGTAGGTAATATTTTTTTTCTTTATGTTCCAGGTGATGTGAACTATGTTTGTTTTAATGATTGGCATAATTTTATTGTGTTGAAAATTGAAATTGCAATAATTCATATGCAAATTTTATAATAAATTTATTTTGTATAAAACCACTCTAAACATTTATTATTAGGGAGCTTCCAAAGTTCTAATTGGCAGAATTATTTAAATTATTTTGCAGATTTCATATTATAGTAAAATTTTAATAATATAATTCATGTGTAAATTTATATTTAAGTAGGTAGGTACGCCACTGGTGTTTTTACTGTAAACAACAGAAAGGTAAACATTGTTCCATATAATAATATAACCAAAGTCTCCGTAAGTGTCAGGTATCTTGTCTCTTTTTAATCTAAGAGCCTCTTTAAAGAAAGTCACTATCATTCGTCAAAAATTCAAAGAACTTCGTGAACCTCCTTAGAGACATCAACCCACAACCTGATGACCAGTTTGTAAGTTTTGACATCGAAAGTTTAAAGAGAAGCTACTCGACCTCAAGGACAACCACCTCTCTGAGAGAACCAATCTACCAATGAATGCCATTATGGATTTGTTGATATGCTGTCTGAAGAATTCTTACTTCCAGAAAAAAAACAGGTATTTTCGACAGGAAGATGGTCTACCCATGGGATTTCCACTTTCGCCGGTAGTGGCCAATATCTTGGCAGAGACCGAAACTATGGCTCAGATACATGGACGACATATTTATCATCTAGAAAAAGGACAACAATACACTAGAACAATTCTCCCATGACGTCAACAGCATAAGAAAAACTGCATCACATTAACTCTAGGAAAGAAGAAAACTGTCAGCTCATTTTTCTCGAAATTCTAGTCACCAAAAAGAATTCAACCCAACTCATACTGGACAATATTTAAACTTTAAATCAAACCACTCCACATCAACCAAACTGGCTATTGAAAAATCTTTCATAGATCGAGTCACCTACATCTGCAATACGGAAGAAGCTTTAAATAAAGAATTCGATCTAATCTCCGACGGAACGGTTTCTCCAACTACACGATCAATAAAACTCGTCAGACCACACGAACACAAAGGACGACAGACGTAAATACTGAAAGGAAGGCGACGCTTATAATTCCATACATCAAGGGAATCCCAGAAAAGATAAGAAAAATAGGTAACAATGATCTTCGGACTGTCTTCAAAATGACCACAACAATAAGAAGTCAATTAACAAAAACTAAACCACAACGTCACGAAACCAAGAACTGCATCTACCAGGTACCATGCGAGTGTGGGGATATCTATACCGGAGAAACCAGCCGACCCATAGAAGTTCGCCTTACAGAACATAAACGAAAAACTCGACAAGGGGACACAACTAGATCAAAAAATAGCTCAACATTGCTGGGACAATCAACATCATATGGAATGGAAAGAGGCAAAGGAGGAAAATCTATTCAAGCGAAGTTCAAAGAAACATCATTTATACAGAGGAACACTAATGTATTTTCTCAACAAATCATCACCACCATCAAGGATATTTGAAAGCATTCTAAACGTTGTGAAAAAATAATATTTATGGTACTAGTGTGTTATGTTGAAAATAAGTCACGCGAGAAAGATATATACCACGAGGCCGTCATGCCGAGTGGTATAAATTCTCAAGTGACTTAGGAAACATAACACACACTGATCAAATCAAAGCTACTTGCGTCTCAGTACGCGTATAAATGTCAATGACTTGACAGTGACTTTTTTATATTTTGGTCAAAGGAGGTTGTTTGTTTGGTTGCCACGGGCATGGAACAGATTATCACCATATCTTTCAAAATTAAAATCAGTTCAATCTTTTCGTGAGGCAATATTTAAGAAACTGTTAACGGAGCAAAGTTTATAAATAAAATTAGGATATTTTTCATATACTCACCTGATCCTGTCCTATCAAACTTGTCTCTCGTCTTTTCTCTCTTTCTAATTTTCGATAAGTTAAAATTAATACTTTTCTTTCTTTCTCTTTTTTTCTGCCTTCATCTCATTTATTTAAAACTTTATTTTTTATTGTATGAAAATATGCCTACAACCAATTTACTGATGTATTTATACTATTTTTATGGAAAAAAAATCCTTAGGTTAAGCTAGTGTTAGGGGTTAGGTGGAAGAACAGGACATTTGTTTGACTCCAAGCAGATGCCCTGAACCTCGCCCAAATTGATCTTGTCATTTATATATAAGTTTCTAGATCAATAAAAGACCTTTATTATTATTATACATTGTTAGCAAATGTTTAAATAAATTTTGACACTTGTCAGTTTTCCCTGCAGAAAAGGGAAGCTTTTTTGAAGAACAAAACGTATAGAAAATGGAGGAAACCGATGAAAATTACGTTCCTGAGATGCTTACGATAAGGAGTTCAAAATGTTTGATTCTTGGATGAATTCACGGAAGATAAAAGGTATCGATCTATTGGCTTATTTTTAACATTTGCAAAAAAAATTAGCCCCATCGTCACTATGGACCAAATACTCGATGCTTCGCTCGACCTTTATAAAAAAATCGACATTTCATTGGCAAACTAACGAGCTTTTTGAAAAGCAAATCACAGGGATACAAAACAAAGAAGTCCAAGACATTAGAACGACCTGAAATAGAGAAGTTTTTGAACGAAGCTCCCGACGACGAGTACCTATTGATGAAAGTGCCTTTGATAATGGGGATTTGCGGTGAAAATAGAAAATATTTAAGACAGAGGGAAATATAGTAGTTTTGCTAGACACTAAAACCAAGAAATCGGGAAGTTTTACCATACTTGAAGAAGAATTTCCAGTCAACCCGATCAATTTGTGTAAAAAATACATGTCTGAGGTGAAAGAATACTAGTTCTTTAGAAAAATGGGAGGCGTACCAGCCACTGTGTGGAAATAAATACGTTGTCGAAGATACCTTCAAGAATTGCAATGTTTTTAAAATTGGAGGAACCAACGCTCTACACCGGTCACTGACCGATCACACGACTGAGAAAGTCTTCGGCGACTCTTTTGGCCAATACAGAGGCTAACATGACTACTTTGAAGCGTCACGGAGGATGGAAGTCCTCGACCGTAGCAGTAGAATACCTAGAAGAATCGGTGCATAACGAAATACAAATTGCAGAAAAAATACAAGGTTCTAATGCGTCGGCGTCTTCCAGCACTATCAGCAGCTGTACCGATATAAGAGCGTCGAATTTTACATTGACTTTAAATTCGAATAAATCGTTAGCGTTTTCCTTCAATTTCAATATCAATGTGAATTCTGCTTGTAATAGTAATAAATAAATAGAATACTACTTTAAATATGAACGTGAGTTATAATCCATAACTCACTAGTTATGTGTTATTTGATAGTTTACTTGTCTACAATGACATTAATAATGACAGTCGTAACTGTCATATGTTGGATAAAAAAATAAAGACAAGGGAAGTTCGAAACAACTTACTCTCGGGTTTGTCCCCAACTGCAGTTTTGCCTCGATTTTTTGTTTTGGTTACAAAAATATTTTTTGACGTTTTTTTGGCTGCGGCTAATTTTTTAATTGAAACTTTTGTTTTAGTAATAGATCCTTTTTCATTAAGAAAAAACTAACGCTACCTACATCCATTTTTTTATTTTGAGATCTAAAGTTAGTACGCATGTTCCTTGTTAGTTAAAAAAAAAAACGGTACTGTACCCAAAAATTTTACAAATTTAGGACTGGATCGAATTTCAAACTTCAGACAAACAATTAGCACAAGTGTAAAAAGTCCAAATTTCCCGCTTAAAATTTCTCCAGTTGGAGTCATCTATTCTATTAAGTTTAAAATTTTAGGAGTACACGCTAACATAAAAAGGGACCAACAAATGTGCCACCGCAGGGCGAATATAAATATGTGGTACAATAGTGAAATTAAACTAAAAATTGTTTTTTTTTGCTATACAGGCTTAAATTAGCGCGCTAAATATAGGCAACCAGGCAGATGTTGTCTTAATAAAAAATATAGGTGGTATTATACATGGGTACCTAAACAGAGTTCTCTTAAAAAAAATTAAAGAAAAATGGGGATCCAATAACTTTTTTTTATTAAAAAGCAACATTTTAAAGGGGGCAAAAAGGAGCTTAAGGCCCAGAACCTTCCTATATACGTACGTATAATCGTATATACATGTTTCTAAAGACCCCGAAATTCAAATGAAATCCTTAATTTCTGTAATTTACATTAAAACATTCTAAAAACAGGTGTTCCGAATTAGATTCAGTACAAATTAAAGCAGAGACAAACATAAGTAGCGACTTATCGGTACATAAAGTCGGCATAGCCTGTCTTTAATAAAGGCGGCACTATTTTTGACAATTCCGCACGAAGTTTAAAGGGATTCTGACATTATTGATGTCTAAATATGTCATCTTTGCTATCAAAATAATGACGACTTTCATAATGTTTGTGCCTGCCTTTAATAAAGGACGGCATTAACTTTAATTTGTCAACTTTAAGAATGACACAATATGTTTAGATGACATGTTTAGATGACAAAAATGTCAGAAACCTTTCAACCTTCGTGCGGAACAATCAGAAATAGTGCCGACACAGGCTATGCTGACTTTATGTACCGATAAGTCCCTAGTATCTCTATCTGTTTATCTCTTGGTTTATTACTTTAATTCACAATACCTACATATTTAAATTATTTCTATTAAGTTTTCTCTTGTTTTTTTATATAAATAACCTATGTTTACTAAAATTAGATAGGTGCCTATTGCTTGAGCTCTTGCACTGAAGGGAGGGGAGAGGGAAAGTTTAATAGGTGTTGAGTTAGTGTATACGAAACAAAAATACTTATTTTTAAAAGCAAGTCTCTTCTAATCTCATTTGCAGATTTTTTAAAACTTAACCACCTAATGCGCCGCAGGCAGAAATTTTGAAAATATTACACTAAAATACTATTTTTTTACGCGTTGCAAATGTTGTTGACAAAAAAATTGTTTAATATTAAACAGAATTGTAACAATATTTAATATTGGTATAGCGCCGCAGGGGAAAATTTTTACAAAAAAAAAACAAAAAATTCTTTAAAAATTTTGATTTCTTAGGTTTTTGTTGTAAAATATTTTTGAAAAAGTAGATTGGTTTAGATGCCAAGAACGGGTGGGTTGCAGTGGTGTACTTATATAGATTTGTTGCCAAATTATAAATGCGCCGCAGATGAAAATTTGAAGAAAAATTTTACTAGAAATGCCATTTGTTACACGTTTTGAATGCTGTTGATAAAAATTCTTTAGAATGAAACTAAAATTGTAACAATTAATGACGTCAGCACCGCAGGAAAATTTTTTTAAATTTAAGACATCACACCAAACACACGTCACGAACCGGAGTAAACGGTCAAAAAATAGGGGGAGTTTTAGCTTTCCTTGGGGCCTCTGATCATGATTAATTTATTGTAGATTGGGTTGGACCTCCTAGTGGAGGTTTAATCCCCAAAACGCCCCCCTGGCTACTGCAATAACAAATTTGAAAAAAAAAGAAAATAGTGTAAAAATCAGGTTTGGCCCTCGGCAACGCCAAAGGCACAAAATCTACTGCGCATGCCTGACGCAGTGTACTCGCGCCCAGAAGAGTTTTTGGCTCTGCATTTTTTCCAAGCTAACTTGAGAGTTATTATCGCTACGGCTTTCTTTCGGGAAATGCCAGGGCAGGGTCGTTATAGTATGTTGGCAGCACTGTTACGCGAACCAACATGGCCGCCCAGAATAGCATCAATTTTCTACTTATGTGGTAAATACGTTGCCAAGCCGTACATTTGTTCGAAGATTTGGACAAGAAACTCACCAGTTTAATTTTTTTTTTATTCCAGAAATACCAACCAACTTGATAAAATGCGAGAAGACCTACGAGATGTGCGAGGGTTGCGGCCAGAAAATTCACGACCGGTACCTGATGCGAGTGGCCGACACGAGTTGGCACGAGCACTGTCTCTCGTGCAGCGTCTGCGGCCTGGGATTAGCTCACAGCTGTTATACTAGGAACGGAAAATTGTATTGCAAGGCTGACTACGATAGGTAAGCTCAATTGATTGTAGGGGCGGATACACCATCTTCAAAAGGGGAGGGGAAAGTGACCTCATTTTGGAAAAGCAGTTGCAAAGAGAGGAGAGGCGACCACAACCCCATGTGATCGCTTCTGTTGAATGGTAGATAGATACCTGATCCGACTGGCCGACACTTGTTGGCACGAGCACTTCTTCTTGTGCAGCGTCTGCGGTCTGGAATTAGCTTACAGCTGTTACACTATTAACGGAAAACTGTATTGCAAGGCTGAATATGACAAGTAAGCTTAATTGAATGGGGTTGATTCAGTAGCTTCCAAAGGTGGTGGAGTGGAGAAAAAATTTGAATAATCAAATGTATAATATCTCTAGTGCAGCAAGTGACGTTAGATAACGCGTTGTTGCAATGTTCTGCGACGTTATATTAACGTTGGTAATTGTTTGATGTGTTTGAAATAAACTCTGTGTTTCGGACTTCCATTGTCTATATTTTATTTATACACGACGTTTCGATCAGTCAGAAAGACGATCAGAGATTGTACTGATCGAAACGTCGTGTATAAATAAAATATAGACAATGGAAGTCCGAAACACAGAGTTCATTTCAAACGTTGGTAATGTTGTGTAACCGAACCTCGAACCGAACTTTGCTATACTATAGGGTTTATCAGGCGAAAATGTTTCAAAAAATAACACATGATTATGATATTTTTCTGGTTGTTCATTGGTCTCTAATTATTTTCATTGGCATTTCAGATCTTCCCTGACTTTGCCTGTTTTTGTCAAATTTCCCGGATAGGATAGGATAACAAATTTCCTGACTTCCCGGTCTGTAGGAGTAAAACGAGTTAATATGTATACAGACTTTTCCAGAATTCTTTAAAAGAAAAATAAAAAAGGTTTAAAAAATGTAGCGTTCGGTGAAATTTCTTTATTCAAAAGCAGGGCTCTTTATAAAAATGCTCGTGTAAAACCTATAGCTTTTCCGCCTTTTACACGAATGCAGTGGCGGGACTTAAAATCAACTAAAATCAAAAAAGCTTTTCCAATTCCTTCTTGCAAACTTTAAACATACGGCGCTTTGTTAAAAAATGGTGAATGCGATCGAAAATTTAAAATTTTTAAGTTGGTGAAGTGGGGCGCTCGGGATATCTTAACACGAATACCATTAACTAAATATAACAAAATTTAAAAAAACGGTTAAATACAATCTCATAAAATATCTATCATTAATAATAAGTTTACAATAAATTACGAAAAATTCATTTTTGTTATGCGATACGTCCATGAGCGCATCCAAGGAGGGTCTTGGGGATCTTAACCCCCCTCAAGCCCACTGAAAAAATAACTATATTCTTATCATTCTTAACTTAATTACCAACTTAAAGCTTGATTTTTAAACCACAGAAATATTTCATAAGGTTTTGAAAGCTTATTCCCTTCGCCATCAGTACCGTTTGATACATAATTGAAAGTTTTTCTGGATATCCATTGTTTTTATAATCAAAATGGTTTTATCGAAAACCTTTGCAACGAAACGATTTTGAAAACAGAACAGGAACTTTGGAATAAAAGAAAAATAAAGATATCAATATAAAACATGATACATTTTACAAAGTTATCTATATCTAAAATATCTAAAACATTAAGAAATACTATTGAAAATACTCGGCTTAATGGTTTGGCTTAACCCCAATCAAGACATTGACATATCTGTCGAAGAAGTACTCGATAGATAGCAAAATCGAAACGCCGAATTCTATTAGAATAGGCTTTTATTTTTTTATAATAATATAATATCTAGGTATAGGCTCTAAATTTAGTTTTGTATTTTTATAGACTAAATATATATGAAAGACTATACAAATATGTCCTATAACCAAGCCCAAGTACGTACCTACCTAGGTACTCGACCCCCCCCCCTCCCACACATTTTTCTGGGTTATTATTAATTAATAGATATATAAAGGCCCAAGATGCGAGAAAATCATCCCACCAACCATTGCCATGACTTCGAATACCCATCCAATAAACGTAACGTCGACTCACCTTATTTCTCTCATTAGAGCGGTTCATTTGGTAACCGAGTCTGGACGCTTATTCTTGAACGACCGTGAGGTGAGGTGAGCTTTTTTCACCACCTTTTTCCACGAGGAATTTCGCTCACCTCACCTCACGGTCCGTCAAGAGTAAGCGTCCTGGCCAACTTGATGTTTCGCAGGGTTGGCCAGATGCTTTTTAATATAGAGAAATACACTGGCCGGGTCATTATATAGTATCTTTTAGTTATAAGGATACGCCCCTGGTGCTCTCATACACAATTTAAGCGCCCCCATATGAGTTTTTGGGAGGCGTCGAGCCGAAGATCTAATAAAACCATCGCCGACGTCGTCGCTCTATAGAGCTAGTCGTCTACTTTCTATGCTTCGAGCAAGAAAGCGTTTGCTTTTAATGATGCATAGTGGGAAAAGAAAATGAAACTGAGATACAAGCGCAAGCTTAAAAACTGTACTGTCTAGGAATATTTTATTGAAAAACAGTTTTTTTTATACCTTCATCAAAAACACGATTTTAGTAAGTGGTCGCAAATAAATAAACCATAGTTTTTTTGGTCGGACACAAAAAACGTTTTTTTTATACCTTCATCAAAAACATGATTTTAGTAACTGTCTGCAGATAACTAAAGCATGACTTTTTTGGTTACCGATGCAAAATAACTTTTTTTTGATCACGGGTGCAAAAAATGATTTCGGTCCATTTTTTAGCCAAAATTAAAGAGAAATAGCGGAAAACAGTAATATTGAAAAAATATAATTATTCTTGCCTAAAAATTAAGCCATTTCCGCCAGTTTTCACCAAGCATTTATGAAAAAAAAATTTAAAAACATCGTCAAAATATCAAACTGTCAACGATTAAAATGTCGCAACAATTAACGTCACCGAATAAAAAGCCACATCGCCATGGAAACCACCATTGTTATTTCATTTACCAGCCGCCTTGATTTATAGTGTAAAAATGGTGTGTTGCGAGAAGTGCTCTTCGTTCGAGATTTTTAAAAGTATTTTCCTGTTTTTCTTGGATTGGAACAACTCGCGGCTAAACTGTGCTTTTTTTTACTCGCGATTTTACATACCTCGCTGCCCTCGTTATTTAAACCAACGCTTGTAAAAAAAGCACTATTTTAGCTACTAGTTGTTAAAACTACTATTTTTTATCACGAGTGCAAAAAAAATTCCCATCCTTCTTTACCGAAATTTCATAAAAATAGCCAAAAAGAGTAAAATTAAGAAAACCTTATGAGTCCTACCTAAAAAATTAAGCCTTTTTATTAAATGGTTTTCAAATATTCACAAAAAATCATTTCGAAAATACGACAAAGAACAAACGTCAGAATTTAAAATGACCGACAATATTTTGTTGTATCGTCCATGGCCGCCTAGATTTATGGTACAAAAACGGCGAGCTCTCAGAGGATGTTGTGTTCCATCAGTTTTGTTATGGTAAGTTTTTTTGTGTTTCTTAGGATTTTTTGATAGATTTTTCACAGAGACCGTCATTTTTACTTGTTAACTACGTAGATAATATTTAAAAAGTCTACCTTCCCTAATAACTGAATCTTGTTAGAAATTTTAAATATATTCCTTTCTCTGCCATAAAAGTTAATGAGTTTTTGTATTGTTTTATAAGATTCTACGTGTTACGCTGATTTCCTCGTAAAAACTGGTAAAAAAATTTGTACTTTATGAGATTTACCTTGGTTTTTACAAGTTTGTTTCACATACAGCATATAAACCTTATAAAAACCCAATAAAACCATCTCAACAAATCTCGCGTAAAACTTCTCCAAAAGAATTGATGCGGTTTTTTTGGCAGGGAGGACTTGATTTTCATACCAAAATTAAAATTAAATATGGATTAATTCAGTAATTTCACAAAAATCATATATAACAAAATATAAAATCCGGAAGCAAAACCAATGAACTATATCTCACTGTACGTCGACGGGAATACTTCTAAGAAGGGGAAGCTCCCTACTATTGTTAGAAAAAGCACAAGGGGGTTTGTATTGTTGTACATCTTACATATTGAAGTTTGTACTAAGGAAAGGCATGAGATGTTTTAAATTATATGTTTCCCTGAATCGCTATTGATGTTGCACAAAAAAATATGGAGAGATGCATGCAATAAAAGGAAATCGCTAAGATAAAAAATATCTGTCACTATATTTACCCCAGTCAATCTAGTAAAAAAGTGGAAAAAATAACACATCTTTGATTTTTGGCCATATTCAAAAAATTACAGATTTCTGACATATTTTTTCAGAATCGTTGTTTACAGCCATAAACAACGATTCTAGGAGCATAATCCTATTGGAAATATTAACACGCCAGAACGAATCCGTATCAGGTAACTTGGATAAGTACCAGTGCGGAACGATGCCGATTTATAAGTGATTCAAGGTTGGAAATCAAAGCGTATGATGGTGTTTAATGATGTATGGGGAGGGTGACCAGTGAAACCACTGATGAGCCTACGCTGGTTACCCAAGGCGAAACATCGTTTAATCATTTCTCTTTTCGCTTTGGTCCTTTGTTTGTTCCTTGTGGGATGCTCATCCAAGTTTGAATTTTCGTTATTTCCACCAAAGATCTTTTGATCTTTTGTTTTTAAAATTTGGTTATCTTCCTATTTAAAATGGCCGACTTAGATGTGCAATATAGTTCCTCGGTGCGCCACTGCAATATTTAATGTAAGATAACGGCCGTAGTTTTTCACGGATGACAGTTGTACTTCAGTTTTTAACTTAAGACATTCATGGTTAGCCTGTGTACCAAATTTAACGATCATGGTTTAACGGATTAGGAAATTAGGTCATAGATATTGAGAGAAGATATTTTCTAATATGGCGGATTCATTTTTGACATAAGCAGAATGCCATCTTGGATTTTTATATTAGGCCCCAATACCGAATTTTCGCTGGTTATGCCCATAAACAACGATACTAAAAAAATGTATGTCAAAAATTTTTGCAATATGGGGACCTCGGATCCAGGGGATTGTAGGGGACTTTCGGTATATTGTTTATAAAGGTATTCTAAAGCTCTGTGCCAAAAATCAAAGATGTGTTATTTTTTTCCACTTTTTTACTAGATTGATTGAAAGGTATTTATACAACTGGTAGTAGAAAGTAGAACAATAGGTAGGTATCTATCTATCTAATAGAAACTGAAGGGTTTAATGAAAAAAAATTATTAAATATTTTTTTAAATTTTTTAAACCATAAATATAAAAAATACAATTTTTATTACTGAACGGGCCTGGGGACATAGACTGTATGTCATCAAAATCGGTTTACATAAACAAAAGTTATGACCCAAGCAGCATTTTAACGTTGCGATGACGTATTTTAAGAAGTCGGCGACTTGACTATAGTTGCCCGGTCAACGTTTTGTGAACGTTGTTGAAACCCAGTTTTGCACTAATTTGGGGAATACATTGTCGTGTCGTAGCGACGTTGCAACCCTTACTACAGTCGGAGAAAGTCGTTGGTTTAACGTCGTAGGTTTACCAGAAAACGACTAAATTTAGCGCCCTCTAGGCTCACTTTTGCTGTTCAAAAATTTTCCAACTATCTAGTTGTAAAATAAATAATGCAGTAAAAATATTTAGGTGTTTGATTCTAAAAGAAATACACATTTTCCAGGCAAAAATATCTGACGCAAGCCAGTTTCCTGTCAAATATAGGTCTACTTTGACCTAAAAAAAACGCACGCCCTAAATCCAAAGTGTTTTAAGAAATTAGTTGATTTTGAAAAATTACATTTATCTTTTTTTCCATCTCACTCTTCGCAACAAAGAGATAAATAAAAAATGAGAGGCAAGAAGTAAAACTGTGGACCTAGTATTAGTGACATATCAACATCTGTCAAAGTTGTTTTTTTTTACTTTTTTTAACAAAAACTAAAACCTCTAAATATTTTTTTGCCTAAACGTTGTTTAAACGACTTAAAAACGTCGTGTCTCTACCCGAGCTAATTAGATGACATTTCCTTAACTTCACCGACCATCCCAATGCACTACCAGTTCTCAGTTCGTCGTGGAAACCTTTCAACAACGTCGGTATTTAACGGAGGTTGCACACGTAGTTAATGCGCCGTTGTTAAAACGTCTAAAACTCACCGTTGCCAAAATGACTAACACGAGCACCAAATTGAACGGTAATCTTGGTCAGTTTGGTGGTTGGAGGCGGAAAAATGTTATACTTGGGGACCATTTAAAAAAACGGAAAAACTCCCAGGGCAAGCGGGTATTCGACTGGAATTTTTGTATGTTTGTTTGTTCCACCATCACGCAAAGACTGAACGGATTTTGATGGAAGTTTCACCGTAGGATTCCTTGCAAGATATAGGTTTTAGTTAATCAAAATCGGTTCACAAAAAACGCAGACAAAACGGGTATTCGATTGGATGGAAAGGTTTGAAGGGAGTGAGGTGGAGGAGAAGGGGAAAAGTACAATTATTTTAATCAATGAGAACGGAGTCGCGGGCAGTAGCTATTATAAAATTTTTCAGAATTCGGTTTTTGGAGCAAACACCCTTGTGTAAATATCATCTCGGTAAAATATTATACTGCCTCAGCTTTTACCTTGAAACATAGCTTTGATTAAAAAACTATGCAGAGTGCCGGGATTAAATTAAATTTGCCTAAAAAAGTAATAGATCTATGCAACCATTACCAATTTTTTTTTTTTTGTTTTTTTCAGAATATTCGGTGTCAAATGTTCACGATGTGGCGATCGATTACTACCCCACGAAATGGTCATGCGCGCGCAACAACACGTCTACCATTTGTCCTGTTTCGTCTGTGTTATGTGCTGTCAGCCCCTACAAAAAGGCGAGCAGTTCGTTTTGAGGGCCGGACAGCTGTTTTGTAGGACCGATTTCGAGAAAGAGCTTTATCTTATGCAGCAGGTAAGGACGACTCTGTTGCCTTCTTACAGGGGCGCCCATCAACTTTCTCAAAGGGCTCACTTATTCTCATCACTTCACTTATTCTCATCAAATAAAAGTTGCATGTTAGACTTATCAAATTTGTCAATAACCCTAGAGCAAAAGTCAGCAATGTCAGAATATTGGTCGTCAATAGTCAAAGACATTTTAAAACATCTCAGGGGGGGGCAATAGCCCCCCTGGACCCTACGTATGGGCGTCCATGGCCTTCTATTAACAATTTAAGCATATAAAGAGTTCTTATTCTCAAAATATGGCCAAAATATTCAAGTTGCCGTTTTTTGATGTTGTATAAAACTTCAAGATCTTTAGTCTCTGAGGTATCTTGAGTATTCTACGCGACCACAGAACGCTGATTTCATTTTGATAAAGGATAATGTTTTTGCTTTGGGGTAATGGCATTGGAACATTTTATGGGGTACAAGTATTTTCCTACTTGTATTAAAATTAGTTTGTCAATATTTTAATCGTAAAAAATAATAATTAAGTATAATATTTTATTTTCACTTTCATTCCAGTAATATTTATGGGCCAATAATAGTAAAAGTCACATTCAAGTTTTAATCATTAAAAAAATTTGATTTACAAAAAAATTTACTTTACAAAAATGTCATAATTTCTCTTAGATTCTTCATCTTGTATTATAAGCTATTCATACAACGATTATATGTTTTCACGGATTTTCACTTGCAAAAACGTCTATTACTGTATCAAAGTTGATTTCTTTTGCACACTTATTTTCTATCCTTACAATATTGCTATCTCTGCCATCCAGGTAGCTACGTCATTTTATTTCACAGATTTTGTGGTGCTGTAGCTAGCATATCCCACGAATAAAAAATATCTGATAATAAATTAAAATATGAAAACTGAATGTAATTAAAAAATAATTTTTACCGAACTTTCTAATTTTAGGCTAGTTCTGAAGACGATCTTTTAGACGAAAATAGTAGACCGAGAGATGGTAGAAGAGGGCCCAAAAGACCTAGGACTATATTAACTTCAGCCCAAAGAAGACAATTTAAAGCGTCATTTGAGGTAAGTCTTTTTATTAATCGGATCGGGGGTCATGCCTCCTCCTAGAGTTTAGACTGACCATCACTTTTGAAAAATAAATATTGTATTTCTCGTAACCGACGTTTTCAGGAATTCTATTAATTAGTAAATTTTTGGATAGGTTTCACAAACAAAATTTTTTGAAGAATGTTCTGCTTAAATTGCAAAAAATTTGGCCTACGGCGCTATAACATAACTGATTATTAGGATTATAGATAAATTTAAAACAATTTTTGTAAAAATCATTCAAAACCTACAAAAAATTAAATTTTTAGTATAATTTTCTGAAAATTTTAAGTATTTTAAGGTTTATTATGCAATCACAGTTGCGTTTTATCTATTTCTTATTTGAAAAACACGTATTGCTTTTTTTTCTGGTAAAAGAATCAACACACAAACATCCTCAAAAAATTAGTCCCCTAAATTCACATTTGTTTGTAACTCGATTTAAAAAAAAAACGCACACATGCAGTCACAAAATTGACCTTTGTACGACAATTTGTCATATTGTTTAAAAAAGGTCTCTAAAACTGAATATATTTTTTTATTTAAATTAAAGGCAACCTTATTTTTATATTAAATTTTGCATAGTACTAAAAAATCAGCAAAAATAATATTTCAGTACAGTTTTTATTGAACAATCAAATTATCACTCGAGTAACGCACGAAGGCTGTTCTATAAAGAGGGCGGTAACCCGTTTTGGAGTTAATAAAATAACAATAATACGATGGAAACAGCGCGGCAGCGCTGGATTGAAAACAATTCGACGAATAGGAAACTTGGATTAGGACAAAAACGATGGTAAACTTAATACTAATTATTTTAACTTAAAAAGAAACTAAAATAAATAATTTAGTATTTAATAGGATCACCATTTTTCTTTATTACAAGCTGCAAATGTCTGGGCATTGAAAAGGTTTAATTTTGAAAATACTGATGGTCTTCTGAGAGCTGATCCAATGCGCGATAAATAGCATCGCTTAACTCTTCAGCATTTCGTGGTCTCCAATTCCTTTGGTATATTATTTTAACGATTCGACCCCATATATTTTCCATTGGGTTAAGGTCAGGGCTATTGGCTGGCAAAGGAAGTGTTTCTATATTATTATTCTGAAACCATTGGCGAACAACATTAGCCGTGTGTACTGGACAGTTGTCCTGCTGATAAACGAAGTCATTATTTTCATGTAAAGCCTGTACAGATGGCAGCATAACGTTTTTCAAGGATTTCAATATTTCAATATTCGTTCACTATTGAATCTTCCTTCGATTCTCCAAAAAAAAACCCAAACCTCTAGCACTAAACCAGCCCCACATGTTTACAGAAAAATGTCCAGCTTTTTTAATTTGGTTTGTATATTCGGGTTCAAATCTATAATTTGGTGGACGATAAACTAAAATTCTCCTGCTGCTTGAAGATGATTAAACATTTTTGTCGTCAGTGAAAACCACCCTCCCCCGTCATTATCACGAAGAACGTTGTTCAGTGCAAAAATCACTCTGGCCTGTTTTTGTTCTTCTGTTAGAAAAGGCTTCTTTGCAGCAACTCGACAAGAGACTTCTGATTTCGTTACTCTTCTATTTACTGTTGCTAGAGAACCCGGAAATAATGTTACATTAGCTGCTTAAATCGACGTTGAAAAAGGATTTTGTCTGAGATGGTCAATAAGTCTCTCATCTTACACTTCAGAACTTACTTTTGGTCGCCCTGATCCATCTTTCCTATCCGTAGAATTATTTTCAATCCAGCGCTTTTTCCATCGCATTATCGTCATTTTATCAACTCCAAAATGGGTGGCCGCTCTTCTTATAGACCAGCCGTCTTCTATAACTCGAGTGATAATTTGAACTTTTGTAAATGTTTATATCTGTGGCATTTTTAAGGATGTCACACTGAATTTTAAGCTGTTAGGCATACTAAGCTGGTGGTGCTTATAATAGTATACACTAATGGAAAGCTAAATTTTGTGGCATAAGAAAAAATGCATGTATGAGTTTTTTTTGAAATCATGTGTACTTACAATTTTTTTCACTCCAGCTATTCTATAAAATTTTTCTTTCACATATTTATGTAGAAGTACCCATCTGTTTTTTAATTCTCAAACAAAGTTTTAAGGGTAAATTTATTTCACAATTTATTTTTTTTTTTGAAATCATGTGTACTTACAATTTTTTTCACTCCAGCTATTCTATAAAATTTTTCTTTCACATATTTATGTAGAAGTACCCATCTGTTTTTTAATTCTCAAACAAAGTTTTAAGGGTAAATTTATTTCACAGGTCAGTCCAAAACCATGCCGAAAAGTCCGCGAAGCTCTAGCGAAAGATACCGGTCTCAGCGTCCGAGTGGTCCAAGTATGGTTTCAAAATCAGCGGGCGAAAATGAAGAAGATTCAAAGAAAAGCGAAAACGGCGGAAGACGGCAAGTCGTCGTCGAGCGATAAGGATAAAGGCGATACGGATGACAAGGTGATAAAACAAGAGTCGTCGCCGGCCAGCGGGGAGTATTTGGGGTTAGGATTTCCCAACGGAAGTCAACCGCTGAATCCCAATCATCCTTATTCGCCTGATGGTAAGAAGACTATAGTATAGCCAAAAAGTATCTCCCTTGAATAACAAATTTAGTTGTTACACCCTGTATAGTTAAGCATTTAGACGCCGTTTTACTTAAACCTTGTTCTCACTATGCATCAAACTAATAACACTTTTTACATCCTTCATTTTTTTTTTGAAGCATGGAGCTGTTCACACTATTAATCTTTTTTTTAGAGGCAATGTAATTTTTAGCCAACATAACAAAATCACTAGCCAAAAAAATCGAAATATATATAGCACTAGCTTTTTAAGTGCTTTGTTTACTTTTTTCCTAAACCTAACCTTAATTTTTGATTTTCTATTGGAGGTGAAATATTTGTCGGAAAATTAAAAAATAAAACTCATAAACCTAACATTCACAGCTGATCGGCAAGTTGACAACATAAAAAAACCGGTTGGCATTCAAAAGATAACTAAAAAATTCCCCAGCATGCATGCAACTTTCTGTTAAAAATAGAACATTTTCTATTGTGGCGCGTCTTGCAACACGCTTCATTTTTCGAGGGCTTTCATAGTGTGAACACACCTAAGATGCATGCAACTTTCTGAGAAGCATGAAAAAGTTGCATATTGCGAACAGAGGGCTTTAGGGAGAACTAAATTTGTACTATTTTTTTCAGACAATTACCCCGCCCACTCGGGCGAAAGCTTCTGCAGCTCGGACATCTCTTTGGACGACAGTACAAATTTCGACCATCTCGACGAGGCTACCTCCGACACCTTATCTTTACAAAATCTAGAGTTACATCAGTCGCACGGGCATCACAACGATGCTCCCTCTACCGGGGGTATAACCAACCCCATCGACAAGCTTTACCTCATGCAAAATTCGTATTTTAGTGGAGAACACTAATAGCCGTGTGGTAATAGCGTTTTCGATCTACACTGTCTCAGATCAATCACAACCAGAGCAGTGATGTCACAAATCTGTTCGGGAGTGATCTGAGGGCGATTTCGAATCAGAATACGAGCACTCGATTTGCGATCGTAAATGGAACGTATTTTTTTTTAACTTTTCAGGGCCCCCTAGTGTAATTCAACACAAAGCTTTACTTTCACTTTTAGCAATTTTTTGTGTGCTTACTATAATTATTATTGTTCTCTTCTTTTAATTGCATCAGTCTGAGAGAGATCCAACTTACTAGAAAATGCTCCCCCTGCACCCCTCTGCCCATAAAACAAAACTATCTCCTTGATATAGTTATCGTTGACAGATAAACGGGGTCGAAGGGTGTACAGGCGGGTCTGCCAAGCCATTTTCCTGGTATGTTGTAGTATGCTGGATCTCTCTCAGCCGAATGCATTTAGAAAAAGAGAACAATAGTGATTATAGTAAGCTCACAAAAATTTGCTACTCTTTCTGCACCCGCAAATTTAAATCGCGAGAATAGAGGATTTAGAGCAAAACAATAGGGAAATTTTGGAACACTTAAAATTTTAACAACTTTGACAGCCGCTGTGGTAGTGTTTAACAACCACTAACACTATCGATTTTATAAGAGTTTTTGGAACACATTAAAATGTCACTTGTAAAAAATTTTAGAGATGGGAAAAAATAAAAAATTTGGCTTAATTGTACCAAATAAGTGTGTTACATGTTGGAACCTGGTAATATTTTATTATTTTTAAAATTAATTGCGCCAAAATTCTTTAAAATTAAGCAGATAGATAACCACAACCACAACTAATGGATTCATAGCTTACGGCAGTGGTAGTGGTTAATTACCAAAACAACCCATTATATTTCTATGGTCTAATATCGTTTTCGATTATCCTCCTCGCAAAACGCTCGGGGATTGCCCGGGATCAGAACAATAGGGATATTTTGGAATGCTAATTTGACACTTCATAGTGGTTGTGGTAATTACTGCGTCTGCGCAATAGCTAAACGTCATTCGGTTGTGGTAATTACTACCACTGCCGTAAGCTACGAATCCATTTCGTTGTGGTTATTTTTCTGGTAAATTTTAGAGAATTTTAGGCGCAATTAATTTTAAAAATAATAAAATATTACCAGGTTCCAACATATAAAACACTTATTTGGTAAAATTAATCCAAATTTTTTATTTTTTCTCATCTCTAAAATTTTTTACAAGTGACAGTTTGTAATGTGTTTCCTCTGGTAAAATCGATGAGTGATAGTGGTTGTTAAACACTACCACAGCGGCTGTCAAAGTTGTCAAAATTTAAGCTTTCCAAAATTTCCCTAATGACGTCACAGATCAGTTTTAAAGCGCTCCAAAGCCTATCACGAGCTGTCAAGAGCGCTCGGTCAACGATTAGTTCAAATACACGTTCGATTTGGTCGCTGGTCCGTTTTAGAGATTGGAATTGTTTAGAAACGATTTTTTTTTCTTCCGTGCATTGACGAGAACAACCATATTCTTGTCCAAATCGTACAGAATATATACAGCGTGGATTCTTTAAACGGAACGGTGCTTCTAGCGGGTTAGAATTTGGTTGAATAAAAAAATCCAAAAACACGTCAACTGAGATTTGCTATCTTGGATTTTTTTTTATGTCATCTTGTGTACGAGTTATGGCAAAAAATATATGTTTTAAATAGGACACCCTGTATATTTTGCAATTTTTGAAATCTGTAAACAATTCTCTCTTCAGCAATACTACACAGTAGGATCTATCTTTTACGATAATCAAGATATTTTTATCTAAATCTGTATGGAAAACTTCGATATTCATTCAAATATCCCCCGTAAAACAGGGCATAGACAACAATTCTATGCCTCTATCTTGGAAACCATAAGAGATAGAGTATTAGTGTGTGGTATTGTAAAAAGATAAATTTTTTAAAATTCAAAAATATCAAACTATACAGGGTGTCCTATTTTTAAAAAATATTTGTTTGCCATACCTCGTAAACAAAATGACATAAAAAATATCCAAGATAGCACGATTAAAGAAAATTAAAAATCTCGGTTGACGTGTTTTTGGACTTTTTTGTAAAACCAAATTCTAACCCGCTAGAAGCACCGTACCGTTTAAAGAATCCACCTTGTATATAACATGTATATAATCGTAGTGATTCGACTTTAATATTTTTCCTTTTTATACTAATTTTCTAGCAAAACAACAACTGTAGAATTTCTCCGATCAACTTCGAGAAATCCCGCTTGGAGCAGCGATCAATAATCGCACACGTAAATCTGGCAGAGAGCAGTGACAAAACATTGACCGGTCAAATGACTACTGACCAGACCCTTCGTTTAAAAATAAAAGGAACAAAAAATCACAAAGTAATTGTTTTGATCCAACTTCAAGATTGATCGGTCTGCCAGAGATTTGGGGCACAAATCGAACATGCAGATCTCGGCGGGAGCGTGATCCTTTCTGAAATCGAACAAGCAAATCTTCTTTGGATTGATTTCGGATCACTCGGGAGCGGTTGTTGAGCTTAGATCGAAAACTCTATAATAGCGCTTTCGTTTATTGCTCTAAAGCCACTCTCGCGTACTCCAAGATCGATACGAAAAGGATCCAAGCAAACCAGGAGGTGGCGGTAAATAGTCGCCCGCTAAAATGTTTTTCTATTTACAATCGGTCCTGCATAGATTAAGGAACTACCTTAACCTATGTGGTCCTGGTTGACCGTATTAAGCGTTTTGTCGCTTCGTAGGCGCCAGCCCCACGCAACCTTTTTCGCGGCAGAACGGTTGAAGTTAAAAGACAATTTGAAATAAAAGGCTCGTGGCGTAGTGGGAGAGTATCAGACTCCCACCCGGGACGCGCAAGTTCGGATCCCGGTTGCGTCTAACACTTTTTTTTCAAATTACAGGTAAAATACTCGCGCACACCCGCCTGTTGTTCGACAAGTGCCCAAGCGATCATGGGCGGTATACATGCCGCGGCGCCCCAAGTTGTCGAGCCGCCAGCTCGCTTCCGAAAAATTGTAAGAGATGCCCTAGCGTCCAGACCACGTTGTGTTTGTTGGGATTTGCATGTTCGAATCTGTTACTCCGGATTTGAAACAGATCGATCTTTCTGCACCCGCAAATTTAAATGGCGAAAGTAGAGGATTTAGAGCAAAACAATAGGGAAATTTTGGAACACTTAAAAATTTTAACAACTTCGACAGCCGCTGTGGTAGTGTTTAACAACCACTACCACGCATCGATTTTACCAGAGTTTTTGGAACATCTTAAAAACTGTCACTTGTAAAAATATTTAGATATGAGAAAAAAATTAAAAATTTGGGTTAATTTTACAAAATAAGTGTTTTATATGTTGAAACTTGGTAATAATTTATTATTTTTAAAATTAATTGCGCCAAAATTGTCTAAAATTAACCAGAAAAATAACCACAACCACAACGAAATCAATTCGTAACTTACGGCAGTTGTAGTGGTTAGTTATGACGTTTAGCTATTTCACAGACGCAGTAATTACCACAACCACTACGAAGTGTCAAATAAGCGTTCCAAAATATCCCTAATATCCTAACACTATATCTTACGGCCACATAAAATGCGTACAGCAGAAGTTAGCTGCAGGTCTATTGAATTTAAGTTTTGCTAATTGCGTTGCTTATTGTAACTGACTGACGTTTTTGAATTACAGGTTAGATCTTTTGACATTGTAAACACAAACATAAGGAGACTGGTCACACTTTACTAAAAAACTGACATACAATGAATAAAACAATTTTTTTTATATTATTCAACATTTTAGTATAAAAAAGTATCGAGAAGAAGGAACTGTTTGGCGAAAGGAAAGAATAACTTAATCATGGTCTGAAGGATCAGTAAATCTGAGTAATCTAAGTCTTTGCAGGCAACCAAAAATGTTCAAAATCAAAAAGAAATTATTAAAACACTATGTAAATTTAAAAAAAGAAACAAGAAAACGTTTCTTCAGTAGCCTGTCATTACCCCGTCAGCCTCGATAACGTTTGCCAGTCTTCGTGGCATGGAATCTGCTAAATTTTGAAATAAATTTGGATTTGAAACGATGACTTTGTCGTACCCTCTGACTATGAGTTCCATTAAGTGGTTGGACAATATTCATTCGTGTTAACTTTTTTGCTATAAGGTCCCACACATTTTCCATGGGATTGGCGTCAAGAGTTTTGCCGGCCATGGCAAAACCTCCCAACTAGCAATTTGTCGACGTCTCAACGTTGTGCACCGCGTGCCAACGTTGCGTCGCAACGTTTACTTTTACTCAAACACCACCCACTTTTGCACCAATTTGGTGGATGATTTTTTGGTTGAGTCAACGTCGCGATCGCGACTACAGTTGAAGGAATAGTTCAATGGGTTTTGGAGTACAATTATTTGTTCAAAATATTATTTATTACGTAAAATGATAAATACGCTATTCGACTACAAATTAAACTATTTCTAACACCATAATATTATTAAAATAAAATGATATTCTATGTCATATATCATGTTTTGCATCATCATAAGATGCGAACCAATGCCAAAATATATAAACAGACGGTAGTTTACTGTCAAATGTACAGTTCGTAGCTCTAAAAAACAAGCGCGCCCTCGATTAAGATGATTTTATGAAATTAAAAAAAAATCATGATTTAAAAATCGCTCCGAAAATCCTCTAAAGATGTTGCTTAGGATTCCTAAGAACAAAATACGAATTTTTATATGCAAAAAGATCTTAGTTTATTGTCGAAAAAAGCAAAAAAATAATTTTTAATGTTTGTTTACAAATTAGCATACAATGGTTTTAACAATCAATCATGGCGGCACTTATTAGTTTCTATGACAACCAAAGGAGTCCCGTGTCTCGACTGCTTTAACTACTTAACTATGTTTTGAACGGATTCCCTAACTTAAAAGACGCGAACACGCCTCAATTTTTACCCAATCGAAATTGCTCCACAGTTTGGCTTTCTGCTGCTCACTTAATTTCTGTCCTTGTTGTTTACACAGGACCTTCCTCTATTTTTCTGACACACTGGGGAATCACCTTCAATGACAGCTGTCACATGTCAAAATATCGAAGAATATTTTGTTTTGTTCCTTTTCATAGTGCAAAATGTTCAAACAAAACTAATAGAAACTTTACAAAACACTTCTTAGTTAATTGACGTTTGTATGACAGACAGCAGTGCTCCAAAATTGGTTTGCTGCAAACATAACAAAAAAATTGGTTAGATGAAAACAGGCGCGCCCGCGTCTCCAATAAACCGGCCAGAAAACGTGGAGTAAATTGATCAATTTTTGGTTTAGCACACACCGGTTTGTAGTCGGCGCCTTCACAACTAAGGAATAACTGTTAGTACAATAGACGGTCATAAATAGTTGTGATGGCGACTGAAGTTGTGATAAATGTTTAGGCGTCGTATAATAGTCGACGTTGTCGAACGTCCCCATGATAACTATTCTTTATCTGTAAAACAACGTTTAAAATTAGTGCAATTCTAATTTTTACAACTTGCACAACTAAAAATTGCTAGTTAGGTTCTGCGACGATAAAATATCGAAGAATATTTATACAATTTGTTCCTTTTCATAGCGCAAAATGTTGAAACAAAACTAATAGAAACTCTACAAAACACTTTTGACGTTTGCATGACAGACAGCAGTGCTCCAAAATTGGTTTGTTGCAAACGTAACAGAAAACTTGGTTAGATGAAAACAGGCGTGCCCGCGTCTCCAACAAACGGGCCAGAAAGCGTGGGGCAAATTGATCAATTTTCGGTTTAGCACACACCGACTTGCAGTCGGCGCCTTCACAACTAAGGAATTACTGTTAGTAAAATAGACGGTCATAAATAGTTGTGATGGTGACTGAAGTTGTGATAAACGTTTAGGCGTCGTATAATAGTCGAAGTTGTCGACGGTCGCCATGATAACTATTCTTTATCCGTAAAACAACGTTTAAAATTAGTGCAACTCTAATTTTTACAACTTGCACAACTAAAAATTGCTAGTTGGGCTCGATGTTGTTTTGCTGGAATCACTGTTTAGAAATGCGTGCGGTATGGATAGGACAGTTATCCTGTTGATTCACAAAACCTTCTATATGAAGAATGGTTACTTCTGGAAGCATAATATTTCTCATCATATCAACATAAACCTCAGCCGTAAATCTTCCATGGATTCTAAAAAGAGCCGCATGTCCTCTCGCCGATATCCAACTCGACACACGGAAAATCTTCCAGCCCGGTCTTCGTTCCCAGCAATATATTTTTCAAGATAGCGTGTTCGTGGCGGGCGATATACCGAAATTTGTTCGCTGTCAATGTGGGACTGAAAGATTTTTTCATCCGTGAAGACCACTTGTTGCCAAAATTATTTTTCTTGTAGTGAATAGTTCAGTGCAAAAATTAACCTGGCTTGCTTCTTTTCCTCACTAAGTAAGATTTTCTTGACAGCCACGCGACATCCAAGTCTAGAACGGCTTATCCGTCTGCTCGTCGTTCTTATGGATCCAGGAAAATGTGCCTCAATTTTTGCCGCAAATGGGTGGTCTTCAAGAAAGTCGATTAGTTTCTGATCCTGCTGAGGCGTACTGACTTGGGTCAAGCCAGTGCCTCGCCTTGTAGCCTAGTTTCGTCCATAATTTAATTTTTAATCTAAAATTTGGGCTTTTTCGAATTCGTTTAGTTGGAACATTTTTAAATATAAGCGCAAGACAACAACAAAATCTGACAGTGACATTTTTTGTCAATTTGAAATACCTAAAAGATTACTGAGTTGCGAGGCCCATAATACACTATATAAATATTATGTGGTCGGAAGTGTGCATACTTTGTTTTACATTTTTATCTTATTTTTTTGCTGAACTTTTTGTGGGTCAAAACAGAAAAAAATGTATTTAATAATTGTTCCTCAATTCTTCTATACTTCATCCGAGGAGGAAGAACTTGTACTCGAAAGGGATAGTCCCAAAAAGCGGGACCAAATACGCAATTATGTGTCTGAGGTGGTACCCGATTATACTGAGGAGCAAGCAATGGGAGGTTTACCCAACTCATTATTAAGCATAAATTTAGTGCTAATTCTGAATGTCTGTCTTTCTTCTTCCTTATCAAAATCAAGTGGCAGGCATAGAAAATTAGCGTTAAATTTATGCATAATCATGAGTTGGGTAACGGCCGAATTACTCATTTGATAAGCATAAATTTAGTGCTAATTCTGTATGTCTGTCGTTTTTCTTCCTCGCCGAAAAAAAGGGGCAGTCATACAGAATTAGCACTAAATTGACGCTTATGAAATGAGTCAATGGGGACTAAACCTGGGTTAAGCAAAATAAAAATAATTTTGAAGATTAGGTACAAATGACTCAGTGGCGGTTCCGGGGGGAGGGGCGTGGGGGGGCTATCGCCAGAAAAAAGTAGACAAAAAAGATAGTCCTGAAGTCTTTGGAGGAAAAACGAGAAATTTCAGAATGTTCCTTTAAGGACATTCTAGAATCCCTCCACAGTATTTTGGGACAATTTGAAACAGACGATATTAGAAATACAGACAGTATTATAGAGTTTCAATTTATAAACAAGTTTTAGACAAAATCATTTCGGACATAAAATCAAGGTTCAAGACAAAAGCTTAAATCAAAACATATATGATAACGTTTTCGAGGCCATGAACAAGTGTGGCGATATTTTTCCGTCGATAAAAACATTCTTGGATGTTTGTCAGTAAGTAATGCTTCGTCAGAAAAAAGCTTCTATTGCCTCAGAAGATTGAAAACATAAGTACTTAAAAACACTATGACCGAAATTCGTCTGACGGGCTTAGCGTTGCTGCATACCAACAGACATATTGAAATTGACGTTGAGCGAGTCATTGTCCGGTTTGCCTAAAAAAACTTGAAACGAACTTTTTTTTGACATACGCATCTTATGAGATATGCAATATAAAAGGTAATGTTTCAACTTAAAAAGCTTTTTAGATCTCGAAAAAAAAAGTATTTAGCTATTACGTTTTGTTTGTGGTTTGTTTGTTATCTATGTTTTTTATAACTGAAAATTTTATGCGCGTAGTTACTAAAAGAGGATTTCAGGGAGGTAGGGGGGTTATTAACCCCCCCCCTGGATTTAATTTTTTTACGAAAATATTTATAAAATCAAAAGTAGGACATAAATTGCGGCGCTATAACACCTTTGATATTTACGGGATTAGTTTAATTTTATGTTAACAATCATTTGTAGTGTCACTTTTTTAAAAATGCCTGCTGCGCTTTGAAACCATTGATATATTTACAATTTTAGTTTAAAATTTTCACCTGCGGCGCTATGATACGTTGATATTTATTGCATTTTTAATGTAATTTTCTCAAATTTTTAGAATAAAAAATGTATGAAATAAACAACTTAAAATCGGAGTGCTCCCCCCTAGATTTGAGACCAAATCCGCGCTTGTCGTTACTAAGTTTTGTTTGCATATAGTGATATGTTCCTCATAAAAGCTACGCTTTTATTCTAGATTCTTTTTCGTATCGAAACCGCCCCCCCCCCCCCTTTTCAAATGGCTTGGACCGGCACTGAATGACTAGACTACTTTTACTTTTTTATTTAATATTCTGTTTTTATTTTCTCATTCTGGACTCGCGTCTTTTTCAAACGGCTGTCCAATTTTAAAAATATTGAAACTGAAATATATAAATATAAAAGTGAGGTTAAAATGTTCAAATTGCGTGTGCGATAATCACTCTCCGCCGATTCGTGACGTCACTGCTCTACTCCGGATCGATCTGAGAATACGTAAACCGAAAGCGCTATAAGATTGGATGACGGGAATGATTGACCCTCTACTCTATGCCTAGTTGCAGCTTAAAACAATGTACAAAAAAGAAAAACGGTGAAAGGGTATTCTGCGACCAAGGGATTTTGTAACCAACAACCATTTTTTGGTTACAAACCAGTTGGCCAGAGATTTTTTTGTACTGATCGACTTTACCGAAAAAAACGTTAAATTTTTGTGACATAGGCACCGGTTGATGTTATTTTTTATAGTTTTTAAAATTTTACCTAAAATTTGTATATTAAGTGTAAAGTTACAATATCCATTCTAGTCTGCTTGTTTTTTTTTTGTTGACAAGCACCGGGTCCTATGGGTACTTCGAACCTTTATAATTTTATGTTTCTTTCTGTACCTCATTTAAATTTTTTGAATATTTTGTTTTTTATTTGTTATTTTCATTGTTAAATATATTGTGAGCAACTGAGATTATTTTAATAGGCACATATTTTATCTTACCTAAAAATTATAAATAATGGCGCTGGTATGACAGAGCACAGGGCAAAAAAATAAAGTATAAAACCGCGCATGGTACTTATTTAGTTGTCTGCGCTCTTACAACCTGCGCGTCTTTGATCCGCGCTTTTTTATACCAGCGCCATTACTAATATGTAAATAAATTTTATTATTGTTATTCAAATTAGAATCGCTTCTTTATTGTGCATTCCTGGATAGATCTATAGGATATGCCCTCCGATATGCCATTAAACTGGAATTTTTAAATTTACTTGAATGACAACTTTATATGTTTATCCTGTTTTTTCTTACCAAAATAAAGAGGCAGACATATATTTAAATTTAACACTAAATTGATAAAAAATGAATTGGTTTCTAAATTAAAATACATACATATGTATGGAGTTTTAGCCTCTAATTTGTATTTCCCTTATAAAAGTTGAATTTTATTGTAAAAATAAAGCTTTTATTTAAAATGATGATGATAGTCGATTTGTAAAAACCTTGTCAAAGTCGAATTATTAAATGTGATGACTTTAATATTATGCCAAATTATAGTATTGTATTAATTGTTTACCTAGATTTTATTATCTTGTATATTTTAAATAAATTATTTATAGATTATTATGTATTTTGTTTCAGTCCTTTGGATTGATTGAATCTAAATAATTAGTCCTTTATTTGAATACCATTTTAAGTTTTGGTTTAGTTTAGTAGGCTAAAAAAATATCTGAAGAGTGCTTTAAATAAATTACCAAAAAATATTATTTTGTAGATTCTTAAAATAAAGTATTTTTCAAAATGATTTGCACTTCTCTGGCACAGCTTCAAACTTTTCATCTGGATAATTAAAATTTTATAGAAAACCCTTGATAAAACCTACTAATTTGCAAAAAATGAGTTATCTACAAGTTAGGTAACTTTTTGATATACTTTAATTTACCTATAGTTAAGTAGAAAATCAGGTTCTTTTAATCCAAAAAATATTTTCTTCTCAAAAATTAAACAAACTGGCAGTCTCCAGTAAGTATACATCTAATAAAAAAAAACCTTATGAGATAGAACTAAAAATAATAAATACCTAACTTAAAAACCCAAACTTGGCTTATCGGGTAGGTACTGAAGCTTCTTTTCTTGCGGAGTCCTGTAAAAGTTGGGTATCAACCTCATCTGCAGGTAGTTGCACATATCTGACTACTGAACCTCTTATAAAGCAGTTTTTCACAGACAACTAAAAAACAAAAAATACAATCTTTACTTTATTCAAATAATTGAATTCCTAGTTTTATGTATGACTGTGCTAAAGCTTTTTTGTTTTGCCTAATTCTTTTTGTCAGAACTAAGAACCATAGTAAATCTTATTTTAACTTTTAGAAGATTAACATAAAATCACTGAACTACCCAGCAAACCAGGAGGTGGCGGTAAACAGTCGGCCGCTAAGTGATACCGGCGGATTTCTGACGGGACGTATAGGCACTTGCAATGCAGCCGCTAAAATCGTCCTGTATTTCGGAACATATTTGGCGCTCGCTAATTCGAATTCATTCCGAGGTTGGTTAAACGCCTCCAAAATGCGCTTTCTAACAAGGTTCTTTGGTTTCTGAAAAACGCCTGACCGTATTAAACTTTTTGTCGCTTCGTAACAAGTAGGTTTTTTGCTTGCTGAAAATGGCCTGATCCTATTAAGCGTTTTGTCGCTTCATAGGCCCCAGCCCTACACAACCTTTCTCGCAGCGGGTTCGCAACATAGAAATAAATCATATTTCTATGGTTCATAATGGTTGAAGTTAAAAGGCAGATTTGATATAGAGGGCTTGTTTCTTAGTGGTAGAGTATCAGACTCTCACCTGGGACGTGCAGGTTTGGATCCCTGTTGCGTCCAACACTTTTTTGCCCACCTGCCTGTCAGCCGACACATGCCCAAGTTGTCGAGCCGCCAGCTAGCTTCCGAAAAATTGTAAGAGATGCACTAGCGTCCAGACCACGTTGTGTTTGTTGGGTACTTACCATGTGAGGACATTTTTCGGTGTCAGTTACACTTATATCTGTGAGTTTAATATTCAGGTACTGGTCTACGGAATGAAGGGTGCCACAAATACTAAAAAATAAAACAATCAGAACTTTTATTACACAGCTGGTAAAGTCGGTTCCAAAAAAAAAATAGGACAACATTGATATTTGGAAAACTAAAGTAAAATTATAACAATTTAAAATAAAGGGCGCAAAACAGGATCCTCTACCTCCAAATCGTGGTTTGTTTATCTTTGAGTATCTAATGGTTAGTTTTTGTAGATTGAAGGTGGATTCTAACTGCACTTAAAGTAAATTAATTTAGCTTAACTTAATTTAACCCAACTTAAGGAAATTTTTGAATGTTCATACAGCTTTCTTACCTGGCTGCCAATGTTTGCTATTATTTTTCAAAAATGTTGTCAGTTACCCAATCAAATTCTTCCTGTTCTTGTATTTGTTTACAAGTCATGAAATATTGGCGGGCATCTTTGTTTGGGCATGCGCACCTTTAATTTCACATAAGGAAATTTAAGAAATGATAAAAGTTCATCATCTCTTAAATTAACTTACATTAAGTAACGCCTGTATGACTGTGATTGTTAAATTTCATTGAAGCAACTTTAAGGTTAAATTACGCTAATTTAAATTAAATTAATTAACTGCAGTTAGAATTCACCTTGATTTATGAGACTATAGGCAGATTCATAGGCACCATTTAATTTACAATTATTTTTATCATAAAAAAAGCAGTTATTTTTTTAGCTATTAGGCTTAGGACCTCAGCGCCCCACGAGACAGAATTTTAATTTGCCCTTGCAAACAGTTAGTACTCTTGATTCGAGGTCGAAAAATATTTAATTACTTGCATTTGCATATTAAACAGACTACCTTTATCAAACAGTTTAGAAAGAAATTAAAAAAGTTGCCCAAGTTTTATACTGATCAATTTTAGATATATATGCTTTTGTTTGTAACATTTGCTTTTGTGTAACTGTCTGTTTTAGAATTTTTTCTTTACTTGTACCAATTGTTTATAATAAGTATAAATTGTCCTTTTTATTTTTTTTTATTTTAAAATTTCTTAATTTTTTTAACTGTTTGTAATAATATCCAAGTAACTAAGTATTTTTTTTACAGTTTTTAGTTATGATATTACTTTAGATTATTTATTATTTTGACAACATTTTTAAATAAATGTACTTTAAAATTACAACTTGAGTGAACAAGCCAGGTACTTATGGTTGGGATTGATATTATGGTGCATAATATTTTATTATTTGGAATTTTAATTCTTGACTAATTATTTAGTTTTAGCCTGCTTTGTTGACAGAAGTTTGTTCTTGACAATAATGTATTTTTTGATTTAATTAAAAGTTCCATAAGGTAACCAGTAAAACATATGTGGTAAGACAAAAGGAAAATAAACTATAGCATGCATGCTCCTCTTACCACTTACCGCTTGCAGCTTACAGAACACAGCAGGCATTTGCTATAGTTTATTTTACTTGCATTTTGCTGCAAACCTCATACTGCATACCTTACTTAACTCTGAATCTGCCTTTAGAGTAGTCAGTGCACAACATTGGTGTTTTAACAAACTCTACAGCAAAATTGGCAAAAAATTGCTGTCAAAATAAACAAAAAGGGCAAATAAACCAAGATCAACTGGAGATGATGGAGACATAATTTCCAATTTTACTTTAGCCCATTGATTATTTTCTAAAAAATATATGTATGTGGAAAATGAAGGCTGAACCAATCCCCAAATTTTGTACACCACCTGCCAATAGGGCTCACATTCTAGGTTTCATGGGGTCCTATCAGGATCCAGCAGGAATAGAAATATGCACAGAACCTATATATAGTCCTACACATAGAACTTGCCAGGTCATGCTAAGAATTTTCTTACCAAGAATTTTGTAACTCTCCAGGGGGCTAATTCTTGAATCTCACAAGACGGAATGATCCCTCAAGAAAAGGGATCAAAAGCTGTAAGTTCTTTTTTGAACCGATTAGGATTTTGTATTTGTTTAATGTTATTTGAGAGCAGCTCATAAGCTTTTAAAGCTTTGTAGTAGTGATCTTTCATAGAAAGATGACCTGTGAAGAGGTAGTATAAGATTATGCCAGTTTCTAGTAATCATGTGCAAGTTATTGTGGTAGTCCTATCAGGATCCAGCAGGAATAGAAATATGCACAGAACCTATATATAGTCCTACACATAGAACTTGCCAGGTCATGCTAAGAATTTTCTTACCAAGAATTTTGTAAATCTCACAAGACGGAATGATCCCTCAAGAAAAGGGATCAATCCTGGGGACTGATCCCAACCCCCGAAGAAAAGATGCTTTTTCAACTCAACTCAACTCAACTCAATTTTATTGCCATAAATAATATTACAATACAAACAGCAACGTCACAATAGATTTTCATATATATATTGTGATACATATTACATATTTTCAACAAAGTTAAAATTATAGTAGCACTTTTCAATGAGAAAAGCTGTAAGTTCTTTTTTGAACCGATTAGGATTTTGTATTTGTTTAATGTTATTTGGGAGCAGCTCATAAGCTTTTAAAGCTTTGTAGTAAGGTGATCTTTCATAGAAAGATGACCTGTGAACAGGTAGTATAAGATTATGCCGGTTTCTAGTAATCATGTGCAAGTTATTGTGGTAGTCCTCATATGTTCTAAATTTCTCTGGATTTTTGGGCACAAAAATAACCAGTTGTTTGAAGTACAATGAGGGTGCTGTTAGTAAACCCACTTGATGAAAATAAGGTTTACAGGATGTTGTCTGTTTTAGGTGTAGTATGGTACGGATTATTCTTTTTTGGGTTATAAATATTTTGTTTGCATCACTAGCTGAACCCCAGAATAAAACACTGTAAGTGATAAGAGACTGTATGGAGGAATAGTAAAAAACTTTAATGCTTTCTAGAGACATTACGTCCCTAAGTCTCCTTATTATGGCACAGTAACTGCTTAATTTTGCTGATAATTGTTGAATATGATGTTCCCAGTTGAGTCTGGGTTCCAGCCAGACTCCTAGGAATTTAGCTTTATCATATTCTGGGATTGATTTTCCATTAAGAGAAACATATAGTGAGCTTACATCATTTCCATCATTTTTCTTGAAACCGCTTCGACATTTTAGATTGAACAATATCAATGCTTGCTTGAGAAATGGGACCGATCCCTGGCTTTGGAGTCGGGGAGTGTGAACACCCAATGTTTAATAGAATAAAATGAGCGATCACCGCTCAAGAATAGGAACTGCGTTCGACGTGGGATCATCCGACACAAATCTATGTTGTTCCCTGCTCATTGCTCAAGAATTAGGGCCCTGTAGGATTGGTTCACCCCTCAGTAGAAAAAAAAGAAAAACTAACCTCAAATCATTTTTGAGTTCGACCACCACATCTTTGCCCACCAGAGACTTAAAAAACGAGTAAAACAACTAAAAATAAAAAAAATTGTTAAAATTTCCAGTATTTTTTAACAAATATTAAAAAACTTACCATGTTTACAAACGTTAACAAATTTTGACTGAAGAATATAAGTGTGGTTAGGACACAAACCTTATAATGGTTATAAGGTTTGTGGGTTAGGATAATTTTTGGCATTTCGTACATAGCGCCATCTGTGACCCTCTTTTCTCACGTCTCAATAAACAATACAATGAAAATTTTTATCTTACAGGAATCTGTCGAATGGATCGATAAAAAAGTAGGAAAAGCAATATTTTTTTATTGAATTTGGCTATTACGAATGCATAGTCCACATTTCAACTTCTTGCCGCTGACTTCTAATTCTCCCTTTGCCGAAAAGAGTGAGACAGCACTAGAAACTTTTGGAGCCAGTTTCTCTGGGCGCAATTTTAAAACTCATAGTTAAACTTCAAACCTCAGCTTAAACCACGGATGTCGACTTTTTTACGTTTTATAGGTGCACTTTACAAACAAACTTCGGTTTAACCGTTACCGGCGGTCTGGGTGTGGGTTAAACTTCAGTTTTCAAAGTAGCACAAAGACGTCCATAGTATGTCCGCTCAGGACATTCGGATGTCCCTGGGCATTACCCTCTCCACATAGGCCGATCAGCTCTTATCGTTTTAGTGTCCTTTTATCCACCTTCGCCGCCATTTTGACAGAAAACTAATGGATTATCTGTCACTTTTGAGTGAAAATGGCGGCGAAGGTGGATAAAAGGACACTAAATCGGTATGAGTTGATCGGCCTATCTGGAGAGGGTACTGCCCTGGGACGTCAATTTTAGGACATTCGACCCCTTAAGGACATCTTTTGTTACAAAACCAGATGTCCATAAGACGTACGTTCCAGTACGTCTTAAGGATGTCGGTTTAAGACATCCCTAGGCACACATCTGAGACATTTCTGGGACAGTTCCAGGACATTTTTGGTATTGTTTTAGAGACATCAAATGTAATCGGACGTATAATTATTATAGTAAAAGTTTATGAGTTCATTCATATAAACATATTTATAAAGTGAACATTCCAAAAGTCAAATCACACAAAATATTAAAACGAGCTCCCCACTAAGCACAAATGAAAAAAAAACGTTTTAATGATATTTAAATGAAACGAAAATAAAGTTTTTTTTCACAATTCACAGCTAAACGGACAGAAATATCACCCGACGACATCCGCCGTATAATCTGAACGTAGTTCTGATGAACTAATCCCGATTACTCGCTAAATCTTGATTAAACTCTATTTTTGCATTTAAAAAAAAGGGTATTTATGCAAACTTCGGTTGTCTGTTTTGTAGGTTTTCGAAACTTTTTTCAAGGAACTGGGGAAGGCGGCCTAGCCTAACCGAAAATTTTCTAACCTTAAAACTAAAAATTAGCGGAAAGCCCCCTATATAGTGATTTGTATTACCAACTGGTCCTTAATTGGACGTCCATAGGACGTCCGCTTCGGACCCAGGACATTCGGACCTAAATCTGACGTCTTGAGGACGTCCTGTGCTACTTGGGTTAATAGTTACCAAAAGATTATAACCTCAAAATAATTATTGAATATATATTTAAAATTTGTTTTTAGTAAAAAAACTGTGAGTATTTAGTGAAATCGATATTATCGATGACTTAGAATTTATTTTTGATAAAATGGATGAAGATGATGACTAAATTATTGACATTGTCGAAATACCAAGAAGACCAAAAATTATTCGTCCTAGAACAAATCCTTTGGAGGAGTACAACGACGTAGATTTTAAAAAGAGATTATTATCTAAAGAGACATGAGAAATTGTGCACGAGGAAATTCTACAAGAGTTGGAACATCCCACACAGACCAGTAAGTTTTATTCTCACACCGAGCTCACACGTATATACAGGGTGTCCTCCAAGTTCGAGTTCACCCTAATAGCTCCGTAGAACCAAAAGAGGGATAGAAGTAAAATTTCACATAATTAGATGGTTTACAAAACAGTATCTTTTTGAATGCTATATAATTGTGCCGCCATTCATTAAGGGGGCGGAGCTATGACGGAGACATTACTTTTTTTAAATGTACCCTGTATATTTTCTAAAATTTTAATAGAGCTTTTCATTCTGTTTCCAAAAATACCCAATATGTTACCGTTTTCTCTAACGGTTTTTAAGTAAAATTACGAAAACTTTTAAATAAGAGCAATCATTTAGACAAAGAATCACACCGAATATCGGTTTTCTTGTTTAACTCATTGGTCTTATGGAGAAGATTTTCCCATTTTATTTATAAAGAGTTAGAGAAAAAAATTAAATATTGAATGTTTTTGGAAACAGAAGGAAAAGCCCTATTTAAATTTTTCAAAATATATATGGGGTATCTCATTTAAAAAAAGTATGGTCGCCGCCTTAACTCCGCCCCCTTAATGACGAGTGCGATAATTAGCTTCCAAAAAGTTACTTTTTTGTAAACCATGATCTCATTATGTGAAATTTTACTTCTCTGCCTCTTTTGGTTTTGAAGATATTATCGAACTTTTAGGACATCCTGTATTTATTCTATATATCTTTAAAGACAAGATGGCCGACATATACCAAGTGCTAGAATGAGACAGCTTGAGGTTAACTATTGATAATCCGGCCCTTATTGTTCTTTTTCTCATTCCGACAGAGATGGAAATAGAAGTGGAGGCAAGAAACTGGAATGTGGTGCGGACTAACAGCGATTTCCTTTTGTTACACTAGTGCGCACTGAGTGTATCACTATCCTTTATTTTCATAAAAAATAGAAAAAGATAGAGATACACTTAGTGCGCACCAGTGCATCAAAAGGAAAACGCCTCAAGGAAACAATCCGTTCCAACCTTACTTTTTTCTTTTTAAAAGTAAAGCTGGGTTTATGGAGGCAAGTAAAAATTAAAATAAAAGTTGAGATTATGAGGAACAGTGTAGGCGTTTATACAGCAGAAATAATCCGTTGACGCACTTTCATTTGTGGTTGTCATTTAAATGGGTGTTTTTTAGGTTTTGTATTTTTTTATTTCTTTTTGGCAGATATTATTTAAGAAAACAGTATGATCAAGGAATAAACACTGTATATATTCCTTGGAATGATGGAGTTTAGTTTAAGTATTTCAATTCTGTGAGTTACTCACTTTTGTTTATGTGTGCAGAAGCTGTGCTGATTGGTTTAAAGTTATTTCATAAAAAATCAAAACTGGCAGAACACTGTGTACTGCATAATTTCCACTACGGTTATTTACATTCTTTTTTTATTTGGCTGTATAAACCAAAATTATTTCTTATTTTTATTAGCTTGTATAAACTTAAACCCAGCTTAAGAAAATAGTGCAAAAAATACTGATAAGTTCTAGAAATGGCCACCCTGACTGCAGACCTAAGCATCTTTAAAGATAAATCAAGTAAGAGAGTACAGCAAGAAATGGTGACTCCCTATAAGTTGTGTGTTGCAGTCTTAATTAGAAGTTATTGCCAATACAAGGAATGGGGTAAGGCTTATGCTTATTTTGTTCTATATTATTTAATACTAGGTGATGACTGCATTGACATTTTATAAATTTGCCTTAGTTTAACTTCTCCTTGCACAGCAAGCCAAAATGTATTTCACCTTCTTTGTAGCATTTTATAGAGCCTAACATCTTTGATTTTAAACTTTACTTATAGTTTAGTCACATGGGCCTATTGTGCCCATCAGGAGTCTACTCAATACCCTCTCCACATAGGCCGATCAGCTCTTATCGTTTTAGTGTCCTTTTCTCCACCTTCGCCGCCATTTTGACAGAAAACTAATGGATTATCTGTCACTTTTGAGTGAAAATGGCGGCGAAGGTGGAGAAAAGGACACTAAATCGGTATGAGTTGATCGGCCTATCTGGAGAGGGTACTGGTCTGCTATTTACTACTGTTCATTCCAAATTATCTATAACAATTTCAGCTTAAATGTTTACACAGAAACTAAATGGAACTGTCCTTGTCAATGGTAAAAAAACGGATCTGATTAAATTTGGAATGAAGTGTATTTACAAAATTTTAATTGATTGATTCATTTATTTATGGGAGGGAGTGTCTAAAGAGCCGACAATTTGACTGAATAGTCGTGAGGGTAAAGAGCCTAAAGTAATTATTTAGTATATTTTGAACTAAATGAACCCAACCCAACTGAAACCCCCAAAAAACCTTTTTTTTGCATTAAAAGAACCACCAGACAAGGATTGAGGGTCCTTTAGGGACCCTAGAAGGTGCCCCCATTTTTTTTATGCCAAAAAAAATGTAGGGGTTGTAGTGTGTTTTTTTGGTTTGTTTTGGCTCTGAATAAGTTGGATGGAGTCTGTTTAGGTTAGGTTGGGTTAATTTAGTTGGTTCGAGTCTGTTTAGGTTAGGTTGGGTTAACTTAGTTCAAAAGTTTATTTTTTTGGGTTGTTTTGACTTTTAATAAGTTGGGTGGAGTCTGTTTAGGTTAGGTTGGGTTAATTTAGTTGGTTCGAGTCTTTTTAGGTTAGGTTGGGTTAATTTAGTTTAAATTTTTTAAAAAAAAATAACGAAAATATGAACAACACCTAATACATAATTACTGTCAGCTTTTTAGCCTCACAACTGGTCGGCTCTTTAGACACTAGAAAATTCTTACAAATAAAATAAAGAGCCACACACAATTTAAATGGAAACAGTGGGATTTGAAGGCAGTTTAAGTATGTTACTGGGACAGTCTCTGACAGCTGACAGCATTTTGCCTCATGGGCACAGGTGCTTAATATGACATTTATTTTGACACCTTTCAAACCCTGGAAAAGTAATTATCTTTTTTTTACACTGTTGAAGATACTAAATCAGAAACCGTAAAATTTACTGTCATTTGGAAAATTACTGGTGCGATGACACATATTTACAAGTGGGGATTTGAAATACACTAAATTGAGACTAATAAACTCTAAAATGTCAAACCCTGTCAAAATAACGAATAATAATTTATAAACTTGAATGCTAGTAAAGTGCTTAGACCAAAATGCTTTTATTTAGGGAAGGACAATGCATGACACATTTTTTTTAACTGTTAGTAATAATAATAATAATAATAATAATCATCATCATCACTTATTTAGCTAAAAACAACAACAAGCACTTTAAAACCAATCAAAAATTTAATTAAAATTAAAGTCGAAAAGATATAAAGAGTCTGTTACAGCCTAACACAATAAAAAAAAATTAATAAAAAAAGTACACATTTTTATACCAAGTTAAAATCAATGTAGTCATACAAAAAAGTGCTTCTGTAGTGCCAAAAGTTGTGTACAAATTTTGCTTAGAGCATGTAGTTTTGTGTTTGATGTGTTTTAAAGCCGCTTGGTAATTAAATTTCAGTATAAAGTGACCACCCACACAAGAAAAAAAAACTGATAGTAAATGAAAAGTGAAAAGTCAAAATTAGTGCAAAAATCCTTAAAAATGTACGGTACTTGTCCTGAATAATTCTGGCAGCCAAGGACATAAAACAAGAAAAGTCAAGTCAAGTTTTTGGAAAAGCAAACTCTGTTCATAATATCAAATAGACAACCGTAAAGAAAAGTGGCAGTGGTGTTAACTATCATGGGAAAACTATGACTTTTTTAGGGTTTCCGATTCCATATCTATCAGGGTAAAAATAAGGTATTTGCTTTTCCAAAGACTTCCAAGTTTATGACTAATTTATTTATTATTTTGGCGGGTTTCTAAACTAATTATATTTTTGAGTTTAGTGTGTATGTGTCATTGCACCAGTGGATTTTCCCCATGACCCTAAATGACATTTAAGAAAACTGTAACTTTTTTTTACGGTTTTGGATTCAATATGTTGAACAGAATAAAAAAAAGGTATTCGCTTTTCCAAAAAAGTTCATTAATTATTTTTCTGCTATTTTCATAGAGTTTGACAGGTGTCAAAATAAATGCCATTTTTAAATTCACCACTGTCATTCTAGTGGAAATTGATGTTTTTTTGCCTAGATTGGTCATCATAAGGATGTGATAATAATAAGCTTATCCCAAACTTTAACAGCTACTATTGGCTCACCCTGTAGATATCAGCACCTAGGCTCATGAGACAAAATGCTCTCAGGGCCTGTCCCAATAACATACTTAAACGGCATTGAACTTCCACTGAGATCCAGTTTCCATTTAAATTGTGGATGGTTCTTTGACATATAAAGCAGGGAAACAAACCGCATGAGCTTTAATAATTTTTTAACTTTTAAATTCTCAATAAAAAGAAAGGTTCATGGCATCAGACACACAGTTTGCTTTTCAATTCATTACGACCAGGCCTCCCAAGATCTAATGCATAGTCCATAAACCTACATGCCTGTTTCTGATGCCATGAACCTTTCTTATTATGTATTTTTCATAGACAAGAAATCTACTTTTGTTAAATTTTAAATTTTCTTAATTACTAATTATCACAGGTAAAAATAAACAAAATTAAAACACATACAACCCAGGAAAATGGAACTCCTGCAGACTACAAAACCTGGTTTAAGCTTGATGCTTTTGTCTTCAGTTTATTCCAGTTGAAGCTTTGATCCATAAATCTGAATTTGTACAAAAAGCTTTTACTTATTCCTTCATTGACAAAGCACTATATTTTAACTAATTTTTGAAAGATTTATTTTTACAACTAATCAAATTACAAACAGTTATATCTTATGTGTGTACATGGGTCTTGATTTGGATCATTTCCTCAGTCTGGAGGAGAAAGAAGATTCATGACAAAACGTAAGAGGAATAGTTCACGTGCATGACCCGCCCCCTCATCCGTCACAAATTGTCACATTTCTTGACGACGACCACCACCTTCCAGTGATGTCATTCCATTGGAAAAAAAGAGCAAACAAAATTTTATCATGTGATGGCGTATGATCAATAATCGAAGTCGCCCCAAAGTCGAAGTATCCATTTTTTGTCTATTAGGTTAAACTTTCATAGGTCCGACATCAGGCCGATATATAATTACCGCTGACGACGTAGCGCCGACAATGGCGACATCGGTCCGATTTTCTGCCGACCTTCTGTGTTTGCTGGGAAGACATGAACTAACCATAAAAAATTTGAAAAAATTAGATTAATTTTTTTGGTGCAACAACAAGAGCATAAATTGACCATAGATTATTATTACTTATCTTCATCTAATGTCCTTATTAGCATTTAGCATTAACTGCATTAATCCAAAGAAAAAAACCAAAAAAGTTAGCATGTCGATTAGCATTGATACAAATACAAAAAGTTTTTAGATGAAAAACTACATATTGATGATGTTCAAAAAGTAAGCTATAGGAAGGATTTTTGCATTCTGGCTCTCAAAGTTTTGCAAGGGCCTGATCTAAGATTGTCAGAACTTAAACAACTTTTCTTGTCCAACAGGTAAACACTACCCTAAATCTTTCTATATTTAGTAGGAAACTTCTTTTGAGACTTCTTTATTATAGTTCCTACAATGGAAAATTTAAAAATGTCAAACTTTACAGAATCGCACTGTGGTCACTAGTAAACATTTAGAAAAAATATTGAAAATTAATTGATAAATTTTTGTAGTTTAGTTGAAATACATCATTTCTTATAAAATTTGCAAAGTCCATATATTTAAAAGAGAAGGAAATAGACTTTTAAAAACCCTAAAATGGTTTTTTTTATAATAAAAGTAAGTATCTTATTGATTTTAGCAAAATAACTTCTGTTTTTCGAAGATTTGACGAAACCCTGAGTACAATCTACAAAGATGGAATTGGAGGGTTACTTGACATTGTTGATTCGCTGAAACAAATCATGACTCCAAATGAACTAAGTCAGAACGAAACAAAAAATGAAAGTAAAATTGTGAACCAAGTCGTGGTTACCAAGAATAGTGTGATAGGTAAGTGTAAAGTTTAGGAAATATTTTACATATACTTAAAGTACTTTCGAGGAAAGTGCTTTATTTATATATAAGGGTTTTTTCTTAAAAGCAAAGCATGGGAGTAAAATAAAAACCACAATAATATATCTTAATGTTATAATGTAATAATATCTTACTGTTTTTAAGGCTATTTCTTGAGAAGGTTCATAATGTACTTTGAGAAGTTAACTTTTTCCGAAGTATCGGGAGTTTATGAAGCATTTTTGAAATATTACAATGAGTGTAAGCAAACCATGTCCATGACCAGTAGCTGTGAACCCAAGCATGAGGAATGGAATAATTATAGGTTAGCATTTATCTTAAATAGGTAATGTTAAGGATGATAAAACTGCAGTGCAGCACATATTTGACTCTCGCCATGTCATATTTTTCATGAATTCACTAAAATTAGGTACCTTTTCTGACATTTTTTTAGAAAATTTAACTACCTACAGTTTTGATTTGACTGACTTAAAGAATTTGGAAAAAGTCAGGGTGATGTAAGGTTTGGATTTATTATTTCTAGTAATCCCATAAATCTTATTTGTTGTAATTATTATTGTACCTATAATGATTTCTTTAGATATTTGGATGAAAAACAATGGTCAAGAAGGCAGGCTGAACTTTTTCTAGCGACGCAAGCTGCACTGTTGCAAAACGACGAAGAAAAGGCGCTACCTCCTCCAGAGTTACAAAACAGAATTTCAAGTATTTTGAAGTCCAATCCTGATTTAGCCGAAGCTGTAAGTGCACTGTCATTTGGGTAATATAGTTTTTTTTGTTAAGTAACTAATTTTCTCATATATTTACCACAAAACCCATTGGGCCGCCTTAATATATCAAATTCATTACTGCATAGGTGACCTGCGTTTTAATATTTATATTAATTTTTATTTTTTATTTACTTATTACCTTAACACAAGTTGTAGTAAATGTCGAGCGAAGGATACGATGAATTTTAAAATTTGTGTTTTATCCCTAGCTTTAGTGTTTCTACGTGGAGAAATAAAAGAAGTGGATTTCAAGTGTTGCACCATTTATTATAAACTATAGAAAGTAGATTCAGAATCTCGGCATTCATGTCTAACCTATCCACGGACAATGACATTTATTAACCATACATTAGACAAACTTTTTGTTCTTCATGACAAAGGACTCAAGATAGACTGCCATCCTTTTTTCCTCCTTTTGGTTATCCTTGCGGATATTGCTTTTGCGCCTGTGCACCAGTCGGTATTGCCAACCTAACTCTTTTTTGTTTTAAGGGTTCATTCAACAACGAAACCTAATACTAGCCAACATCCAGGTTTATCTACTTATTTAATTTTTTTTTTCGTGATTCTAGCTAGTTACAATTAATTAAGAATTAGTTTTATTCTTACATAAAAAATATGATAATATTTTGAGAAGTATAAGATAATAATACTTATTAAAAATATTTACTCTGAAAACCAGACAAATGTTTTTGAAATGAGTTTGTTATTTATTTTTAATCATTGTCTAATTTTATTTTTGATTGGTTTAGTAATGATATGTTTATATGTAACGTGGTAGAAGATTGAATAATCGGGGTCTTGACATATCTTGATACTTTAAAGAGAATTGTATAATTCTAACACAGTACAGTTGCCTTAGGTTTAGAAACTCGGTTTGAGAGAACAGTAAATCTGGAATAAACAATAATATTTTTAACAAATATTTTTGGGCTATTTTTAATAATCACTCACATGCTGAACCACAGCATAAAATACCATAATTTAAAATTGATTCAGCCAGTGAAAAATATACCACTTTTAACCTAGACATTAAAATATGTCCAAGTTGAGAAAATTTGTAAATTATTTTTCTATAATTTTTTTACAAATGTAGTTAATGTGTATAATACATTTAGTATACAAATCCCATTCTGTGAATCTTTCAAAATACACGCCTAAATATTTTATGTTATCACATGATTGTATTTTAAGATGACACTTACACTTACAACTCAAGAGGAGTTATGTAAAGTAATGAATTTATATAGTATCATAGGAGGCACACGTGTTATCATAGTATTATTAAGTGATCGTAGATAAATTTGGATTACTGGGCATTTAACAAATTACATTTCAATCTGATTTTTAGCACTTCATGTCATTTCTAAACTATCTGAGGGTAGAAGAATTTTGTGGATCAATGCAGAGTCTTTTCCATTGTTTTGACCGGAGGGCAAATCCCGATGTTAAGGGGTTCAATGACGAAAAAAGCAAGGAACATCGATATGCCGCTTTAAATTTGGCGATCCTTCACCATCATTTTGGATATACGTAAGTTAGTTAATACCCATCTTTATACTAGATTAAGAACGAGACTTTTTTTATCATGTTCTCTTCAAATGTTGGCTATGATCAGCTCTATGTGTACCTTGTCTACTTTATGTGTACTTACTTTTATTCACTTTAGGAAATTAAAAGGTACCTAAAAATCACCCTTTTAATCCCTGAAAAGTGTGATTTAAATGTTTGACATTTTATAACCCGAGTACCTTAATAGGCATTTACTTTTCTTTTTTCTTTATTTTTCTTTAATCTTCCTTCTTTCCTGCCCTAAAGGTGCATAAAATAGTATGTATATACTGGGTGTCCCAAGGTGAGTAACCTATTAGAATATTTTGGAAACTATACTATGGAACTTTCTATTCTTACATAAGTCCATGTAAACTATCTTTCTGAAATACTTTCAAATTTGCAGTGTTGCCATTTGCATTAAAACTTGGCAACAACTTTCTTATTTTAAATTGAACACCCTGTATATTTTTGCATTTTTGGTTTTTAAAATATTGACAGCTATCGTGTTAAATGTACCTAAAATATTTTGTAGAATCCAAAAATGCAAAAATATACAGAGTGTTCATAAAAATACAAGTATTTTAAACGACTAACTGATATTTGTAAATTGTAAGTTAGGACCTTTCCTATACTAATTGTAATTTTGGTCTTTGAAATGAGTATTTTGATTTGATTTGATTTAATTTGATTCACTTTAAAATAAGAAAGTTGTTGCCAAGTTTTCTTGCAAATGGCAACACTGCAAATATGAGAGTATTTCATAAAGATAGTTTACTTGGACTTATGTTAGAATAGAAAGTTTGAAAAGTTTCCATTGTATTGTTTCCAAAATATTCTAATAGGTTACCTATTCACCTTGGGACACCCGGTATATAATCTAAACTTAAAATATAAAATCAAATTTTTTAATAAATCAATTAACTGCATATAAACTGCACAAATATTATATAATATGTAACTAAATTTTATGACAAGTCCCAATACCAGCAAGTCAAAGATCTGCTGAATAGGGACAACAACAATTACAAAAATGTGTCATTAATGTAAAAAAATGTATAAAATTTTAATAATTTGTATGTGTAAAATCAAGTTGTAATTTTGTAATTGTGAGTTATTTAATAAAAAAAATATGCAGGATATAAAAGGTATAAGTGCAAATATGTTAATGGCTGGTAATGGAAGTCCAAAACGAGAAAAAAAAGTCACATAACATGAGGGTCAAAAGCAATTTATTAAATTATATATATCTTGTTTAGAAAAAAAAACTTAAAATTTTGTAGGGTTGCACATCATAATAAAGGTAATTTTAAAGAAAATAGTTTCTTGGTCCTAATTTTATTTTTTTTAAAAGGGTCTTTCTAAATGTTTTTGTTATTAACGAGGGGTTCAGCTTTATAACATGAAAACGTCTTGGTATTTTTCTAAATATTTTTGAACGTCTTTTGACCCAATGCAGAGCTTTAAATTGTAAAAAAAAAATATGAAAGTTTGGTTACAAACCCTTTGTCTGCTGTATAGAAAAGAAGCCTTAGCCTCTCTCAGAGAAGCGATCAAAATAGCTCACGAGGCGAACGACAACGTCTGCCTGCAGCACGCCCTAGCTTGGCTCTACAGGCTGTCGAACGTCAACAAGGACAATCTAATCGTACAGTGCATAATCAAGACGTTCGAGCTGAATCTGAACTACACGACTTCGCTGGCGTTGCAAAATTTTGCTCAGTTTGCCAGTGCCAAGGTTTCTTTGAAGCCTTCCGTCATTTTTGAGGTAAGAAGTTTGAATATGATATTGGTTGCCGCATTTATTGACCTCACAAAATCGTTTGACTGCATTTATCATCAAATATTTGTTGGGAAATTTTTTGTTCGCCAGAGCCAAGGCTGCGTTCAATCCGTCATTAGTGGACTTCACAAAAACATTATTATATTTATCTTGTCAATAGAAAAGATTTCTACTTTGTTTAGGAATTTTGTCGTAAGTTCAAAGTAATTTTTGTCTCAAATCTGAACTCTCTTGATCGCACGATATTTTTTTTGCAGACTCTGACTAAAAGCGACATGCTAAACTGTCAAAACAACTACAAGGACCTGATCTCCAACAACACCGTGATGAAGGCCAGCTTGTGGCAGCTGTACGGCAAGACTGAAATGTGCTCTTTATGGTTAGTTGTGGCACAGCCAGCGCCCTCTATATATCTAGCCTAAAGACTCTCTGTCTCTGTCAAACTTTCTAACGTAGAAAGATGGAGGAAAATGTTATCAGAGGAACAAAATAAGTGCTTTTTTTGCAAACATTCCTATAAAGCATCATGGCTGGAATTTATAGTCGTTCCTTAAGGCTTCCTTAAGGCTGAGTGGTCTTTGAGGATCCCTTAAGGTCGGAAATGCATTTTATAGTCGTTGAAGGAAGCCTTAAGTTTGAGTAAAGCCCAAGGTAGCTACATTAAGAAGGCCTTGGGTCGTGTTTTTCAGGTTAGGTTCAGGTTTTATGGGTTGTTGTTGGTGTGATTTTTGAAGAGTAGTTTTTTTGGGTTTTTTTTTTTGCTGAATAATGGACAAACTTCAAGATCTCTTGGACTACTACTTAGGATATGGTAGAAGTAGAAGAACCCCTCTCACCATATCAGCGAGTTGAAAAAATATACCTCAGAGATTTTGACAACCCTTTTGAGAGGTTTTCTGAACAGACGTTCAAAAAGCGATATTGGTTTTCTAAAAATATATTTCAAGGCTTAAATATACACCCAATTGTATATGATGAATTAAAAAAAGATAATAGAAGAGGGCTGTCGATAGAACCGATGATTAAATTCAATCATGCAGAAAAATTGCTGTCATAATATTTGGTTATTTCTTCCCATGCCCTTTGTTTTCTTTGAAGTGATGTGATATGCATCTGTTTTTTTTTTGGAATTCCAATATGGAAAATTTTGCCACCAGTGAACACAACTAGTCCTTTTCCTCATTGGAAAAAAGAGTTATGTTCTCCTTTCGTTTTTCCATGACTTATAGAGCTTTAAATTTAACAAGATCAGTAAAATCACACAAACTAAAAAATAACCTAACATTCTTGATAGCCACCACAGTTCACCACACAAAATCGTGTTTTGACTCAAACCTGACATCGGCCAACAAAATAAAAACAGCAAAAATGCAACGTAGCCACAAATTGCTCGACCTCAGAGTGACCTTCAGCAAGCCTTTCTCGAGGAAGACTTTATAAAACGGAATCAATGAGGAGCCCTCAAGGAGTCCTCACCGAAGGAAGGCGTTAAGGATCGACTATAAATTCCAGCCCATATGATTTCCATGTAGTCCTTAGGCTAAATGTATAGAGGGCGTTGTCACAGAATAAAGTTAGGGTTAGTGCATCCTGAAGCCTGTTGCAGTTTTTGTGATACAGTGACTCTAAATAAAGTAGGGATAAAAGGCGAAGGTTCCATCTTTACAAAACCAGGGGTGGTTTCGACTTTACTGTATGTCTAAGGGTCGGTTTAACAATAGTAAGTGAGCCACGGGTTAAGGTAACACAAAAATATTCAATAAATTAACTATAAAATAGTCAAAAAATAGTTTTTTGGACTAGACCCGCTATTGATAATCCAGCCCTAAATGACATGACAAGGACTCTTTTTAATATGATATTTTATTTTTTATTGGAATTTTCTGTATTAGGTCTCAAAGTCTGCTACATTTAAATATCGACACTAACACTAACACCAGACATTATGGGGAAGGTTATTTGCTGGCAGTTTGTAATACGGCTTTGGTTATGCTTTTGCAGGTAAGAAATTTGACTCTTATTAATCATAAATACTTCTTGATCATTTTTTCCAAAATTCTAACCTTTGCCCCCCGCTCCTCTTACGCGCTTCCAGCACTACTTTTTTAATTTTTTGGTTTTTGACTACCTACCCGTTTTTATATTTTTAAATTTTTTATTATTTTCTTATTTATTTTATAGCATACTTTTTATGAAAAACGCCAATAAAATGTAATAAAGTAAATAAAAAAACCCAAAAAAAAAATTATAAAAAAAATAAAAAAATCGAGCCTCTAACATGTATCATTAGTTTTCTGCTATATCCCTTAGAAATACCTAAAACGCGCCGTCATAATTCCTTCAAATTTGGATCACAATGAAAAACAATGAAGGTTCATTTTTTTTTCATAAGTTTTTGACGGACTTCGTCTGTTGTCTGAAAGTAAAAGAACCAGGGTAACCTCACGGCTTGTCGTAAACATTGTAGTTGGACTTTTGTCGTTCTTCCCATAGCACCCGATTCACACCTAGCGTGCTCACCCTGCATAAAAAAAGTCACGTGACTCTGCATTTAAATCAAGTGGAAATCCATGTCCCGTCCCATGGTGTGTTTTTTGAAGCAAGGCGGGCACGCGTTGGTATGTTTGGGGCTTAACGTTTTTTATTCACAGGATGTTCCAAAAGTCTTACACTCCCTAGTATCTCCAAAACCAAAAGAGGCATAAAGAAGTAAAATTTAAAAATTTGATTTCTCTATGCTATTTGACTGAAACTTCACCTGGATTTTTGCGGTATATTAAAAGAAAAATGAAAAGTGATTTAATAAACATTGACACAAAATCTGATTTGTTAATAGCTGTTAATAAAAAGTGACATTTTAATTTTTTCTAATTTTTGGTACATATACGCTTTAAAATGTCCTCTATCGATCACAAAATTTTTAAGGTGGACTAATGCTTGTAACTTCTTAAAAAAAATATATATAAGCCTGCCGGGAAAAAAAATATGCCCAAGTGGAACTATTATGAGCACTATTTCTATATATGCCGTTCTTTAAACTAGGTTTAGGTATATGCTGCAAAACACGTTCAATAGACTACATTATTGTTGAAAAAAATGGGTTCCCCCCCCCATGATTACTGGCGTATATACTACATTATTGTTGAGAAAATGCGTTGCCCCCCCCCCCTTCGATTACTGGTATATATTTTTTTTTAATTATTGGGTTTAGATAAAAATCGACACTAAATCATAATTTATGACAAATTGCTTTGTGCCAACTCGAGTTAACTACAAATGAGAAATAATTTGGTGACCTTTACCTTGAATTTCATATTTTGCATAAGTTTCCAATGTTATTGTTTTAGTTTAATAAGTTCGTAATTAACTAAAACAATATTATTCGAAACTTTTCAAAATATACAATTAATGCTTAAGGTCACCAAATTATTTTTCATATGTAGTTTAGTCGAGTTAGCACAAAGAAATTTGTCATAAATTATGATTTAGTGTCGATTTTTATCTAAACCCAATAATTAAAAAAAATATATATACCAGTAATCGAAGGGGGGGGGGCAACGCATTTTCTCAACAATAATGTAGTCTATTGAACGTGTTTTGCAGCAGATACAAACCTGGTTTAAAGGACGGCATATAAAAATAGTGCTCATAATAATTAGCCTGTTGGGCATAATTATTTCACGCGCAGGCTTATATATATATTTTTTTTAAGTTAATACAAAGACTATCCCACTTTTAAAATTTTTTGATCGATATAGGACATTTTAAAGCGTATATATACAAAAATTATCAAAAAAATAAAATGTCACTTTTTACTAATAGCGGATTTATTGAAAAAAGGTCATAATTAAGGTCACTAAATCATCAAATCAGATTTTGAGACACTGTTTTTTAAATCACTTTTTATTTTCCTTTTAATAAATAAATTTCTCAACACCAAGCCACTTTTTAAAAAAAAATGTTATTATTTAAATGTATATTATTTTTAACATAGAAAACTAAAAATTACCATAAGGTACTGACTAACCCCAAGACTCCACAGTACCAAAGTTTAACACAAATTAAAAATTTGATGTGGAAAAGGTGGCCGATTTGACATGGAATGCCTCATATATATTTTGACACTTAAATATCTCTTAGAAAATAAAGAATTCTTAAAAATATATTTAAAAAAAAATAAACAGAAAAAATTGTAAGGCATTTTTAAATCATGGCCAAAATGTAAACAAATACTCTTTCTGCCAAAATTTCTTTAAGAAAGAACGTAACCTCAAAACTTCAAATTTGACAAGCACAATAACAATCTAGGGCGTTTGGATTTCTGTCAACTTTCAAAACTGGTTTTTTTCCGTCATTGAGGTTAGGTTTTGTCTAAATGAAAATGGAATGGACTGTAGTATGAGACCTTAGATTAAAAAGAAACAAGATATCTGGTCCAACGAAAACTCCCTGGCAAATAATAACCAGTGTTTATTTACAAATAAAATCACAACAAAACAAGGGTAAGAAATATCGATTATTTTTCTATCCTTTTAAATGACGTTAGAACGATAGAGACAGAGAATTGTGTCTCAACCACTTTAGATCGTGTTTGGCTTGTAGGTGAGGAAAGTGATATAAGCTTTTTCGTATTATTTATTTTAAAATTTCAGGATGTTTTAAGCAGTTTATAAGTCGTTTTAAAACCACATTTTGTCAGAAAACGTTTATTAGTGTGTTTTTTTTACCAGTAGGAGAATATTTCAGTACATTTAAAAGTGATATTTTGGAACAAATCGTCCAATGTTTTGAAAACAAAGGGAGAGCAAGTGAAATCAGTCAGTGGCGGTACATGCCGGTAGGTACACAGAAAATAAAAAAAAAATGAAATATACTTAAAGTAGTAGATTCTTAGATTAAAATATCAAAAAATACGTTTTTTTCTGTCCTTTTGCGGTGGAGACACTGGGTCCGTGGGGTGATGAAACAAAATCTTTAATTACAGAAATATTACTTATTATAATAGAATTTTATTAAAAAAATGAAGTAGTTAATTCCCAATGCGTCAAATGAGATATTTTCGAACGTTTTTATAAGGTTTTTTTCGAGGTTTTTTTTTATAAAGACGATAAAATAAAGCATACTTTTGATGAAGTAGTTAATGCGCAAATAAGATATTTTCGAAGGCTTTTTTATAAAGACCATAAAATAAAGGTAGGTAAAGTCCTTAAACCAACTTGCAAACAACAATAAAATTTAATTCACATGTGTTCAGGTTTGTAAGAATATTGAATTCCTACCTATTATCAGAATATTAAGGTTGATTTATACTGCCGCCCTTGCCATCTGCGCTCGCCCTTCGAATGTATATTTAAATCTTTTTGTCTGTCCTAGATGTCTTCTATATACCCTAAGCATTATTGACTTTATTGTGTAGTGAAGAAGTCAGTATAAGTAAGTTACCAGAAAAAATAACAAAATTAATAAACACAATAAACATAATTTTTTAGCTAGTAGGTAATATTATATTTTTTTTCTTGTTGTTCCAGGTGCTATGAACTGTGTTTCTTTGTTTTAATGTTTGGCATAATTTTATTGTCTTGAAAATTGAAATTGCTATAAATCATATACAAACTTTGTAATAAATTTATTTCGTATAAAATTATACTACAAACATTTATTGTTAGGAAACTTCTAAGCTCAAATTGGCAGAATCATTTATTGCAGGTGTTTTAAATTATTTTGCAGATTTCATATTATAGTAAAATTTTAATAATATAATCAATCCATGTGTAAATTTATATTTAAGTAGGTACGCCACTGCTGTGTTTACTGTAAACAACAGAAAGGTAAACATTGTTCCATATAATAAGTCTCCGTAAGTGTCAGGTATCTTGTCTCTTTTTAATCTAACTATGGGACAGTAGAAAGCGTGATGCTACACCTTTTTTGTTTTTGAAGAAATTAGGATGGTCCAGGACTTTTGGGACACCATGTACATTATTTTTAGGGTGAATACAACCTGGTAAACGCGATTCTCAACTTCGCCCGTCGAAAATTTCCCAACGAGCCGCACAGCCGCACCTGGATGTTGGTCGAAAACATAGCTACGTACACGCGTGCCTTGTACCATGAAAATTGGCCCGAAGCCGAGTCGGCCGCTCAAAAGTTGGTCGTGCTGGATAGCTGGGAAGGTTAGCAATGTTTAGCTATAACTCACGAATAAAATACATAATTTTAGTTTTGTATTCAGCCGCATTAAGAAAAGTAACTGCCTATGCGCTTCGAACTTACATGTTATAGTTTTTGTGTTTTTTTTTAAATCCCTGAACCTCTTAACCACATATGCAGGGTGTTCCAAATTCGATGGTCACTATTGAGATCTCCTAGGAGAGATCTCGTAGGAAATACGAAACGGTTTAAATTAGGGCAAAGGCAATTCCGAAGATAGGGGAAAAAGCCGAAATCTTCATTTTTAGTTGTTATTTTTCTGCGCCCTTATTCTGAAAGCTATCAAAAACCGCTTAAAACTTTCTAGAGGCATTTTTTTAAGATCTACTTAATGACTGGTCCGTTTTTAAGATTTGAAACTTCAGTGTGTCAGGAGCACAGTCAAGTTCATTTTTTTCTTATGAACACATGCTTTCATTCTCCTACTGCTTGGTTCATAAATGATAACAGATAATATTTTGTAACCCTATTTTCACAAGTCACCTGACGTTTTGGGTTAATTGACCATCATAAGCCCAAATTCAATTTTTATTATGGAAATCCAAAAATAATTTTGTTAATGAAATATCGCAAGCTTTGTGGACACAGTTTTTTATTGTCAGTTAATTTTTAATTTTCTCCAACGTTTCGGTAATATGGTTGTTACCTTCATCAGGACTGAAAGAGACATTCAAAATACTTAGAAAAATAATAAAATACATCGAAGTTTTAAATTATTAGATTGCAAATTAAAATTGATTAGTAAAAAATAAAAATGTTACGTAAATGGTTATAACAGGTATAGCAATTATTACTTTTTAAACAAATATTTTTCTTAAACGAAACTAGGTATAGTTATGTTAAAAAAGTTATGAATAAATCAACCAGTTATGAAAATAAAAGAATGAAATATTATTTAACTGACACAACTCAGGTTCCAAATTTTTTCCAAAATTTGTAAAAAACGTTGAACAGACACAATATTTACAAACGAGAAACATCACAATTATTAAAAACAGAATAAATAATATTTAAAAGTAATGAAATTTTTGGCATAAAGTGCACGTCTCGTTGCTATGCTGGAGTGAGAAGCGTGGTACTGTAAAAACAGCCAGTTTTTTGCGGTGATATTGTTTTTGTTTAGGCCAAAAATTTCGTTAGTTTTAAATATTATTTATTCTGTTATTTATTTTTTACAAATTTTGGAAAAAATTTGGAACCTGATGACGAGTGTCAGTTAAACATTAATTGAGGTAACAAATAATATTTCATTCTTTTGTTTTCATAACTGGTTGGTTTATTCTCTCCAAACTACCTAGTTTCGGTTAAGAAAAATATTTGTTTAAAAAGTAATAATTGCTGTACCTGTTATAACCATTTGCATAACATTTTTATTTTTTACTAATCAATTTTAACTTGCAATCAAATAATTTAAAACTTCGATGTATTTTACTCTTCTTCTAAGTATTTTGTATGTCTATTTCAGCCGTGATGAAGGTAACAACCATATTACCGAAACGTTGGTGAAAATTAAAAATTAGCTGACAATAAAAAACTGTCCACAAAGCTTGCGATATTTCATTAATAAAATTCTCTCACTGGACGTGAAACTCTATACAAAAAATAATTTTGACTAATATTTTTAAAATAGGTTTGGACTTTGTTTTGTAATTCTTAAATTCTTTTATGATTAGTGTTTATGTAAACAAGAATTTTGGAATTAAAAACAAAGTAAAGAGATATTTTTTAAATAAACGTCAAAAAAAAAACTGTAATCACCGGTGATCCGAAGGTATTTTATTGGGGGGGGGCATAAAGGCCATTTTTCGAACTAATATTAAAAGCGATTTCCAAGTTACCTGAAACTTTGGGATTTTTTTTATTGTTGTTTGAAGAAGTCAGAAATACACAATGTTTTGTAAAATGTAACTAAATTTCTCAACTGAACCTTCATATTTCCCAACTGCAAGCAACTGAAAGCAACATTGGGGGGATGCTTCCCCCCCCCAAGGGATCGCCGGTACTGTAATTTTTCAAATGTCAAAAAAGGTACATTGCAAACTAGTTTCCCAAATATCTTGAGTAAGTTAAAGGCAAAAATTGAATTTAGGCTGATGATGGTCAATTAATCCAAAACGTCAGGTGACTTGTCTGTCTGTGGCGTTTTTTGACAGCTTTAAGAATAAGAGCAAAAAAAAGTAAAAACTAAAAATGATTTGTTACGGTTTGTTTAGCGTATCTCCGGAACTACCCGAATTTTGTAAACTTTTTTTTTAGTTTTGAGCAAAGCATCAAAATCACGCAAAATTAACAGAAAATGACACGAATAAAACGTACAATACTTTTATAAAGGTACAGAGCGTTAAAGTTTCAAGATTATTTTAGTCTTATATCTTGATACCGAATTTTAAAGCACCCTGTATAAATAAGAAGGTTCTGATTTTTTTAATATTATTCTTGTCAGCCATCTTTAGTCCAAGGTGGCGGAGAAAACAGATGGGTCATTTCATATGAAACCAACCAAAAAAAAAGGGAGGTTTGGCAGACCGTCTCCCCAATTTCGATAATTTTTGGTACATTTATTTTACCCATAAAGGGGATGAAAAAAAAACTACCAATTTTGCAAACATGTACTTAAAGAAATTGAAATATCTCGATAACTACTTTAGCTTAAACAGTGGTTTATAGCTCGTTTTAAATACCTTGTATATGTATCATGTATCACATGATATACTTTTTGTTCTAAAAAAATTTGAAATTAAAAAATTAACTTTTAATTTTTTTTAAAAACAGCATTTTAATTTTTTTTCTGGGTATTTCGCCAAACGGCCATTTCAAGGGGTTGGACGGGACAAAAAAGTAACCCTTTACTAGAAAAACCAGCTGTGACTTCTATATAATTAAAATGGTGACTATATTTTCCAATAAATATTTTCATTAAACTATATGTTATGCAATAAAATAGTTTAAAATAATAAGTTGTCACCAGAGCGTATAGGGCGAACCTTTAAACTTTGGGTTGGACGGGATAAGAAAAATGAAAACTTAATTTTAGTAAATTCTTACTTTTATATATTTAAATTTTTTAGAAATATGCTTTATCAAGGCTTTTCCAAACGGAACAAAAGGCAGTGGAATTAAAGGAGAAAGCATGTTGGTAACATTTATGTTAAAAATTATTGTGAACCATGAACCAGTAAAGCTTTTCTTTTGGGTTGGACGGGACAAAAAGTACAATAATTGAAAAAATATTATTTGCTTTAGGTCCGAAACTGTTTGTATATTTCGGCTTTTTTACATACCAAGAAAAAGTGTTATAGTGGTTTTATGATTTGCAGTTATTTCATGATTTTTAACAAAAACCAGTAGATTGTTAAAGCGTTTTTCTTTTTTTTTTAATAAAATTACATTTGCTTGAAATGGCCCAAATACTTTTTCATGGCTTTTCCAAACTAAACAAAAGTTATTGGAATTAAAGGAGAAAGCATGTTGTTAACAATTATGTTAAAAATTATTTTGACCCATGAACCAGCAAAGCTTTTCATTTGGGTTGGACGGGACCAAAAATACAATAATCAAAAAAATATTATTTGCTTTAGGTCCGAAACTGTTTATATATTTCGGCTTTTTTACATACCAAGAAAAATTGTTATAGTTAAGTTAACAAAAACCAATGTATTGTTAAAGCGTTTTTCTTTTTTTTTTAATAAAATTACATTTGCTTGAAATGGCCCCAAACTATTTATAAAATTTCAAGATGGAGACTTGATGGGTTCATAAAAAAAAAATATATTTTAACAATTTTGATTTTTTCTTTAATGAGGTCATGTGATACTTCATTAAAGTGGCATTTAAAATATCTTTAAAAAAAAGCTATCACTCGCTTTTGTAGTATGTATGGTTCTCAAGATATTCATATTTTTATAAATGCCTGTAAAGACAGTCAATTTTAACCAAATGTGCAGGTACACAAAAAGAGTAATATCTTGAGAACTGTATACCGTAAAAAAGCGAGTATTACCTTGTTTTATAGGTATTTTAAAGCCCATTTTGATGAAGTATCACATAATCTAATTTTATTAGAAAAATTATTTAAAAAATTTTTAAAATAATTTTTTTTTTAATGAACCCATCAAGTCTCCATCTTGAAAATTTGTAAATAGTTTGGCAAAATATTCAGAAACAAAATATTTTAAAAAATATAAAAAGTGCTGTTGTTCAAAAATTATTTTTTTTTTATTTCAATTTTTTTTGAAACAAAACATGATGATACATCATTCGAAAGGTATTTAGAATACCTTACATGTTTGAGGAAACTGGTAGCTTGTTTTCATTTTCCAGAATTAATTTTAAAAAACTAATGGCCAAAAAAATTTTTAATTTGGGATTTTTCAATCCCTTTATGGGTAGAATAAATGTACCAAAAATTATCGAAATCGGGAAGATGGTCTGCCAAATCCATCGACGTACTAACTACATCGATGGCCAAATCTCTGGTTGATTTGATTTTCCTTCCTCTTTAGCCTGTTCTGAGTGCTCTTGGGCTAGGATTTTTTTTAAATCTTTAGTGATTTGCCCCTTAAAGTTACAATTCTGAAAGGTGCTTTTACCCCAAGTTTTTTTTTGTTAACAGGTTACCTAAAATTGGCCGATCTTTATTTTCACAAGCAACAATACGAGGAAGCGGAAAGGTATCTGGATTTGATCATAAAAAATTACGATCCCGACGAGCACCTAAACGACGGAAAATTCTGTCTCCTGCGAGCCAAAATCGCCCTCGCTCAAGTCCAGTTTGCCAGCAGTTATCCAAACAACACGAGCACCATGTTGACGCTTTGTAACTGTCTGGTAAGGTTACCTCAAAAGACGAAAAGTTTTTTGTGCCTTCATTGTTTAGACAGCGTCACTCCTCTGAGTGGCGCTGGTTTAAAGGCTCAAACGTCAAAAAATTAAATGGGCAACAGCTCCCGCGCCTATAGCGGGGCCCCAGGCAACAGCGTCTCAACTAAAAAGGCAGCTAACCAGTGGGGGCTCCTCAATAAGTGCACATGGGCACGTGCACTCCCAAATTTAATGTGTCTCTTTTTCTCAAATACACATATTAATTCCAAAAAATTGCTTAAACCTATCCTTAATCGCTAGACGTTAAATATGCGTGCAAATCTTTTACCAATATACAAACGAGCTCCAGCGCGTCGCCTGACGTTCACTGCTCATGTTAATCTTCAATCTAATTGGTCGAATCTTTACCTCCCGTACTGTTTTTTCCCCGTGGTAGTCCTGCGACGCAAGGTGTTCTATGTGCAAATAAAATACGTGTACTCGGATCAGTGTTGCCAGGAACATGATAATTATCAGAATCTATAATAATTTTGGGTGAAACATGATAATTAATAATAACCTATTATCAACCCCTAAATCTATGATAATTTAACAAATCCTCACATAAAACGCCATTTATTCTTATAATGCCATTTTTTATATTTGCATAGTATTGTCCTGCTCGTGACATTTTAACAACACCAACCACAGGTTTAAAAAAGAATGCTGTTTATTGTTAAAACAATTTTGATTTTTTTTAAATTTTTGGGAATTCGAAATAATAGTAGGAGTATACATATTATAACAGTTATATATTAACAATAGTTGACATCAACTCCCGATCTATAAACTTGACTAATCGACGTCGGTCATCTGATGATCTTCTCTCAACAATAACAATACATTTCAAGCCCGTGTCATGCAAAAATAAAAACTATGATAATTTTTCCTTAAGGCCACAAAAACGGCATAGATTTGACAACACTGCTTTGCTGTTTTTGGGCCAATCTTTACCGGGCAGAATATGGGAAACGAGAAAACGGAAGGGTCCCCATAATTATTCCAAAAGATACATTTTACAAACGTATTTTAAACAAATATACATCGCACAAACAATACTTTATGCAAATCATAAAATAGCATAACGATACATCACACAAAGCATACTTTTTGCAAACCGTACATCGTACAACTCGTACTTTCTACAAATAATACATCTTACAAATCGTATATATTAGAATCCGTCCAACATACAAATTGTGTTCTGTGCTCGACCGACAGCTGTTTAAATCTGAGCTCAGAATAAAAAGAATGTTGGAGGATGTTTTTGTTGTCTAAAAATTTTTAAATATTTACTACCAGTTTGACTCTAAAAACCACGGATGTAGAAACTTAAAACCGCATCACGTGACGCGTCCTGGTTTTGGAGCTTCTAAATGGGTACGTGTCACGATCAAAGAAAAAACTGTTCTAGGCAGTTTTTTGTCGGGTATAAAACTTTAAATCGCTGTATCCCTTAGGGGTTGTTTTCATATGAAATACCTATGCCAAAATAAAGCAATCTCGTCATATACCTAGGCACCCCCCCCCCCAATTAGTACAGGTTTATTCATAAATTAGGGATAAAAGTTAGGAAAATTGCCGTTTTTATTCCAATATACCAATATGGTATGGGGGACTATTAAAATCGTGAAATTTTGCCTTTTCTTAATTTTATCAAAAATGATCGAGTTACTCAAAAGGTTCCAAAACACCTTAATCGACGAAAAAAAAAGTTGTCTGTTGTCTGTCTATATACGATTTGGTACAAAAATCCTCCATCGGCTGACCATAAACTGATTAACTTTTGGGTAGGGAGGTGGGGGGTTGAAGGGGGGAAAAGGGGGATAAAGTATTGTAAAAAATTGTAACTTTGGAACAAGTGCAAGTAGCGATATACGGTTTTCAGATTTAAGTTTTTACGAATATGGACTACAAATTTTGTCATTAAGTCCAAATTCGTGGGAGGTTTAGTTTTCGAGATATTTGAAAAAACGTTGAAATATATAAAAAAAATCATAACTTTAGAAGTAAAGCAGCTATTGATATGCGGTTTTCAGATTTTGGTTTTCGTAAATATTAACCAAAAATTTTGTTAAATATATCGCTATCGTATATCGATATTTGCTTTTGTTCCAAAGTTACAATTTTTTTGAAATAATTTATCCCTTTTTCCCCCCTTTAATCCCCCACCACCCTACCCAAAAGTTAATCAGTTCATAGTCAGCCGATAAAGGATTTTTGTATCAAATTTCGTTAAAATCGATTAAGGCGTTCTTGAGTTATCGTTTACAGACAGACAACAGACAACTTTTTTTTTCGTCAATTAAGGTGTTTTGGTACCGTAATATCTCATTTTTGATAAAATTAAGAAAAGTCAAAATTTCACAATTTTAATAGTCCCCTAATTATTTTATGTTGAAAGAAAATGGAAATATTTTGAAAACTGTAGCTTTGAAAGATTTCAACCTTATAACAAAATTTTTGGTTAATATTTACGAAAACCAAAATCTGAAAACCTCATATCAATAGCTGCTTTACTTCTGAAGTTATGATTTTGACATACTTTAACGTTTTTTCAAATAACTCGGAAACTAAAGCTCCCACGAATTTGGATTTTATAACAAAATTTGTAGTTCATATTCATGGAAACTTAAATCTGAGAACCGTATGTCGCTTGCTTTTGTTCCAAAGTTACAATTTTTAAAAATATTTTATTCCCCTTTTCCCCCCTTTAACCACATACCACACCACAATACCCAAAAGTTAATCAGTTCATGGTCAGCCGATAAAGGATTTTGATACCAAATTTCGTTAAAATCGAATAAGACCTTCTTGAGTTATCGTGTAATACAGACAGACAACTTTTTTTTTTCGTTGATTAAGGTGTTTTCAAACCTTAGTAACTCATTTTTGATAAAATTAAGAAAAGTTAAAATTTCACGATTTTAATAGTTCCCCATACCATATTGGTGTGTGCTCGTAAGCTTTTTGGATATGGTCAGCTTCTCTACAGCGGGCAACCACACCACTGATCCGTATTGGATCCTTGTTCTTATGATGGCCATGTATATCCAGTGTAGGATCCTCGGGCTAATGCCCCAGATTCGACCGTCCACTCGGCGCAACTGCCACAATGGTGCCTGGACTTTAACAGTCATTCTGGCAACATGCTCGCTCCACTTGAGTCCCTTGTCAAGCGTCACTCCCAAATACTTAAGTTGTGATACGAAAGTTAGGGGTCTGCCATACATTATGGGAGCTCTGAATCCCTCTAGTTTCCTCTTTCTGGTGAATAGGAGCATCTCGGTTTTTTCAGGATTCACTGAAAGACCATTCTGCCTACACCAGTCTTCTATGATTCTTACCGACCTTTGCATTCTTTCGCAGACTGTGGCTAGAAAGCGGCACTACATGGTAGTCCACATATGCTTGTTCGTCGAACTTCTCCTGCGTCAGGAAAATTAGTAGATCATCCATTATTAGGCACCACAAGTGGGGAGACAATAACAGCTACCCTGGGGACAGCCTCCCGTCACATCCACCTTCACCCTTACCCTCTATACATATACGGGTATTATAGTACTAACATCAAAACTGTAAGACCCATAGTTTTCGTGTAAGCGAAGAAAGTTTAGTAAGAAACGGCCTAATATCTGGCTCACCGTAAATATAAAAAAATTAGCCGAATCATGCACATAAGAAAAAAGCAGCTTTTGTAAATCGCATGTCGACCATCTTTGAACCGCCATATTTAGCTAACACTATCTCAAGTAAAAAGCCAGTTAAAACTCTTTATCGTTTTAGTATCCTTAAATTTGGCTTAATGTCGCGGCCATATTGATACCAAACTGACAGAAATTCCATGTTTTTTGGTTAAAATGACGGCAGCAGTAGGCTAAAGGACATGCACAAGCGAGATAGGAGTTAACTGGCTTTTTAATTCATAACGGTGTTGATGTAGCGTAGTAGGTACTGTCGACTTTTTTTGATGACTCATGAAAAAATGAGGGTAGACAACAAAATGCATATTTACTAATTTTTCGGTTTTTTATAATTACTCAAAAACCACAAAACCTAGTAAAGAATTCGTGCCCATTCTAAAACCGTCTTAAAAGTGCCCATTTTTTTATATTTAAAGGGTTAGTTTTTTATAAAGTACACTCAAAAACCCCATCAAAATAGTTATTATGTATAACCAGTGCGGAAAGTTAATCTTTCCCGCACGCGAATGCCGTTGACATAAATTTGGCGCCTCCTCACCGATATTTTTTCTGAATGTCATGTTCACAGAAATCCAAGAAAATTACAAAAACATAATGAAAAAGAACGATTTTATGTTGTTAGATCCTGTTTCAAGTGTTTCAAAAATTGTAGAATTTTTGTAAAGCGGATTTCAAAGGAGAGGGGCGCTTTAGTAGGTGTTGGGGTTGGGTTTGCAGGGGTGGAAACCTCCGTTAGGTCTAGTTTTAATTCTAAATCTGCTTGTATAAATACGCCGAACGCGCAAATTTTAAAAATTATTCTAATTTTTTACGAGTGTTAAATAATGTTGCTGATAAAAATTGTTTAAAATTACTTAACTAAAATTGTAACAACCAATGATGTCATAGCGCCGCTGACGATTTTTTTTAAAGTATAGACAGAAAATATGATATTTTTCAGGTATTTCGTCAAATATTTTCACAAGTTTTTGTCAAAGTTGTGGCAAATAAAATTTATAAAATTTTATCTAAAGAAGGTTCTTAGCATATGTTACGGGAATACTAAAAAAAAAGAATATTTTATTCATATTAATAGTACATGAAAAACCCCCTCTGTAAACAATTTATATTACATCTAAATTTTGTTTGCTGGGATTTAAAGAAAATCTTATACCCACTATAAATAAATAAATTGGGTGCAACATTTTTCCTAAGGGCGTGCGGACAATTAAAAACACCTTAGTTAAAACTTCCAAATCAGCTACATCAACCGGAAAGAATCTAAAAAAGAGAAGATCAAAAGATATTGGGAGGAAAAAACGAAAATTAAAAATTGGATGAGTGTCCCACAAGGAACACACAAAAGACCAAAGCGAAAAGAGGAACAATTAAACGATGTTTCGCCCGGGGTGACCAGCGTGGGCTCGTCAGTGGATTCACTAGTCACCCTCAATCCAGACATCATTTAACACCATCGCACACTCTGACTTCCAACTCTGAAACACTCACAAATAGGCGTCGTTCCGCATGGTACTTATTATTTCACCTGATGCGGGTTCATCCTGGCGTGTTAATCTTTCCAATAGGAATATGCTCCTAAGACTTGTCCTAGGATCAGGTGACTTATAATAAGTACCATGCGGAACGACGCCTATTTGTGAGTGTTTCAGAGTTGGAAGTCAGAGTTTGCGATGGTGTTAAATGATGTCTGGATTGAAGGTGACTAGTGAATCCACTGACGAGCCCACGCTGGTCACCCCGGGCGAAACATCGTTTAATTGTTCCTCTTTTCGCTTTGATCTTTTGTGTGTTCCTTGTGGGACACTCATCCAATTTTAAATTTTCGTTCTTTTCTCCCAAGATCTTTTGATCTCCTCTTTTTTAAAAACAACTTGTTGCTGTGCATAATTTTGTAAAAAAATATGCACGCGGAAAAGCCATTTTTTCCGTACGAGACTGCCTCATTGGCCGAAGGACTTAGAAGTTCGGTCAAGCAGTCGACTGCGGAAGAAATTATTTCTGCAAGCATTAGGAACAATTGTTCTTCTAAGAGCGTAAGGAAAAGTATCATAAAATAGTCAATAGTGTGGCATAGTAACGTAACACCAAATTATATTTTCCTCAAACTCGTGGAAATTTCTTTTTGCGCAAGTGATATTTTTTTCGCAAACAAAATTTTTTCGTGCACGCTGTGCGGGAAACTGCTACTTTCCACACGCAAATGACTGCGGAAAAGGCGTAAAAACTAAATAAGGTACCCTAGGATGTTCAGTGTCATTTTAAAGGATTTTTTAAGGAAAATTCAGAAATGGTAGAATTTGGGCGATTACACATTTACAAATGCAATTTATCCATTTTTGGTCATTTTTACGTCATTGACTAAAACGTTTACTAACGTTTTTAAAAATATAGCAATATACTTATATTTTATTTTTGGTTGAGTGCGGAAAAGTACCATAAAGGGCCATTTCAAGCAAATGTAATTTTATTAAAAAAAGGAAAAAAGCTGTTTGTTAAAAATTTTGAAATAACTCCAAATCATAAAACGACTGTAACACTCTTTTTTGGTTTACAAACAGTTTCGTACCTAAATCAAATAATATTTTTTCGATTATTCTATTTTTTGTCCCGTCCAACCCAAAAGAAAAGCTTTACTGGTTCATGCTTCAAAATAATTTTTAACATAATTGTTAACAACTTATTGCTTTCTCCTTTAATTCCAATACCTTTTGTTTAATTTGGAAAAACCATGATAAAGCGTTTTTCTAAAAAATTGAAATATATAGGGTGTTCCAAAAAAAACCGGACGTTTTAGATTGCTTATAATTTTCACATTAATTCTCCGAAATTTGAAGTTTAATGTTTTCATCATCAAAATTGACATTTTTCTTAAAATTTAAGATGGCGGGCAGTTTTGAAAAATGGGTATTTTTGACCCCCCTGAAAATTTTGTATGTACGCCACTGTAATAGAACTGAGACGTGCGCTAGATAGCCTTATTCTTACATGTAACGTTTCTTTAAATCGGTTAAAAAATAAGAAAGTTCGGCAGTTTTACATTTGATGCCTCTTTCTGACCATAGGTCGTTTTTTAGTCGACGGGATACAGTTTTGCCAAAAATTTAAAACTTTCTGACAAGCTAAAAGCCTAACTTTTATGTGCCTGATGTCAAAACGACATCTCTTTAAATTTCAAGATGGCGGACGGCTTCATGGAAAGTCTTATTTCTTAACCGATTTAAACAAGCGTTACATGTTTATGCGTTGAAAGAATAATACTATTTAGTGCACACATCAATTTTATTACAGCAGCGTACACATTTTATTTTCCAATAAGGGTTAAAAATACCAAAGAGACTTTAGAATTTTTTCCGATATTTTTTGACGAACCTGTATCCCGTCGAATAAAGTTGACTTAAGTGAGAAAGTCTTTTATCACACAAAGAGTATGAAATGTAAAACTGTAGAACTTTTTTATTCTTAACCGATTTAAACAAATGTTACGTACGTAAGAATAAGGCTATTCAAGAATCTCAGTTTTATTGCAGTGGCGAGCATAAAAATTTTCAATGGGTCAAAATTAACCATTTTTCAAAACTGTCCGCCATCTTCAATTTTAAGGAAATGTCAGTTTCGACATTAGTTGCATAAAATATTAAGTCCTCTTTTTCAAAAAAATGCTAAATTTCGAATTTCGGATAATTAACGTGAAAGTTATAGGCAATCCAAAAAGTCGTTTTTTTTTGGAACACCCTATATAAAAGTAAGAATTTCCTAAAATTAGGTTTTGTTTTTTTTTGTCCCGTCCAACCCAAAGTTTAAAGATTCCCCTATAAGCTCTTGTTAAAACTTATTGTTCTAAACTATTTTATTGCATAACCCAAGGTTTTAGGAAATTATTTATTAGAAAATGTAGTCATAATTTTAATCATATAGAAGTCACAGCTGGTTTTTCTAGTAATGGGTTACTTTTTTGTCCCGTCCAACCGCTCGAAATGGCCGTTAAAGTTAACTTTTCCGCACTAGTGCAGAAAAGTATGTTTTTCGCACGCTAGTAGAAAAAATATTATACAGAGTCAGTTCCAAAATAGTGATTTTTACTTTAATTTTAATATTTAAGAAAAAATCATCCTGTACAGGTAAATAGTAAATAATTTGTGTCTGTTTCGGTTTCCTTTATTTGCCTTGATGCTTCGTCTGTATAACTTTTTAATCAATCAGTCATCGAAATTTTCAACTTTGGTGTCTTATTACATAATAATCTACATTTATATACCAATTTAGCTTGATCCTCACTTCTGGGAACTGAAGTGATTATTCTAATTATTTTGTCGAAAGATAAGTGTTTGGATTTTATGTAGACACAATAATTAATGGTGATCAAGTAACCCAAAAATTCAGGTGACTTGTCAAAATAAGGTTGCAAAATATTATCTGTCATCCTTTATGGACCAAAAATGAACTTGCCAGAGCTTCCCTCTCACACTGCAATGTCAAATCTAAAAAACGAACCTGTCAGGTAGATTTCAAAAAACTGCCTGTTTAATAAGTTTTAAGCGTTTTTTGACAGCTTTAAAAGAATAAGGGCGCAGAAAAATAAAGACTAAAATTAAAGATTACGGTTTTTTCTCCAGAACTATCCGGAATTTGTAAACTTTTCCTAGTTTTCAGCAAGCATCAAATTTGCCCTAATTTAAACCTTTTCGTATCTCCTACCGTTTAGGAGATATTCATGGTGAGCAGCGAATTTGACATCATAGGTTTCACTTTTTTGGACGTTGGCACGATTTTATGAGTTATTCGACGATTTGTGTTTATAGAAAAAATATGCGGATAAAACGCAAAAACACGACAACTGAGATTTTTTATGGGCTTTCCAGTTATATAAAAAATTCCCCTTTTAAAGGGTGAAACCTCTCTAACCCACTTAATTTTCTTAAAAGGGTTATAATACTTTTGAAGTTACAATTTTATTAAAAGCTTAATCCCCTCCCCCTCTTGCCAAGCGACACGCGGTTTTTATATTAACTTAGATAATTGGATTTTCAACAAAAAAAAAACATTTTTAAATTTTTGGTTGAAAATGTAATTATCTAACCTATATTGTGAAAATCGCGTGTCGCTAGCTGCTATACGGTTAGTGAGTTAAGTTTAATCCCCCCTAATATCGTCTTGCCAACCCCCCCACCCCCACCAGAACCTAATCAACTCTGCGTTTTTGAGTAATCGTGTTACCGACAGACAGACAGACCGACAGACAGACACCATGACGAAATTTTGTATTTAGGTATTTTTGACGATCCCAATAGCCTCCATAGGTACTATGAAAATGCGCAACGGGTCAAATGAGGCCTAGGTGCTGTGAGGTTAAATCCCCACCCTCCCAAATTATCAGATCAGGTACTATGAATGCATGGATGGCTAAAAATAGATAGACCATAAAATATGTCTAAAAATTTTATTGACCGAATTATCTTAAAAACTTACTAAACTATACAGAGTGTATCCCAAAAGTCTGGAATAATGGATTTTTCGGGATAACTATGGGTTTTTGAAAAAAAACTTATGTAGGATCATTTTAAAGTAGAAAAAGCGGTTTCTAAAAATATATACCATTTTATACAGGGTGTCCCAAAAATAAAATATGTCACCTTATCTCTTTTTTAAATTGAACACCCTGTATATTATCTCATTTTCTGGATCCTTAAAAAATAACCTTTTCAAAAATACCCAACACTACTCAATACAAGGTGTCCACCGTGTATAAAAAAGAGTATACATTTTTCTAAACCGCTATTTTTCCTAAAATGATCCTATACCTATATAAGTTTTTTTTGAAAAAAGCGTTCTCCCAAAAAATCCATTATTCCAGACTTTTGAGACACACTGTATAAAGAGTTGTAAAACAACCTACAGCTAAAAAAAATCTATTTTGCCGAAGTTTATGAAAGAAAAAAGCAATAGTAATTTGATTTTTATATTCAAAAGTTTTTTTTTTTAAATTAAAAATTAACTCACATGAAAAAGCCATTGCAGTCAAGGTGTCACAAAATAGTTTACCTATAGGTCATCATCACATTTAAAAATTTTTTCGATAATCAGTGGCGCACTCAGAAATTGACTTCGGGGGGGGGGGGAGGGGGTTAAGGATAAGTAATAAACATTTTTAATTTGAAGTCAAAATGTGACCATAACCAGGCTTCTAAGGGGGGGGGGGGTTGCGTATATTTTATCCTGAGGCTCTAGAGGATTTGATTCCGCTAAAGTTCCCACACTGCATATTAATGTCTCTTGGATTCTATATACCTATATTTATTTAAACCTATATTTTTTATAAAATTCAAAAAAAAAGAATATATCTTCTCCTTCTAAGATTGGATGTTTATTCTGAGCTTAAATTAAAACAGCAGAGAACAAAAATTGTATGTCGGACGGATTCTACACTGTACGATTTGTAAGATGTATTGTTTGTAGAAAGTACGAGTTGTACGATGTACGGTTTGCAAAAAGTATCCTTTGTGCGAAGTATCGTTATGCTATTTTACGATTTGCGGAAAGTATTGTTTGCGCAATGTACGTTTGTGTTAAATACGCTTTGTAAAATGTATTTTTGTACAAACTATGGGACCCCAAACGGAATCTGTTGAAATTTGGCAGGAATGTTTATTTTTTAATTCCTGAAAAGCGTATCCAGACAGTTTTTTGCTGTACTCTCTCATTCTCGAAATAAAATAAACACGGCTAACAATAGTCAAAAATCTTACCTGGCTTTTTCTTTAGGCTCGTCGATAATACAGAAATCTTTAACAACAATTTTTGGATTTTTTTATTTTTTGAAAAAAATACACCAAATTTTGAAAAATCGTTTGGATACGGTTGCAGATTTTTATAAATTCTATTATCTGATAACAAAAAGGTTATGGTTTTTATAAGCGAGATTCTGCGGGAATTCTAAAACGCCAAGGTCACGTAATTTGGTAGGACCAGGGAAACTGAGTGAGTTCGATTGGAGTATTGGAATTCAGGTTCTGCATAGTCACCGGCCACTTGTCTAAGGCTGGACTTCCATATGCTTTTTTTCCGCGCGGATTTTGAAATTCGAACTTGTCTGTCAGTGAATGAAACAGTGACAGAACAACTATTGGCACCTTCACCATAACTTGAAATCCCAATTATTTCGCCTTCGGCACTTTGTCAAGGTCACTCGCCCCTTATTCGAAAGTTGTGAACCACCCAAAAATTTAGACCACGCGCCGCCGCTGCAGGTAACTCATTTTCGTTTTAGCCATATAACTGTGAGATACTATAACAGCTCTGCCCTTGCATTTTCCGAAAAAAAGCCTGGAAACAAGGCAAAAGACAAACTGACAGAGAATCCGTGTTTTTTCTATCAATTTGATTATAAAATGGCAGCCACAATAAGCTAAAGGGCACTGAGGTGATAGGAGTTAACTGGATTTTTACTTAAGGTATTGTTGCCCCAGGTTATAAATAAGAGGTCCCACTAAGCAAAAATGAAAAAAAATTAAAAAACGTTATTTTGTTTAGTTTAGTTTTTCCATTAACGTTTTTTCACCATGAAAATAACGTTTGTTTATGAGAACGTTATTTTCATAGTGAAAGAAACGTTAAATAACGTTTTTTTAAGTTTTGCTTAGTGGGGTCCTCGCACAACTTCTGATCCTTGCGCAATAATTTCGCACAAATTTTAAAAAGTAAATCAAAATAAACCATATAACTATGAGATACTATGACGGCCCTGCTCTTGCATTTTCCGAATAAAGCCGTAGCGATAATAACTCTCCTAATCGAGTAAAGAGAGAGTAAAAACTTTTGGACGCGAGCAGAGCGTGTCACGCATGCACAGTATCGCTTTTGGCCTTACCCAGGGCTAGAGGCACTCTATATATTTGACAGTTGTTTTTTTATCAGAGGTGGGCAACTCATATTGCCCTCTCTTTCTAGTTTTTTTCGTATTTGCATGTAAAACCGATTTTCTGAAATGGACTGATGTTTTGTTTTCTCTTTTTATAATTTCCCCAGACAGTATTTGAATGATGATGACTTTTTTGTTTAGTAAAATATGTCAAGCTTTGACAAAAAAAATAGTATAAGGTTCACGGCAGATTTATAAATGTTAATAGTATGTAAAATACAAAAACATAGTATTGATCTATCTTTTTATTCCTCTTTTTTTTTTAAATAATATATGATATTATTTAAATCTAACTTATCTTATTTACCTCGCAAATTAGACTATTTTTATTAATTTTCCAGTGTGACAAATGCATGATCTCTTTCCATTTTTCTTGCGTTTCTTTTTCTATTGTGTAATATATTTGAATTTCCCACGCAATTGCGCGGAAGTGCGCCCGAAATATGTAAAGGTCAAGGACGACCTCTTGGTTCTCGGTTTACCGATTGGCACATTGTATAATGGTAGAAGCTTTCCAATTCCTGGATATCCCGCTAAAACTGTAAGTAATATTGCCTTTATCACACGACATTTCATATTGAACAATGAAACAATACAAGGTCGTAGGCGCGAGTATTTTTAGAATTTTTTATACCGCAATATTAGATTTTTAAACCGCATATAAACAATCAAGTTTAAAATTTGATGTACTACGTTTGTTAATCAAAAATGTGACTTTGCCAAAATGATTTATTTCCAGTGGCTCCCAACAAAAATTATCAACATTTCCCTAACAACTGCCAAATCGAGTTGCTTACCTATGGTAAAACAATAACTGTCACAAATTGTATACAGGGCCTCTAACCAGGGCCAGCCCTGATTTTTACATAATTGTCTTTGATTTCCATAGTTATTAGGGAGTTTTTTGTCAACATACAAAAATAACATGGTGGTTATCGTTATTTATATATATATATATATATATAAATCCTTTATTTAGTCAAGACTTAATTACATTACTTTTGTGGTTAACTTTATTTTGTTTGTATTTACTTCTGTCAATTATCTTCAAAGCTCAAAGTATTTGTATTTTTGCATTTTTTTTTAAAGAATGTTTAGAATTGGTACTTTTTGATTAAGAAAGATGCACAATATATTGCTTTATGGGTAAGCGTAAAAACGAAATAACTTCATCATTAACGGCTTGTCAAATAACGATAACCACGAAGATTGTTATTTTTGTATGTTGACCAAAAACTCCCTATTATTGTAACACATTTTGTGATCCTTGGGCCACTATAAGTATCTCATAAGAACGGCAAAACCAAAATTATAAACTACACTATATGTATCTCATAAGACCCGCAAAACTATAATATATAAAAATATAAAAAAAATTGATGAGCAACTCAACTTCGCCTTTCTATTTCAACTCGGGAACGCGGTCCCTAGATGGCGCTAGGTATAAAACCGCGACTGGATTTATATTATTTTTTTTTATTCAATTCGTTTTATTCATCTAAAATGTCGAGACATTTTTGATGCTACAAAATGCAGTAAATTAAACTCAAATAATATATTTTAAATTTCAAAATTAATTAAATTAATTTAAACTATTTTAAAACACTTTGTGTGCCAAAGAAAAAAGACCTCGTTCAAAGGCCGCAGGTCGGGAAGTGTGCCTAAAACGTAAAGCAGTGTACGGTATTAGTTTTACCGTACCGTAGTGGATCCAAGCCAGTAGGTTCAGTTTTTCATTAAGCAGCTTTTTATCAAATCGTTAAATTCTTTAGCAAAACATCTCGCACTTTTTGGAATTCTTGCTAGTATTGGTGTATTTTTCTGAAGTAAGGAAAAGATATTACAAATGATGTTTGATGATGTCTCAAAATTTTCATATAAGTTGCTGTTCTTGATGTTTTTTTCAAAATCTTCGGTGTCATTCAACTTATGTTTGATTTTTAAGGGAATTTTGAGACCATTGTCTCCGCAAAAAAACTTTTTGCAAAGAGAAAATTGTTTGTTTCTTTTTGTAGGAGATTTTGAAATGGAAAAATTAGATGTGGAAACGTTGAAATCACAAAATGATGAAATATCGAGTGTTGAATTCTGACTAAAATATTTATGGCATCTTGAAAAATGTATCTTGATTCTTTTTTGACTCTGGAAATTTTTATTACATGATTTGCAGGCGTTGTGATCTAAATTCTCAAAAGGTCCAAAGAAGGTCCAGCAGCAGATGACCAGCATCAGTGTTTCCAGATAAAGTAAAGCAATGGATTTTTTGTGTTCAAAAGAAGTTGCTGGGGGCCGAAATATTTTAAAATTTAGCTTGTAGAGTTTTGAAATAGCGGGAATTTCAATTGATATTGCATAAGTACCGTCGGTTTGCATTAAAGTTTTGTAGTTTTCTTTGCTTGAATTTTGATGATGAAGAAAACATGCCAAATCTTGCCAGTGAAAAGAAATATAGTCAGTAGGACTTACATTTATTTGATTTCTTTGTAAATTCTGTCTGGAATTCTTCTTATCTGAACGCAAGAGCAGTAAAGACTTTATGTGTCAGCTGGGTTGTTGTAATTTTGAGTGTAGAATTAATGTAAAAATGATATAAAAAGATTGTACAATTTTTGAAAAGATGTTGACGTTTGCTGACAACTTTAAACTTTCCAAACTTGTTTTTGGTTAGTTAAAGAGGGACAGGGGACATCACCGATTCGCAGAAAACGGTAATTTTGTCTGTTAGCTTCATGATGCGCAGGCCGTAGGCAAAACGCCGCTTTTTGAAATAAAAAAATTGCCGAAAAATTTTTACTTGGGGCCAAACATTACAATAGGTATTGGAGAAATGTTTTAAACTACGCATATAATTAAGCGCCACCTAGAGGCGAAATGATTTCTTTTATGAAAACTTTACATCTAACTGCTGATCTATTCAAAGATTCAAAATAACTTTCATGGCGATCTTGATAATTTCTAAAACCTTTCATATCAAATATTGTATAGAACAAGATACCCCACGTAATGCAGCAAGTTTGAAATTTTTTTTTGTAATTTCCCCTCTTATATTTAAAAAAGAGTCCGGTAAAAAAGCGGAAAAACTTTATTTTTGATTAAAAAACCATGCAGTCTTTTTGTTTCAATACTTAATAGCGTTATATGTAATTTTATGAATAAATATTTTTTTTAAAAAAAAAGGCTAATTTTTGAAAGATGTTTGGGAAATTCTGAATTTCATGCAACTTTTTACGTCGGTAAACTATATTAATTAATTTTTGCTTAAATAAATTATATTTTTATTATGTTTGTTATAATATTGATATTAGAAATAGATAGGTAGGTAAATAAGTGCTATACTCATTGTTAGTAGGTACCTTGTTAAATCAAGCCGAAAATTCCAAAATAAAAAACGCGTCTGTAAAAATCATAAAGGTATAACTATTAGTTGAATTTCTTTGGAAAAAATACTATGTACCAACCTATTCTTACGTTCAGTGGTTTTGGCATGAATGAATGAATACAACTGAAAAAATATACAGAAAAGTCAAGATACAACTTTCGAGAACTTTCTAGACCGTTACACCCTGTATGAAATTCTAGACGTTTCAGAAAAGGTTTGGAGTGAAGGACCCTGTATAATAACATCAATTCATTTAATAACTCTCGATTTATTTTTAGCACACATGCCATGTTGTCAAGTTTCATAATTTGTTTTCCTTTAGTTTTTGTTTCAATAATATCTTGTGGACAAATTATATGCTTTGAAAACAAATACCTACCATGTTAAATGAACCACCTACTCCAGTGTGGGTGTGTGGCAGCATGGAAAAGTGGAAATCATCGCCAACGACCAAGGCAACAGGACTACGCCGAGTTACGTCGCGTTTACCGATACCGAACGTCTCCTTGGCGACGCTGCAAAAAACCAAGTCGCCCTAAATCCGGCAAACACTTTCTAGACCGTTACACCCTGTATGAAATTCTAGACGTTTCAGAAAAGGCTTGGAGTGAAGGACCCTGTATAAGAACATCAATTCATTTAATAACTCTCGATTTATTTTTAGCACACATGCCATGTGGTCAAGTTTCATAATTTGTTTTCCTTTAGTTTTTGTTTCAATAATATCTTGTGGACAAATTATATGCTTTGAAAACAAATACCTACCATGTTAAATATTTTTTAGATAAAGGGTAATTAATAAACACAATGGATATTGCGTAATTTCCATGGTAATTTTTAAAGTTAAATATATGGAAACTAATGGTACTATTTACTCAATATTTAATGCATTATTCTTAAATTTAATGTGTAATGAATAATTGATAAAGTTGGACAACTTTTAACTTTGTGCATTAAATGTAATCAGAGTAATAAAATGCGCGTGCGCAAACGATCACTTGTCACTTTCTCGCTACTTAGCACAGCTAAAACCCAACCAGCTAAAAAATTATTCCTTGTATAAAATTGTGATTAACTATTCTGCATAAAAATTGATTATTACTTAAGCAGGTATTAAACATTAAGCATAACACTATCTATTGCATTTATCAATTACGCATTAAGCATTAAACGTTGACTAAACAAGCCTTAAACTAAAAGAGAAAAAGTTCTATAGTATTAGTTTTACCAATATAATACTGTATAATGGCGTAAAGATCGCAAAATGTATGTATGTATGTAAAATGTACTACGAAAAACAAAGACAAAAAAAAATCAGGGTTAGCCCTGGCTAAGGCCGAAGGTGAAAAAACTACTGCGCATGCCTGACGCACTCTGCTCGCGCCCAAAAGAGTTTTAGACTCTGCATTTTTTCGAGGCTAAAAATACTGTACCCACATTTTTAAAAATCTACAATTTAAAGAATACAAAACAAAATCGGCAACATCGGCTGTAGACGCATGACAACAAACCATGATCTCGCCCAACAATCTCCGGACGATTCTCGAATTTTCCGTGTCCCGCTTTTGCATTGTTCCGGAGCCTTCGGCGCGCTTCGTGCATGTTCGCGATGATTACCTCGTTTATATAAAAGCGTTTGCCTGCGCGCTGGTTGCTAACAGTTTAAATACAGCAAGCGAATAAGCGAAATAGCGCGAATACAAAACTTTCCACAAGTTAGTGTTTCTGTAAGTGCAAAAATAAAGAAAGACATGGTGAAATCTCCAGCAGTTGGTATCGATCTAGGAACCACCTACTCCTGTGTGGGTGTGTGGCAGCATGGAAAAGTGGAAATCATCGCCAACGACCAAGGCAACAGGACTACGCCGAGTTACGTCGCGTTTACCGATACCGAACGTCTCCTTGGCGACGCTGCAAAAAACCAAGTCGCCCTAAATCCGGCAAACACCGTTTTTGATGCGAAACGTCTCATTGGTAGGAAGTTTGACGACCCTAAAATCCAAGCAGATATCAAGCACTGGCCGTTTAAGGTGGTGAACGACAATGGAAAACCAAAAATCCAAGTTGTGCACAAAGGGGAAACCAAAACTTTTGCACCGGAAGAAATCAGCTCCATGGTTCTCACAAAAATGAAAGAAACCGCCGAAGCATATTTAGGCGTTCAAGTGAAAGATGCAGTAGTTACAGTACCAGCGTACTTCAACGACTCTCAAAGGCAAGCGACCAAGGATGCTGGTGTGATCGCCGGATTAAACGTCATGAGGATTATTAACGAACCTACGGCCGCTGCCCTAGCATACGGGTTGGATAAAAATCTTAAAGGAGAAAAGAATGTTCTTATTTTTGACCTTGGAGGTGGTACTTTTGATGTCTCCATCCTAACTATAGACGAGGGATCATTGTTTGAAGTCAAAGCTACAGCTGGTGACACGCATCTTGGTGGTGAAGACTTCGATAACAGACTAGTTAACCACTTTGTCGAAGAATTTAGAAGAAAGTTCAAGAAAGATTTAAGTTCTAACCCAAGAGCTGTTAGAAGGCTGAGAACGGCAGCGGAACGGGCAAAGAGAACTTTGTCTTCAAGCACTGAAGCGACTTTGGAAATTGATGCATTGTTCGATGGCATCGACTTCTACACCAAAATAACCAGAGCAAGGTTTGAAGAGCTTTGCTCAGATCTGTTCAGAGGAACGCTGCAACCAGTCGAAAAATCTCTAAAAGACGCAAAATTGGATAAAGGTTCCATCCATGATATTGTTTTGGTTGGTGGCTCTACTAGAATACCGAAAATTCAACAACTTTTGCAAAACTTCTTCAATGGGAAAACTTTGAACCTTTCAATCAACCCAGACGAAGCCGTAGCATATGGCGCAGCTGTCCAGGCAGCCGTTTTAAGTGGCGAAACTGACTCGAAAATCCAGGACGTTTTATTGGTTGACGTGGCTCCGTTGTCACTCGGTATAGAAACCGCCGGCGGAGTAATGACCAAGATTATCGAGAGGAACTCCAGAATTCCGTGCAAGCAGACTCAAACATTTACGACCTACGCCGATAATCAACCGGCGGTAACCATTCAAGTATTCGAAGGGGAACGAGCTATGACCAAAGACAACAATCTTCTGGGAACTTTCGACTTGACTGGAATTCCGCCCGCGCCCAGAGGCGTTCCAAAGATCGAGGTTACATTTGACATGGATGCCAATGGCATACTTAATGTATCTGCCACGGATAGTAGCTCAGGAAAATCGAGAAACATTACGATAAGAAACGACAAAGGAAGATTATCTCAAGCCGATATTGATAGGATGTTATCAGAAGCGGAAATGTACAAGGACGAAGACGAAAAACAAAGGCAAAAAGTCGCTGCTCGTAACAAACTCGAGTCATACATTTTTCAAGTAAAACAAGCGGCTGATGAATGCGGTAGCAAAATAAGCGCAGAAGATAAGGCTATCATCGAAAGGGAATGCAAAGAAACATTGAACTGGTTAGATAACAACACTTTGGCAGAAAAAGAAGAGTTTGAAGATAAGGAAAAACAAATGCAATCGGTTTGCAGTCCCATTATGGCCAAATTGTATCAGCAAGGTCAAGGTGCAGCTAATGGTATGCCAGGGGGTATGCCGGGTGGTATGCCCGGTGGTATGCCTGGTGGTATGCCCGGTGGAATGCCTGGTGGTATGCCTGGCGGCCAAGGACCTACTATTGAAGAAGTTGACTAAACAGGAAACGTATTAGCTTATCCATCTTTCCTTAGACTTAGACTTAGTAGTTTATATATAACTTTATTTGTTATGTTAATTAAGTTTTGATTAGGCTATTTATAAGTTAACTTTTTATAGTGTTGGACTGAAAAATATTTAATAATGTTTATTTGTTCTATAAAAGCAATAATAAATATGTACCTAATAAAAATAATTTTTATTATTTTGATTTGATCAAAAGAGAAACCCTATTAAATTAAATTATTATTATTATTAAAAGAAAGGTTTGCATATCCGACACACATTTTGCTTTTCAAATCATTGTGACCAGGCCTCCAAGATCTAATGGATAGTCCAGAAACCTACGGGCCTGTGTCATCCTTGTTAGGAATCATTAGGGTAACATAGGACTATACCTGGCGTATGAAGCATAACATAAACAACCACACCCAAGTAATGAATTGAAAAGCAAAATGTGTGTCTGATGTGCCACGAACCTTTCTTTTTATTTATTTTTCATGGACAACAAATAAATTTTTTTCCTAAATATCATTTTTTGTGTCTGTATGCTATAAAAATAAATAAAAAAATAATAAAAACACTTAAATATAAAAAAATGTTAGGTATTAAAAAAAAAATATAAAATAAAATATCTATCAAAAACTAAGCAAAAATCGGTACTAAAAAAAATATATAAAATAAAATATCTATCAAAAACCAAGCAAAAATAGGTCATTCCATAAGAAAAATACCATCCAAGTGTTATATCTTGAAAACTAAACGTAACTAATAAAATTCAGTTTGACAAATAAAGTTTTTCTAATCTATAAAAGTAATTTACGTCAAAAATATTTGTTTTTAAATAAAAAAGTTACAGATTCAATTCCAGAACGCATATATTTTTAAAAAATCCTTCCTGCCATTTATAAAGTATAACAAGTGTAAAAATGTTGTGGGTTTTTGTCAACACTAACAGTTTGAGACCAAAAATAGACTGTCTGACAAAACATTGCATACACAACATATTTGTTATATCTTGAAAACTAAACGTAACTAATAAAATTCAGTTTGACAAATAAAGTTTTGCTAATCTATAAAAGTAATTTACATCAAAAATATTTTTTTTAAAATAAAAAAGTTACAGATTCAATTCCAGAACGCATATATTTTTAAAAAATCCTTCCTGCCATTTATAAAGTATAACAAGTGTAAAAATGTTGTGGGTTTTTGTCAACACTAACAGTTTGAGACCAAAAATAGACTGTCTGACAAAACATTGCATACAAAACATATTTGTTCTTAAACAAAAATTAAAATGACTCCTCTTGAAAAAGTTTTTCAAAGCCCATCATGGTACGGCCATGATGAAGCCTAAAATATTTTTTCATACCTTCATGAAAAACATGATTTTAGTAACTCTCTGCAGATAACTAAAGCATGGCTTTTTTGGTTACCGATACAAAAAAACTTTTTTTTGAACACGGGTGCAAAAAAAGATTTCTATCCGTTTTTTTACCCAAAATTAAAAAGAAATAGCGGAAAATAGTAATATTATTTAAAAACATCGTCAAACTATCAAACTGTCGAAGATTAAAATGTCGCAACAATGAACGTCACCGAGTAAAAAGGCATCATCGCTATGGAAACCATTATTATTTCATTTACCAACCGCCTTGATTTATAGTTGTGTTGCGAGAAGTGCTCTTCGTTCGAGATTTTTAAAAGGCTAAACTGTGCTTTTTTTGCTCGTGTTTTTAAATACTCTTTTAGGCACTAGTTGTGAAAACTACTATCATTATTAGTACTGCCATAATGGGAATTTAAGTCCAAAAATATTTTAGCGTAATTTTAGCGTAACGTTTTTGGGCCATTTCAAGCAAAATCTTGAAATAATTCCAAACCATAAAACCACTATAACACTTTTTCTTGGTATGGAAAACAGCCGAAATATACAGTTTCGGACATAAAGCAAATAATATTTTTTCAATTATTGTATTTTTTTGTCCCGTCCAACCCAAAAGAAAAGCTTTACTGGTTCGTGATTCACAATAATTTTTAACATATATGTTAACGTGCTTTCTCATTTAATTCCAATACCTTTTGTTTAGTTTGAAAATGCCATGATTAAGCATTTTTCTAAAAAATTGAAATACATAAAAGTAAGAATTTACTAAAATTAAGTTTTGGTTTTTCTTGTCCCGTCCAACCCAAAGTTTAAAGGTTTACCCTATAAGCTCTGGTTACAACTTATTGTTTTAAACTATTTTATTGCATAACCTATGGTTTTAGGAAATTATTTATTAGAAAATATAGTCACAATTTTAATCATATAGAAATCACAACCGGTTTTTCTAGTAATGGGTTACTTTTTTGTCCCGTCCGACCGCCTGAAATGGCCGTTTTGTTTATCGGATTTTTTTTAGGTTTTTTTAAGCCATAATTTATCCATATTTTATAGAATATATATATAGAATAAAATTTTAGAATAAAAAACTCACTTTTTTAAAGTTTTCATTGGTTTTTTAGCATTTAAAAAAGTACTGCTAAGAAATAAGTTTTTCTCTGAAAAAATGGAAAATATTTAAGAATGTTGAAGAAAGAAAGCAGTATTGAAAAAAGTATTTTAGAGAAAGATGAAGATAATTTAACACCACTTTTTAATAAAAATTTAGAATTTTTTGTTTTGTCATCTCTGTCATCTTGAGTGGTGTCGTTGTATAGAGCTAAAACCTTTCGCGAATGCATTGCTTTTTTAACAAAAACGACGCCTGTTAAGTTTTTTCATATATTTTTATTATTAAATAAGTAAGTGTCTGTCTTGTTGACTAGAGACGCTCTATACATTTGACAGTTATTGTTTTACCAGAGGTGGGCAACTCATATTTCCCTCTCTTTCTATTATTTTTTTTCATATTTGCATGTGAAATGGATTATATATATATATATTTATAATTTGCCCAGACAGTTTTTGAAAGATTGATTTTTTTTGGTTAGTAAAATATGTCAAGCTTTGACAAAAAAAAACAGAAACAAACAGTGAATACACACGGTAGATATTAAAAATTTAAATAAAGACTCCTATGATCTATATTTTTGTTACTCTTTTTCTTAAAATGAAACAAGGAAACATATTTGTACGTACTGCTTGTAGCTCACTTACCTCGCAAATTCGGCTATTTTTATTAATTTTACAGCTTAGTAAAGGCATGTTTTCTTTTCACTTTTCCTGAGTTTCTTTCTGCGTTGGACAAAGGAAAAATACAAATTCATCGAGGCACGTATTTTTACAGTTTCCATTTTTCCATTTTTAACCTCACGTTTATTAATCAAAAATCTGACAGTGAGAAAGTTATTTATTGTCTGAGGTTACCAACCATCATTGCCAACACATAATTTCAAACATTTCCCTAACAAACTGTCAAATTCAGTTGCTCACCTCTGGTAAAACTAACCTCATACATATATGCCTTTCCCAGTCCAAACTTGTAAGCAAGATCTAAAATCTAGCAGGCCATGGAGCCGTTTTAGCTCCGCGCCTATGCACATGCGCGAAAATTTTACGAGGCGGCCGGTTTCGCGAGCTTCGTCTTCGCGCTTCGGTCGAGACGCCATTTTTGCTGATTTGTTTTGATCACACACGCGTTTTCGTTTATGCAAATTTTTTTATTGTGATATTTTTAATCTTTGGTTACGCAAAAGTTTTTAGCGTTAGCTATTTTTTCTTAAAATTTGAAGGAAAAAAAGCGAAAATACCTAAAAATTATTTCTATTCATATATTTATTTATGTAAAAATACTGATTTTCCAAAAACGCAAACAAATAGAAAAATTTTGTCAACTGCACAGCTATCTTTCTGGATTTTGGTTGGTTAACCGATGACGATGGCCGCGCATGAGCAGAACCGCTAAGCTTTGACGAGAGTCATAAAAGAGTAAAAGAGAAAGGTATAGGCGTATATATAGGAAATCCTGCTTACAAAGTTGTGCACGCCGAAAGCATTGCAAGGGCGTATACTTAAGCTCGTACATATATGGGTAAAACAACTGTCAAAAATCGTATACTGGCCCTCTAGCTATTACTTTCTCTATGGACCTATTTGCCTGTAGACTGACGGGAAGCCACTAACATCTTACTCCCAACATACCTCAGTCTTTGTACAAAACTAATTGCGAGTAGTTAGTTTCAATAAATAATTCAATTAAATAAAATTCAAAGTAATTTTTGTAGGGGCCTTTATGGCCTGCTTTGATAATTTAATTTTAAGAGGTACTGACGCTTGAAGGGCTCGAAGAAAATAAAAGATAGAGCTGACGATGATGGCGTAAAATATAAATTCAAAGGCTGAATTGACGTCACTTCACTGGCAAAAAAACCGCATAAAACCTCATAAAAAACACACCTGAATTTTATCAGTTTTTATAAGGTCTATGAGCTTTTGTGAGGCAAAATTTTGGTAACTTTTATGGGTTTCTATAATTACATTCTTTTTCTCTTATGATGTATTATGGGATTATATAAACCGATGTTTTTATAGTTTTCTGACAGATTTTATAGTCAAACCAACTCCTAACATTTTATGGGTTTCTATGATAAGACCCTTGTTTTTTTGTAATGTTTTAAGAGTTGGTAAAAACAATTTTTTTTATAAGTCTGTAAATAGATTTTATAGTCAGACAAACTTACAACATTTTATAGATTTTTATGTGACCACCCTGCCAAAAAAACCTCATTAAATCTCATAAAAAACACCTGATTTTTATCAGTTTTTTCGACCACCTGAAAACTAATTACAAAAAGCTATACTTAGTAGACTTACTTACTTCTACAAAAAGGTACCTGAGAATACCATATTATTGTATTTTCATCAGAACTATAAACGCATACCAAATTTGAACACAATCGGGTGTGGATAAGTCAATTAAAATTGGTTAGCAAAACATGACCGAAAGTCGTCCATCTTGAATCCGCCATATTTAATTTTCAAAATCTGATCAAAAATTCGTATTCCTTATCCCCAAAAGCCCCCGTATACCAATATTGGTTGAAATCGGACAAACTTAGATGTTTTCCCCCTCCACTCCCCTCGTAGGGGGAAGGGGTGCCTAATAATGACATATTATTTTATTGTCACCGGAACTATAAATGCATGTAAAATTTGAAAGCAATCAACTGTAACCCCCTCCACCCCCTTCGAGTAGGGGGGAGCTGTCAATTTCATCACACTATATTCTTGTGTTGTCACAGCAACTATATAAGCATACCAAATTTGAAGTCCATCGGATGTCGGGAAGTTGGTCAAAATTAAGTTGCAAGATTCCACCCGAACAAACATATCTTGTTCGCAAGTTAAATAAAAGCTTGTAAAAAAATAGTTTTTGGCTTATTAAATCTCATAGAAATTTATAAAAGTAACATCTCTCCCACAGCTCCTGGCGATAAATAAGTGCAAGCACAAGGAGTGTTATTGTATTGTAGTGGGCTAGGTTGTCGTAGTTTATAGTTTAGGTTAGTTTATAGTTTTGTTTGACTGTAAATTAATCTCTTACATTACTTCTACTACTATTACTACTACTACAACTGCTCAAGTTGAGTTGCATTTTTTATTTTCGAATATCTTATAAAATCTTATAAACCTTTATGAGGAATTGTCATATAAAAAATCATAAAATATTATAAACTTTTATACGCCAATTGGCTCATAAAATATGATGAACTACTATGCGGGATTTGTGTTTCACTTTCACTAGTCAAAAATTATAAAATATAGGTTTATATAAGCATAGATTATAAAAACTTATGATGTTTTTTCTGTTATTTGCTATGATCTTTTATGAGGTTTCTTTGGCAGGGTTGACATTAATTAACATGGCATTTGTGAATGACCACTAAATGGTCAAAATATCCATTTAAGCTAGCGAAAGACGGAGGCGTTTTGAAAAGTTACACACAGCCTCCGCACTTTAATACGTATATATGTACAGGGTATTTCAAATTGAACACTTTTCGGGGGTTTAAGGTACTTCCAGGGAAGATACAACAAACTGACCCCCACTTGCGAGGCTCAAATTTCAAGAGAAGTTGAATGGTGAAAACGGTATCTTGATATGTCAAGCCGTTTTCGAGCTACGGGGGGGTTTTTGAAAAGTTTGCATTTTGGAAAAGGCCTTATAACTTTGTTATTTATGAAAATTTTTGTTTTTTGTAAAAAGCTTTTTAATAGATTTTTTTATGAGGAGTTTTTTGGTGGAAACAGTTTTTCTGTAGCTTTTTTAGTTTTTGAGATATATCATAAAGGTTGTATTTTTCTTACTTTCTAAAATTGGCATAAAATTACCTAAAAAATTATGTATCGTACATGAAATTCGTTTTGGTAGTTTTAGAGATATTTACCTTTTTCTTTATTCCATTAGTAGGCTATGTTTATACTTTTTAGTTGCATTTGGCAGAGCTTTTTTTAAGTCATAGTGGGCTATGAACTTACAAATAAACAATTCATAGGTTAGCAGGTTCCTTTATATCCATATATGCCTGCCGTCGCTCTGAATATTTTTGGATATACAGATTTCCTACATCTTGAGAGATTTCGTTTGAATCAAGAAAGCATTTTAGCATGTCGAACTTCATTTTGATACATTTTACATACTCTCATGTCCTTAAAAATGGAAGAAAATCAGGGCCTACTATAAGTTTCTAAAATTATAGATATATTAATAGATAGGGACCGTGAGATAATAATTCCAAATGTCTGCAATATTAAGGAGGCTTTGAAAATTGACATCAACCATGGGATTGTTTATTTTAAAGATCATTAGCCAAAATAAGCATAGCCTGATTGGAATAAAGTCAAATATGTCTAAAACTACTAAATCGAATTTTATGTGTGACATATCATTTTTAAGGGAATTTTATGCCCATTTTAGAAAGTAAAAAAAATAATGGTCATTCCATAAGAAACATACCAACTTTATGATATATCTCAAAAATTAAAAAAGCAAGAGAAAAACTTTCCACCAAAAAACTCCTTATAAAAAAATCTATTAAAAAACCTTTCACACAAAATTTTTTATAAATAACAAAGTTATAAGGCCTTTTCCAAAATGCAAACTTTTGAAAAACCTTCCATAGCTCGAAAACGGCCTGACATATCATAATGCGGTTTTCACCATTTAAGTTCTCTTGAAATTTCAGCCTCGCAAGTGGGGGTCAGTTTTTTTCTATCTCCCCTGGAACTACCTTAAACCCTTAATAAAACCTAAAATTATTTTTTTTTTCTAAAAATTCACAAAAAAACAGTATTTAAAAACGGGATTGTGAAAATTCATTTTGAAGTGACTGTAAGAAGGTCCTAGCTCAGTTTGTTATTGCTCCAAGGTCGTAGCTGTTCGCTGATATCAAAAAAATGCAAATTTATGCCACGGAAAAATTACAAAAAAATCGGCATGTTCACAAAATTTGCAAAATCTCAATTTTTTGACCCCGGCTGCTTAAGTTCAAATTTTTTAACCCACATTTCCTTTGCAGATCTGCCAAAAATGTTTTTTTTAAAGGCTATAAAACACGCTAGAATATTAAATGTAACAAGGCATGATGGGCCCGCAAGTTTTAATAAAATTAAACAACATACATAAAAAAACCTTTTTGCTAAAAACTTCAAAAATAACAAAAATTATGTCACGCTTTATATTTTGTCGTGTGTTTAGAAATGTTTTCACGCGATTCCTGAAATTTTTACAGCTGCTAGAAGACAATGAAATATTCTTTTTAATAACACCAAACTTGAATCTTAAACGCCTTCAGGATTTTTGTCTGTGAACTGTCAAACATAGAAGATTTTTATAAGTCGTCCAATTTTACTTAAAACACCATTGCTTCTTTTGTTATTTTATTCAGTTTTGAGCACCTAAGTATTTTTTACCGCCCCCTCTTCACTCGTTTCTCCCATTTGATGGTATAATCCATAATAATTGCTGTTTTCATGGGAATTGAGTTCGTTTTCAACACTCATTGTATCCTTTTCTTTTCTATAGCGTGTTCTTGCTCTTGATAAAGAACACGCTATATAAAAGAAAAAGATAGCATGAGTTTCGAAAACGAACTCAATACCCATGAAAACAAAGCAAATATATAGGAAAGGCTAGAAAATCTTGGACTGATTTAATTTCCCAATTACTTTTTTGTTCCTTAGCCGAATTTTATAAAGTTTGGCATTTTTTTTTCTTTTTTGATAAGCTTTCCAACAAGGTGCTACAAGCGGGGTCTTCTCATTTGAAAAAAAAAGTTGTATGTGAATAGACCTCTTTCTGAAGGTCCGTTCACAAATTTTTTTTAGCGATAATTTTAGGTGAAAGAAAGTTTAGTGTTATTCAATTTTTATAAAAAACAATTTTTTAACCCGCTACGGCCAATATTTCATTTAAAGTCTCCACCCTGTATATAGCCGACGATTTCCAAAAAGTTGTGTTTATAAAAATAAAAAAGGAAGTAGAAAGTCCCAGCAGCACAACGAGGGTCTAAACAAAGCCTGATGATTAAAGAAAATGGCCAAAATTATATTTAGAAATTTTCTTGACCATGTTGAAATGACTTACCTTCATGCCTAGTGGAATTTTCTGCACTGAAACAGCACAATTGTGAAAGTATCACATGAAAATTATGTATCGAAATGTTAATGATAAAACCGGGCAACTGATTTACTGATTAAAATTTCGATTTTTGAAAAATATCATAAAAAACCAACATTGACGTCTGGCAGTTGCGTTCACAAACAACAGAAAATCTGGTTGCTCCAACCAGACCTCGACCATTGACGTCTGACATTTTGTCAAACATCTCTCTCTTGCTTTACAATGGTCTTGCGCAACTATGACGGCCGACCAGTACTTCTTTTTTCCCTATATTATCTATATACCCCTTCCCCTCCCCACTCACCAGACCGGTCTGATGAGCACCCCATAGGAAGGCGGTTTTCTTTTCCTAGAAGGATTTAATTTACCCTATACTCCTTTGTCAGGGCTAGGGATCTTTAACGTGCTATCATCACTATCAATATATGGATCACACGGGATCGTCCTCTTAACGTCCTCTCCGAGGGACGGTATATGGAAACGAATTAGCCTGCCTTCTAGCTAACTCTGCCTACACCGCTTCATACCGCGTTTTACCTTAATCTTACAAAATTCTGTAATTTTATAAGAAAAATTCCAAGTAGACTACCTGCAAGACCCGGGGCTTGAACCCGGCATCTCCTGCTTGAAAGTCGCGGCGTTAACTCCGACACCAGGCAGGCAGGCTTGTCAAACGTCAAACCACATCGATGCGAAACCCGTGCATGCGCGTTCACAAACGACAGAAAATCTGGTTGTCCCAACCAGAATTCCTAGTAACCCTTACCATAATACTTTGGTCAAAAGTTCTGCAGTTGCTCCTACTACGAAATCTGGGTAGGACCTACTAGTATTTTCAGTAAGGGTTACCATATGAAATGGTTCAAGATGATTTTAGTTGCTGTGACCACAAAACTTTAGTAAAAGTAACTTAATTTTTTTTTTGACAAAAAAAATGTGGTTAAAGTAACTAAACAAACTGGTTACGAAAAAGAAGTTAAAAATCCTCCAAATCAGTTACTTCAACCGAAAAGAAACCGAGAAAAACAAAAGATCAAAAGATCTTCCCACAAAGAACGCTTTGGTATTTTGTGTGTTCCTTGTGGGATGTTCATCCAAGTTTGAATTTTCGTTATTTCCGCCCAAGATCTTTTGATCTTTTGTTTTAAACTGGTTACTGTTACCAGTTTTACGTTAACTAGATCAAATCAGTAGAACGATTTGTCAGACTAACCCTAAATATAGTCATTTTAACTAGAGCACCCGTGACTAAAGTTCCTAGTAAGCTCATTTTTCTCAGTGTATACTTCAGTGTATTTGTTTTAAGTCGGTTTAATTTTTTATTTAGTTTCAATTTAATTTTAGGTGGAGGCGGAAAAACCAGAATTGGCTTATCAAATGGCTCTAGTATACCTGAATATTGCAAATGTTTTGCTCACTACGAAACTAGTAACACAAGCCTTGGATGTTCTAAGACATCCCAAATGTATGGTAAGTTATCAACATACGAAATTAATACACCTTGATAGTTGAGCACAATCTGGCAATCTCAACGAATGCTGTACTAAAAATGTCAACTAGCGGATTTATGTTGTCAACTTATGCAAAATGATTTAAGAAGTGATAAAGCTCTTACGGAAAGTGGTAGAGTTCGCTGGACAACGTCGGATTTGCTTAGTTTTTATATAAATCCACTATTTTCCAAATTAAAATGTAAAATTTGACAGTTGACAAATATGGATAAAATTCCGCTATTTTTTATTCATTTTTGAATAAAGCCGGGTTTATACAGCAAATAAAATAATAATAACATGTATGTATGTATGCTGTAAAGCTGTTTAAGTGTGCAAAATTTTGTAGCTAGCACACACCTTTGGACTCTCATTACTAAACTCCAGGGTTCAAAGTGGTCTGGAAAATTCAGGGAATTTGCGCTGTCAGGGAAAAGTAGGTAAAAACCCCGAAATGACCTAAAAGTCAGGGAATAAGATACCCATGGGGTACAACTTTTTATGATTTTTTTAGAAATAAACCTGGTAAAACCAAAATATTTAGTAAGTAGGTTTAAAATTCTTTCGTAACCGTGTGGTATAGTGCAAAAAAAGAAACAGAGAGTCGATACATTTGTCTGAGCTAAATTGATATTCTTGTCTGCATCAATGAGGATGTAAAAAACGTGCCAGTGTATTTGTTGTTTAATTCCGCCCTTATTGCACCGGCTCTTACCCCCATTTGCAATAATAACCGTTGACAAGATGTCTGCAAATTCCGCTAGATGGCAGCCACACCATGAGATGATCGAGGAAAAAATTAGATGTTTTCAGGTCCAAACCACAGCTTACGATACTGAGCGATAAACTCGTGAGGTTGTTAACATTAGAAAGAAATATCTTCGCTTTTAATTAAATTTCTTTCCATTCTGTTCTATTAGTGACATCTATCCGGAAACGGCCAAACCATGCAGCTAGCACTAGCAGCCAAAGAAATCAATAAACGGCGCTGTTTTTCCTGCGGAGCTTTTTGCTTGCGATATTATTGATTTTAAATAAAGCTGGCCCTACACTACATTTGATATTTTCGAGGTGTTTTATGACATGATCTCGAAACATGTAGCGAACCAATTCTTCAAAACTAGCGGGAAGGTAAAAGCGAAAAATAAGGGGCTGCCAATATTTGTAACACCTAAAAAGGGGTGAAAAGATTTATTTTGCTCTGTTTCTTTACAAAAAAAGTTTTTTTTACGAAAAACTTGAGCTCTGCCATTTTTTTTATTTTTTTCTTCAGCTTTCTCGAAATTTTCGTCATACCGTAGAAAAAAATTATTTCCCCCATGGTCATACTCTACTTTTATTCGAAAAAATTTAGAAACAGAGACGGGATCAGTTTTCCTAAAACGGGGGATCTTGGTTTCGAGTGAGAAGATAAAGGGCGCCGCAGAAAAAAAAAATTCAATTAAATTAGCCGAACGCAAAAATGTTAGAAAAACAAAGCACGAAATAAAAATGGCGCCGCTTACGAATTTTTTTTCAAAAATTACGTAATTTCGGGAACGCAAAGAAATAGGTCTAAAGAGTATAATTTTTAAGAAAAACATATCAATTTTCTCGCCCTCCTCCACTGGGACTACAGGGGCCGTGCACAAATTACGTAATGGTCATAGGGGGGAGGGGGGTTACAAAACTTTACGTAGGGGGGAGGGGTGTTTTCGACAGCGTTTGCATTTGTGTGAAACTAAGAAAATTTGGAATGAAAATAAGTGAAAAGTTTTTTTTTTTTGGGGGGGGGGGTAGTGGTCTTGAAATCGTTGCGTAATATTAGGGGAGTGGCGGCAAAAATTGGTAAACTCACCGTTACGTAATTTGTGCACGGCCCCACATCTGACTGTTCCTCCTTTTTGATTTCGAATCAAAGTGCAAAGCCCGGGTTGGACGTTCGAAGGCGTCAACCCGTTCTATTTGCTTGATAAAGTTTCTACGGAAATATCTCAGTCGATTTCTCCGGCCGTGTATGAACGCTTTAGGTTAGGCATTTGCATGTATCTCAGTCCCCAGCCTGTAAACAGTGCGTAAGGACAATGGTTACAAAATGAAAAGCCGAAAAATATTTTTTTTTACGATATCTTTCATCAGTTTGGTATTAAATTAGAGCAAAAACAATTTTTATTCCAGTTCTAAAGGTATGAAAATGGAAAACATTAGAAAACAACAACCTGGAATGGATTTACTACGTGTAAGATGTAGTGACAACATCGCCCCATGCCCATCCTTTTCTGCCTAATGTGCTTTTCCGTTTGTCTGCGTCTTATACACGGCTGCTTGGCCCCCTAAGGATTTGCTTAGGAACCCTGTATTTTATGTTTGGTGAAGGTTGTGGCTACATAGCTGTATTGTCTTGTATTAACTACCAAGTTTTGGCGAATGCGTTAGAAAAAAGTAAATTGGCTTGAGTTTTATAGTTTGGTGGAGACGTTACTTCCCTATGTTTTAATTTTCACAGAATTATGAAGGTATTACAACAATGAAAAGGTTAAAGGTTGTGTAATATTTTAAGAGGGGTGAACATAAAAACGTGGACAATATGATCTTTCGTCAATCATCAGTTTGACATAATTTTCTCTTTATCAGGAAACTTGGCCAGCCATCGTAAATTGAAAGGAATATTTGTACAACAATTTATTCCATTTTGCAACGGATTCTTTCGTTGTATTTGTTAAAGTTGATCATCTGATGCTGAAGTTTAATGCTTTTAAAGAACAACCCAAATAACGATGAAACATTCTTGTAATGTAATAGTCATATACTTAGATAACAAAGAATGTGATAGGAATGTTACATTTTGCCATTGGGAATATTACTAACACCTGCCGGCAATAAGTTACGTTCTAGCTCATACAGATGATATAATATGACCAGAACGTTTTTTTTTTAAAGAATTATAGTAATATACCTGTGCACTGACTGTAATATCCCACATAGCAAATATATATCCCTATTGAATATTGCATGGATATGATTTTGTGATTCAAAACTTGTCCAGATGGCCACGAGATGGATATTCTAAGATATGCAGTGGATATATATCCACATAAATATCCACCAAATATAGTCTTCCACTAAAGTGCAATTACGGAGTAGTAGATCTACGGAGTAGCCTATGGTTATAGGTATATCAATATATCACCATTATGTTGATGAACTACTTGGGATTAGTTATCAAAAGATTACCTAAATAACTTTTTGCTGTCTTATATGTATAATAATATTACCTGCTACATAGAGAACATATTGATTCCAGTGCCATCTACCTACAATGGATGACATTAAACTAAATTATAATTATTAATCATGTAAATCGTGTTCTTTTCACAATATAGTAATATTTTCAGCAAACATGCCAAAATCCTGACAAAAATATTCTTTTTGGGAATATTCATAAAAATAACTAGAATCATGGAAATATTATTATCTTATTACCAAAGAAATATAACTATATCATATTCGCAATAGAATATTCCAAAAATCTAAGGGAATATTCCTACAACATGAATATTCCTCCAATGTTATGTGGGAAGGATGACGGCTGGCCAAGTTTCCTGATAAAGAGAAAATGATGTCAAACTGATGATTGACGAAAGATCATATTGTCCACGTTTTTATGTTCACCCCTCCCCCTCCCTGTTTGTCTGCCCCCCCCTGTTTGTCACCCCCAAAAAGGGCGAAACGTTGAGTAACAATAAAAAAAAACAGAAAGGTTATATATTTTTTGGAATCCTACTATTAAAGTATTACAACAGTGTTAAAGGTTTGGCGAACACGTTGGAAAAAAGTAAATTTGCTTGTATTTTATAGTTTGGTGAAGGCGGTGGTAACAGTTTTTTCAAATAATAACTTAACTAATAAGGGAAAAAATAATGAGACTTTGAGACTAAATTTGAAAAAGTGTAACATGGACACAAATTTCAGGAATTTTTTTTTTAAATGGTCAGGGAAAACCTGGAAAAGTCTCGTTTTTCAAGCGCCAATTACAAGAATTGCAGTAACCGCTTTTCGCATCGGCGCGGCGTAGCTATGGGGGTCAAGGGGGGCCCTGATGTCCCTCAGCCTTTCCCCCTGGAGAAATTCTAATAAATGTTGTACTTTTATTAGTAATATAATTTGTAGCATTGTCTATGCTATATATATATATATATATATATATACAAGGTGGATTCTTTAAACGGAACGGTGCTTCTAGCGGGTTAGAATTTGGTTGAATAAAAAAATCCAAAAACACGTCATGTAGTTTACGAGGTATGGCAATTTTTTATTTTATTTTTTAAATATTTTGCAATTTTTGAAATCTGCAAACAGTTCTCTCTTCAGCAATACCACACTGTAGGTTCTAATCTAAATATGTATGGAAAACTTCGATATTCATTCAAATATCCCCCGTAAAACAGGGCATAGACAACAATTCCATGCAAGTTTAAATGCCTCTATTATTGTGCGCTATTGTCAAAAAGATATTTTTTTAGAATTCAAAAATGTCAAACTATACAGGGTGTCCTATTTAAAGAAATATATTTTTTGCCATAGCTAGTAAACAGAATCCGCCGCGAGAAAGGTTGCGTAGAGCTGGAGCGTATTAAGCGACAACCAACCTCGGAATGAATTCGAAATACAGGACGATTTAAGCGGTTGCATTGCAAGTGCCTATACGTCCTGTCAGAAATCCGCCGGTATCACGTAGCGACCGACTGTTTACCGCCATCTCCTGGTTTGCTGGGTTGTCTCGACTCTGCTGCGCACAAAATATTGTGAACCCGATTAAGCTACCTAATGTAATTTTTTTAGGCAAGAGGAATGATCTAATCTTAAAACATATTATCTTATAAAGTCGTTTAAGTTGCGCCAGCCAAACCTATTTTTCTTACCTACCAATAGTTGAAATTATAATATTATGGCTCAAAAAAACCTTCAGATTGCCGAAATAGCTCGAAACAGAAATTCGAAAATTTGCAAAAATGCCTTATTTTTTTTTACTGTCCCCCCTAACAATAGACTCTTGGATACAGCTTCTGTTCTGTTTGGAAATTGTAGCCACTTTCTTTTCATTTATTCCAGAGAGACCCATATTTTCTTAATTGAAACAGAACAAAATAAAAATTACCCATTTTCGTAACTAGCACTAGTTATACAACATATTTTAAATTAGTTGATATCCACTGAGATATGTTTTATAGGAGTGTCCAGTCCGCGGTTATTCAATGTTTTTAAAACTTTAATAATGTTCAGGGGGGGGGGGCGCGTTAGTTATATATGATTTTTATAACTCAAAAACTTATATATATTTGCTCAAGCACGGATTTCAGGGGGGTAATTACCCGCCCACCCTGGATTTAAATTTTTTACGCAAACATTTAGAAAATCAAAAGTAGGGCAAAAATTGCGGCGCTATAACACCTTTGATATTTACGGTATTAGTTAGTTTTCGTAATAAAAATGGCATTTGTAATGTCATTTTCTTAAAAATTTTCGCCTGCTGCGCTGTGAAACCATTAATATATTTGCAATTTTAGTTTAATTTTAAATTAAAAATGCATTTTTCAGTACGCCTGCGGCGCTATATGATTGGCTTTCGGCGCATTAAAAAATTTTCTACAGAGAAATGTTAAGGCAAAACAAACAAATATTTTACTTAAAAATGACTAGGGAAATCTAACTTTTTCGGTAAGTTTTTAAAATGAGGTAATTTAATCCATCCATAAAAAATATTTTGTGTTTCGTAATTGTTTTTGTATCCACTTTTTTAATTACTAAAATTAACATTTGAATTGTAAGTATCCATTTGTATTGTAGTGCCCTGAGGATGGTCTTATAAAGGCCGAAACGTCGATACTGAAGAAAACAGATTTCTGTTGTTTTTTTACATCTTCCAACAACCTCCTACCTTTAAAATTGATCTGGGTCGCAAACCATAAAGGGAAATAAATTTATTTTGAAAATTAAAATCAAAAACTAATAAAATATCCCAAACGTCAAGGTAAAACCTGTACCAAAAAGGCTATTTTGAACTGTCACATAGTGTTAAAGTTATCGTTGTCGGTGAAGTTATCGGGCTGTAAATTGGCACGACCAAAAATTATCTACCGGGTGGGCCATAAAAAACCGGACAAAATGTTTTTCGTTATAACTTTCGAACCATACCACCGATTTTAATGCAACAAACTGCTCTTTGCAGGGAATTGAGCAAGACTTTGAGTAAAAATATTTTTGGTCCGCCATCTTAAAATCTAAGATAGCGGAAAGAAAAAAGCTTTACCCTTCAAAGAGCCACGTTTATTCTTATGTTACGGAAGATTTTTGGATTTTTTTATGAATTCGTAAAAAAGCTCGGTTTCTGCCACGCAGAACGAGGTGTGAATCATTAAAATCGGTGAAGTGGTTCTCAAAAAAAATAAAATAATTTCAATCATTGTTTTATGGATTATGCGATTGCCATCTCAATTTTGTCTGCATACATTTTTTCATAAATTCCTTATTACTAAACCGATTTTGATTAAATAAAAAGCCTCATGTCGAAAATCGATTGCTCTTTAACCACTGCTATTGAAATTTGCCACCATCTTGAAATCCAAGATGGCGGCCTCTTTGAAGGGTCAAGTTTGATTCTGTCCGCCATCTTGGATTTCAATATGGCGGCAAATTTCAATAGCAGTGGTTAAAAGAAGTCGATTTGCGCCATGAGGCTTTTTATTTCATCAAAATCGGTTTAGTAATAATGAATTTATGAGAAAATGTATGCAGACAGAATTGAGACGTCAATCGCATAATCCGTAATACTGATTGAGAAATTTTTTTATTTTTTTTGGGAACCACTTATCCGATTTTAATGATTCGCACCTCGTTCTGCGTGGCAGAAATAGAGCTTTTTTACAAATTCATAACAAAATCCAAAAATCTTCCGTAACATAAGAATAAACGTAGCTCTTTGAAGGGTAAAGTTTGTTTCTTTCCGCCATTCTAGATTTTAAGATGGAGGACAAAAAAATATTTTTACTCAAATTCTTGCTCAATTCCCTGCAAAGAGCAGTTTGTTGCATTAAAATCGGTGGTATGGTTCGAAAGTTATAACGGAAAACATTTTGTCCGGTTTTTTATGGCCCACCCGGTATATCACGCAAACTCAGAGTACGACCTTTCGATTGTTTTAGGTGGAAATTCTTGCAAACGGGGGCAATTTTGACAAAGCGAGGGCAATATTGCTTTACGTCAAATGTGTCATAGCCGACTCGGCCAAACTGAACTCGGAAAGTAGAAAACTGGAAGTTAAACTGGCCGCGGAGGCGTTAGAGGAAGTTAAGGGATATTTTGAGAAAGTTGAAGCTTTTTCGAGAATACAGGATGTGCTTTATTTACAGGTAAGCCACCGCAAATTAGCTACTCGCAAAAATCAACGAAGATATAAGCTTTATATCCTCGTTGCAAAAATCAAGCTTTCAGGGAATTTTTGTGCCTTAATTTTATTTTTGCATAGATGTTTTTGGATCTGACTTTACCTAAATTAAAATAAATCGCATTTTTCCGTCGATTTTAGTGTTTTAACGTTTGTTAAGCTAAAAATAAACGGTACATTTTTAAAGGTATTTGTTTTTCTTAAAACCTTTTTTGAATGGGACCCGGTACACAATTAGTTTTTTTCTTTAATTTTAGGCACAACTCTATAATACCCTGGATATGAAATCAGAACGAAATAGGTGTGCTTTGGCATACAGAATATTAAGAGAAGAAAATCGTCCGAAAAACGTTCAAACTCTGATTAAATTTCTGTAAGTATGATGGCAGTGTGAATGCAAACAATAAGTGTAAGTATTAAATAATTTTTTTATAAATTTATGTAAGCATTAATTTTATAGCTGCCTCTGTCATTTTGTAATTTCCCTTCCTATTGAACAATCCCTTCAAAAATTAGGGAAGACACTAAATTTTTTGTCAAATTGTACAATATCAAATTTAAGCTAATTTTTCAGAATTATTTTTTGGTAACAGTAAGTCAAGATAAATAAATCAACAATTATTACACATTCAATATATTTTGTAATTTAAAATACATATCACAAAATTATGATTACGCCATAATCTAAACAAATTCGACTATATCAGTATAATAATTTAAAAAAATTATTATAAAAAGCTACAGTTAATTATTTAATATGGACATATATCGTCCAACTATTTCTCTCAATTTTTAAAGACTGATTTAATTTTAAACAGGAGGTCCCAAAATTTGCCCACGATACAAAATTTAAACCTTATTAGTTCACGAGATATTTCTATAGTGAGTAAGCAAAATGATATGTTGAATTTATATTTTTACGTTTAGTGAATCAGTCAAAAATGTTATTTTGCGAATTTTGGAACATTCTGAATAAAAAATATTTTAATATCTTTCAAGAATATCCAATATTTGGAATTTTCCCTAATTTGTATTTATAAATCTTATATGACTTACAGTCAAAAACAGGGTAAATGTTTACATCTCGGTTTACATTCTATATTATAATTATATGGAGAGCGAAATATTAGTACCTATTAAATATTTTATAACTATTTTAAAATGATCAATATACAATTCAATAATATAATATCACATCACTTGTATATTATTTCATAAAATAAATGAGAAAAAAAATCACTTAAAGGTGATGTGATTAAGATATGCATAGCATACATTTTTCTATTCTACAATTTTATAAAGATACAAAATTCTACAGTGATGCCTACGTATTCAAGTTGATTGATGAGAGAGACCAACGTCTTGTATTAAACAAGGGTATGCAGACAGAAGAGTACGACGCTTAGCATAGGGACGTGAAAAAAACACAAAAAACAAAAAACAAAATTACGCCTTTTAGAAATTAAATAAGTAAAACTGTTGAAAGGTAGGGCTACACAAAAATTCGCGAAGTTAAGTTATAAGAAAATAAGTCGAAAGTCTTAATTATTGCAAAAATTTTCTTGTTTGTTTTAAAAAAGCTTAACCCTAATAATGAATGTCTTACATACATCGTAAAAAATAGTACAAAAAGTATAAAAAAATTAAAAATAAAATGATATGTACAATATTTTTATTATACTATGTTTTAAATAAGTATTAAGTCTTATAAACCTCCCAGAATACTGTGCTTTTTTTTACTATTTAATAGCAGTCCTTTAACTAAATTTCTTGAGCACAAATAAACAAAAATATATATAAGTCGAAAATTAAAGGAAGAACTGGACACTCAAAAGAATTTTATGTAGTTTGTACAAATTCATCATTCTAAGCTTCTAATTCTAAGAAATAGTCAAAAGTACCTATTTACTCAAAAATCATACTAATTTAGTTTTATTTCTGAGTAAAAATGCGCCGCTGTTGCATTTTAATATCTACTACTTATATATATATATAAATAAGTTTGAAGAGCTCCTAGGAAGAACGGTTCCATTTTTTAATAAGGTATTAATCTTTTATTCTAAGAATAACATTTTAATGCAAACATTTTTAGAATAAAGTCACTATAATTCAAAAAATTACATGAACAAAACAGAAAAAGGCAAAAAATCACTTTTTGATATTTACATATTTTTTCCCCATTTCATAGAATACTTTCTTGTCCTAAAGGTTACAAATAAATTATAAAATATAAGCTTAAGCGTAAACAAGTATCTGCATAATTTTAAAAAATGTTTACGAAATATTTTTCACGGAATTTTTTTTTATATATATTGCCTATATTTTACAAGAAAGTTGCTGAAATTAAAAATATGTCAGCTTGGTTTTTCAATTGTTTTTAGAACCCTGAAGATTTTAAATAAATCGAAACGTTTTGGCAATATTGAAGAAAGTTTTTCTTCAACTCACTGACCCAAACACAACCAATTTCCACAATTTATAAAATATAAGCTTTGAAATTTAAATTTTGTTCGTAGCTCTTTTTTAACGGGAGAATTTTGGACAAAATCTTAAATTTTGAATATTAAAATTAAAAGTTAAATTCCCCATAAAATTTATTCGCACCCTGGAGGAGGATAAGAAGATTACAAACAGTATTTTAAGATTGTCCCCGAACAAAAAGATTTTGATTTTTATAAGAAGTTTGAATATGCAGTTTTGGCTGACATTGAAACCTACAAATTGTTCTTTTTGGGACTTACCCAACGTTTTTCCTTGAGCTCTTCACTTTAAATATTATGAAATAGCAATAAGAAATTACATAATCATTTTCATTTCGTTCACTTACCATGGGAATAAAGTTAATAGTCTGTTTTTATCATACAAAAATAACAACCTTTGTGGCTATCGTTATTTGACAAGCCGATAAGAATAAAGTTATTTCGATTATTTTCCCAACTGTCTTAACGCTTACCGATGCAGCAATATATTCTGCATTTTTCGTAATCAAAAAGTAACAATTTTAAGCTTTCTGTTTGCAAAAATTGCCAAAAACAGACTTCGACGTGGATTGACGGAAGTAAATATAAACAAAATAAAGATAACTACGAAAATTGTTGTTATGAAAATAAATCAAAATAACTTTATTTTTTTTATGGCTTTGTCAAATAACGATATCCACGAAGGCTGTTATTTTTGTATGCTGACCAAAAACACTCTAACAATGTCGAACTTAAAAACTAAAAAATATTTACATTTACAAAGCTTTAAATACGTCTCCGATATCTTTGGCCAATTGAGAGAATGTCGGCCTGTTTTGGGGGTCTAAGTCTAGGCAAGTTTCCTGAAAATAAAAATACATTTCGTTATAGCAAGTTATTTGTTTTTAGTCACTTTCCAGTACGTAGAAAGTAGGTTTATTATTAATAATACTTCCAAAACAAAACCAATTTCAAGTATTTCTTTTACAGTGGCACACCGAGGGGGGGGGTTGGAATTAACCCTGGTTACAAATGGCACAATCAAATAACAGTAGAAATAAAATATATCGGATATAAAATTAAATTAATTTTTTTTAAAAAATTTTAAAAGATCATAATTTGCAACATTTTTTGCCTGCGGCGCTATACCACCTTTAATTTTTACATTTTTATCAAAACATTTTGCCTGCGATTTGGTGTCAAAAATGGCAGTGTCATTTTCGCAAAAATTTTCGCTTGCGGCGCATTTGAGCATTTTAGCAAACAAATTTAGGATAAATAAAGAACTTAAATTCCCAAAACCCCATCATTATTTACAATTTTAGTTTAATTTTAAGTCAAAAATTGAATATTAAGTGTTCTCTCAAAAAATTTTGCTTGCGGACATTGAATCATGATTTTGAAATCAAATTTTGGGTAAATAAATAATTTTAAATTTGGCTAGCCCCCCTCCCACCTCTAAATTTGAGCCCAGGTAAGTGCTTGTAAGCACCTGTTTCCTTGTATTAATTATGGTTAAATTTTTACTTCAAATTAAGTTTTTGTATTAACCCAACCCAACCCCCCTCCTCCCCGAAGTCAATTTCTGGGTGCGCCACTGTCTTTTAAATTCGAGTATTTTCTTAAGAAGAGAATTAAGTTAAGCTGTTTTCTCATAGCTTGTATCTCAAAAATAGCTTATTTCCTAAATGTTTTGTAGTCAACTTTTAATTACCAAAATTAATCCAACTACTGATTTTTTGATCCCTCATAAATTTTATAACCTTTTTGAAATTTTATGAATTTATAATTTTATCAGATATTAACCCAATGAGCATTTTCAGAAACTTCTGGTGACAGATATTTATATAATCATTATAAAGAGGGTTCCATTGATACCCTAGGGTATTTAGAAATTTCCTACAAGAATTAAGTTTGTATGTTTGTTTTATTGAAGGCTCTAAATTGATGGTACCCTAAAGTAACATAAAACTGGCGTTAACAATATTTCCACGGACATCCTTATAAAAATATAAAGACAGATATCGGGATCGAATGCATTTTGCACCCGATTCCCACCAGCGTTTCCCATGCGCAGTCACCCTGACTCAAAAAACTCATCACGTGGTCCGACATGAACTTGTATAGGCAAATCTCGCTTAGACCACGTGATACGTGTTTTGATTCGGGGGACCCACGAATGAGAAACGCATAGATGGGAACCGTGTTTTAGAAAAAGAGAACAATATAGTAACCGTGTTAAGGTCGCAAAAACGCACCGTGAAACGTCGAGCGCATACGCTGATACTGCTGGTCGACGGCAAATGTGAACACCCCGGAAAATACTCGCCTGTACACACTTCGACCCCGCAATCTAACTATATTCTTGAGATAGTTACCTCTGACAGTTATGCGGGCTTGAAGTGTGTGCAGGCGGGTATTTTTCCTGGTATGTGTAGTATGCTGGATCTCTCGAGGAATGCATTTAGAAAAAGCGAACAATGGTAACTATGTTAAGCTCGCAGAAACGGACCATCAGTGTTCAACACTGCGCCATCTGCAGCCCTTTGTTCCAAGTAGCATCATTTTTTAAAAGGGTCATAAAATAGTGTTGACGAGGTAAACAGTGGTATAATTGTATTGTTTTTTTTATAGAATTGTCGGAAATTTTGGCCATTTTGAATTACAAAAATAGGTTTTTGGCCTAAATAAAAACGTTAGTTATGGGGTTTCAACATGTGTTTCAATCGAAATATTGCTTGTTAGGGTTAAGAACAACATACAAAATTCAATATTTGTCCCAGAAAGAAAAAAACGTATATGAAAAAAAACTGATATTTAAATGAATATTTTTTTTCCCATTTTCTCAAGTATTTTTGGAGCCCATGAAATTTACGTGAGTGTATTCGAAAACTATACAGTACACACGGGACCGCAGCTGATTTTCGGAGTAGGATGACTTGAAAAACAGCTTCTATTTGACTATAGTATATAAATATTCATATTCCTGCTTCAGCTTATCTCACTTTCATTTTTATTTATTTTAGAAGATTGCTAAACACCATTTTATAAATTTTTTTATTGTAAAAAGAAAAAGAATAATACATAACAAGCAAAGGGAAGAAAGATGGAAAATTTGTATTTCTAAATCCATAAAAATCTTTAATTTGTTATGTAGTGTTGTTAGAACAGTTGTAAAACCTTTTTATAATAATCTCTATAGTTGAGAGCTCAGAAGGAAGTTTTATAAAATCTATATGTTGTTTTTCTATCCATTACTATGTACCATTAATTTTTATAAGCTGGTGTTGAACAGTTGTTTTTCAAGTCTTTTTTACTCATTTAAGAGATATATTAGAGTTATAAAATTATCACCAACACTAAATAATATAACTTTTGGTTATTTTATGAAGGTTTTATATTATTTGCTATAACTTTTATATAGGCAAAAATGCTCATTGGGAAGGTATTAAGAGTCTACAACGAGTTTTATACTCATATTTTTTAGTTATATTGATAACTGTTAGTTTTTTAAAGAATTATATATTTTTTTGCGAACACTTACCTGTACTTTTTGTAATTCGTCAGGAGTACCGGGATGCAAAACCCATTCGAGTTTTTTCTCTTTAAGCTTGCCCAAAAATTTCGTGTCGTTAATTTTGGAGTGAGGCAATTCCCCTTGAGAAAAGATTTCCCAAATAACTACTCCGAACGAGTAGACGTCACTTTTTGTCGAGTACTCGTCCTCGTACACTGCCTCGTAGGGGAGCCATCTTAGAGGGATGACCTGAAACCAAAAGATGCAGTTATAAATGGGTCATTTCATATGAAATCAACCAAAAAAAAAGGGAGGTTTGGCACACCATCTTCCGAATTTTGATAATTTTTGCTACATTTATTCTACCCATCGCTTTTGCAGTATGTGTGCTTCTTAAGATATTCACATTTTTATAAATGCCTTAAGGACAGTCAATTTTAACCAAATGTGCAGGTACACAAAAAGGGTAATATCTTGAGAACTGTATACCATAAAAAAGCGAGTAATACCTTGTTTAATGGGTATTTAAAAACTAAACTATCTCATAACCTAATTTTTTTGAAAAATTATTTATTTTCAAAAATTTTAAAATAATTTTTTTTGAACCCTTCTTGAAATTTTGTAAATAGTTTGGCAAAATATCCAGAAACAAAAAAGTACATCATGTGCATTATTCAAAGGTATTTAAAATACCTTTAAAACGAGCTATAAACCACTGTTCTAGTTTAACCAAATATTATCGAAATCGGGGAGATGGTCTGCCAAACCTCTGGTTGATTTGATTTGAAATGACCCAAATTCAAAGCATTTATTAAGTTTACACGCGCTTAAAACTGGTTTGAAATAAAAACGGTTTGTCCAATACGCCCTTCATTAAAATCGTTTTTTAGCAGCTGATCGAAGTACTGCCAACCCGCAACACCAAAATAAACAAGAAGGAATTTTAATTAAAGTAATACTCGGACAAAGCATTTTTGTTTCTCACCAGAGACAACAAAATAACTTACGGAGACTAACAGAAAGATAGGGCCGCGCAGGAACTACGTTCCTGTAGCGCATAGCGCATTACGGCGGAGAGTGAAACTAATGCTTGTATTAAGTAAACACCTACCTTGCCCCGTCCATCTCTTTCTATATGATCATGAAAGAAAGACGGAACATTTTTCAATGTCGAAATATATTTCACACAATTTTAATTTTGTACCTGTCGGTTTTTGCCACCGCTTGTCAAAGTCTGTCAAGTCTGGCAAGCGGTTTTTAGATTTTCAAAAGTAAGTTATTTTAATCAGTTTTGGTTGGAAATCGCGCGAGTTTATCGTATTATATAGAGGATTAAAAAATTATTGTAAAGTCTAAAATGCCATTTAAATCAGGTTGGATCACTACCATTAAAGCTAGGGAGCATGGGACTATTTAAAGAGTGCCGAAAATTGGGGTTCAAATTTTTACGAACCAAATCCCTGAAGAAAATATTGTGATGATTTATACAGAGTTAAGCAAGAAGATAATAGGTTAAAATACCACCAAAAAAAAAAGAGGTTAAAACATTTATAAAATCTGTAAGACTTTTATACTGGGATTTTTACCCAATTAATAAAAGAAAATTACATAGTAAAATGTTGTTACCTTTAATATTTGATAATATTCCTCAACATAGTTATAACCCCCTCCTCCTAAGCTAAAGAAAGTTTTTTAACGGCATGGAACAGTACAAAGTTGGTTAAGGTTTGTATAGAGCTAAAACCTCTCGCGAATACATTGCTTTTTTAACACTAAAAAGTATGGAAAAACTGCGCCTGGTAATTTTTTTTATATCTTTTTATTGTTAAATAAGTAAGTGTCTGTAAAAAATTAACCAAAAGAATATATGTATTATATTATGCATCTGGCTGTACAAGTGGTTCCTTCCTGTAGCCACCTCGTTAGGATGCAAACCTCTCGAATTTAAAACAAAAAGTTTGTAATCCGCGGAGACGTAGTACCTGTATGCACCACCTGTCGAGTAAACCGAGAAACAAAAAGGTCAAAATTGAAAAGTGCAGAAGACCTTAAATACAGAATCCTGTTCAGCAGGTTATAAAGAAGAAACCTGTAAAAGTATAAGGTCACTGTAACATGACTCTTAAAAAGAGGTAACGTTCGCAGCAGCACCGACCCCAATTCGAGCTTCATACAACGTGGCCCTAATTTTAAGGCATCAGCAAGCAATCGCTTCGGAGGAGGCTTGTTGGGCAGAACTAAAGAGCCAAAATATTTAAAAAACAACAAGTAGACATTGGAGGCCTGGCCGTAATGAAGTGAGAAACAAAAACGCTTTGTCCGATATGCGACGAGTGTTACTTTAATTTTTATTTGCGGACACGAGATTCACTTTGTAGGAATTTTAATATTTAAAAAATCTTACATTTTATTATTTTAAAAAAAAACGCAAATAAAACCACTAAGTTAACAACAGACTTTTTCGCAAAAGTACCTTAAAATCGGTTTTAAAACGAACGAGCAGCTTTCTTTAATCGCTTTAAATAAAATCGATTTAGGGATTAAAACGGTTTTGATTATTTTCAAAACACTTTACAGCCATTCCAACTAAAAGTCCACCACGGGTAATATCACAAAATACGAATTACCGAAGGCATTAACCTAATTTTTGTGACCACATGTATATTTTTTAATTTGCCTCCAGAGGCTAAAACTGCTTCTATTAAAAAAGTAATTTAAAATGTTTCTTTGTGTCAAAAAAATGCCAAAAACATTAAATTTGGGTGTTTTTTTACATTAAAAGATTAGCTTAAACTTTTTATTCTCAAATATTTTTGCACACCATCCATGAAATAATTGTGTAAAAAATAAATAAAGTAGGCTTGCTAGTACTACCAAGATTTATTAATTTTGCGTAAATCACTTTTCTTTTAATTTAAATATTGTTTCTATTTTGTGTGGAAATAGTGTTCCGTCAGTTGTCCGTTATGCAAACTTTTGTTAGTTTAATTATTAACTCTTTCATTTTTTGGTAAACTAGTAACAAATATTATTTAAGTGTGATTTTAACTTTACATTTACAGTTTTGATATCTTTTGAGGTCCTATTGACAGATAAATAAATAATACAAAAATGAATGAAGGTATGCCTCTTTTTGCTGGTCCGTTCGTTATGCATATTAAATGTCTTTTTACCAACTTACTAAAGTAGATAAAAAATAAGTTTACATATTTGAATCGTTTGAGTACAATTAATCTATTTATTGTTAGCGTTAACATATTTGCACAGGGTTGCCACAAGATTCCCTAGATAAAATTCCCGACTTTTTCCCGGTTTTTCCCGAATTATTTTAGTTTAAGCAGAAAATGGTTTGACGTGGGATCTGGTCTCAATTCTAGATTTATTGCCAAAATCCTATCGTATGCTTAAAATTAAATTAAAATTGTAACAATCAATAATGTTATAGTGCCGCAGAAAACATTTTTGCAGTACCTACCTAAAAGATGTCTTACAAGTTTTCCCTAATTATTTTTAAAAATTTAGGTTAAGAGACGCCGAGTTGGGATGGGATCTAGTCTCAGTTCTATATGTGTTGGTGAAATGTCAAAAATGCCTGCAGGCAAAAATTTTTGAAAAAGTTATACTAAAAAAGCTATTTTTTACACGTTTTGAATGCTGTTGATGAAAACTGTTAACTAAAATTGAAACAATTAATGACATTATAGCAAGCTCTAAAAGCAAATTTTGTTGAAACTTTTGAGTTTGGTGAGGTGCAAAATTATCTGATATTGTGATCGAAACAAAAAACAAAGTTAAAAGAACCCGTAAAATTTTTAATATTTTATAAAAAAATATTTTCTATTATTTATAAATCGAAAGGCAGCAGGAGAAAATGTCATTGAAATTTATGCGTTTTGATACTGGGACTTTTCATCCATACTAAGATCAATACCCAATATAACAATTTTTACAGATTTAAAAACAAACACATCCCGACCCCATCGAATTCCCGACTTTTTCCCGGATTTCCCGGTTTTCTCGGATTGTGGCAACCCTGTTGCAGGGCCTAATGGCAATATTTAATTTTAAATTTAAAAAAATCGTGCAAAGTGGTCCCGTCCGTTATGCTGGAATGGCTGTTTACCTGATTCATGTGCTTGCAATATTCCATGCTATAGGGATCCCTCGATAATCTGGGAAGACCAACTTTGACCTTTAATGTGGAAGACACCAAACAGTTTCTCGCCGCCAAATCTTTGTGGACCATTCTGTTAGTGGCCAAGTGGTCCATTCCTATCAAACAATAAAAACAATAGACTCGACTGTCAGTGACCTTAGCTCAGGAAATGTCGAAGTGACGTTCAAAACAGGTCATGTGATATCCATACTTTTTTAAGTCAAATAAACTAGAGAATTGACTGAACTAAGACACAGCTCGAAGCACTTTTTTTGATTTTTTTCTCTTTCTAAGGCCACCATTGCAATATTGAAACATTTCAATCCGTGAAAGAAATTTTAGCTTATTCGGCAAGAACTCAAAAAAGTGCTCAGAGCCGTGTCATAGTTTTTACAAAATGTGCCTTATTTGACATTCCAGGAATTCAAGGACTGCAGCAGTGAAAGTGTTATCAAAATCGGTTCAGTAGTTTTTGCGTCATGCTGGAACAAACAGATAGACAGACAAAAAAATATTCAACAGACATAAATGAAGTTGTGAAAAAAAACTAAAAAGCTAAAATGATCTTAGTGTCCCATTAAACTATGTGCCTCCCTTGGTTTTAATTAATTTTTGTTACCTTTGCACAGTTGGTAGGCTATTCCAACACACTGAGTTGTGGTGAGTGGTGGTGGGTTTCCATTTCTTGTTGCTAGCAGGAATTTCTTTAAATCTCCCTAAAGAAAAAGCAGTAATTAGTGGCTAGGTTAATTTTTTTTAGAAATGATGTAACATTTTTTAACTAGGGTTTTTGGTGTCGTACAGGCGCTGATTTTTGCTATACAAGGATTAAAATTAAAATTTGCCGTTTTCCATTTCTTTCGCTGTACAAAATATGACAAAAAGTACTGATTTTTTTGTTAAAATTTAAAAAAAAATAATTTTTGGCAGGAATCTAAAATTACCAAAATATTTTTCAAATCCTTCCTCAAACCTATTTCTTAGATTTTTTTATTTTACAATTCTTTTTTGAGATACGATTGTTATCCTAAATTCATGTTGTTTTTACATTGTTTTATCTCGTAGATTTGATCGGATTTCGAAAGTAATCTTGTGCATTTTTGGAATCTTCTGAAGAACTTTTTAAAGTAAAACATGTTAAGTTATTTTGGAAATTTATATTGGTTTTCAGTGGTATCAATTTTTTCGGTACTGGTTAAAAGGGAAAAAAGTATCATTTTAGTTCCTTATTTGAGGTACATACTAAAATACGTTGTTAATCCCTAAAGTGCAATGAAAATATTATCCTTTTCTGTTGAATCAGAACTAAATACTGACCTCTTCTAATGTAATAAAATGTTTTTCATTTTACGCTTCTATTAATAAAATACGAATTAGCATTTAAAAGAGAAAATCTTTAGCGTATTTTTTAAAATAATGCTCTCACTATTATTTTTGTGTTAAAAGCACACCATAGGCGTGCATATTTTTTTATTTTAAAAAATTTTAAGAAATTTGGAGAGGCCTTACCACTTTTTTATTATATATAAGTCCTAATTTTAAATTGAGCTAAATTAAAATCTCACCCAATCAGTATGCTCCAAAATTAAGTAGTGCGGTTCTTGTTCTCTACACAAACCCAAAAGTTTGGTGACATTCTCGTGACATAGTTTGCTGAGCATGTCGATTTCCCTCTTGAATTCTGTCAAACAGTTTTCTTCTTTGGTTTGCGACAGTATTTTGACTAGAACCGGAAGGTCTTTGTCTTCTGGCTTTTCTTCGGGGTTTGATGAGGAATTTTCTTTAAAAAAAAAAATGTTTCTTTAGCTCCTTAGGCTAAGCTACATAGGAAAAATAGAGGAAAATATTAGAACCCAATTTTTTTTATTAACAAACTTAGGAAGAAGAAGGTCTCATTCCTACCCCCTCTGGAACTGTCATTTCTAACCTTCAAAAAACTCCAAAACGATTTTCTTGAATAACTTCAGACTGTCAAAAGTGACAAATAGGAAAAATGTTCCAAATTTAATTCTCTATCAATAAGTAAATAAATATTAGTGTAGCTTAAACCACTCCTTCTACCAGAAAAATTTAAAAAACTCAAGCAAAAATGATGGCAATTCGAACAATTTCTTGCATATTCCTTTTTAACATTTTCATCAAGATTTCTCAACCTATGAGTACCAAACTGGGCAGGGTTGACCTAAGAATAATAGTCTAAATTATATCAGAAAATTAAATTTTTCCAGTGGCGTAGTCCGATTTTCTTAATTAGAAAATTTGGAAATGCCCCAAAACTCTTTAATACGCCACTGTTACTGACATATACAAAAAAAGGCCCCGCTTTTCACTGGATCTTATACTAGATAAAATTGCATTTCTAACGACACCTTCCGCTTGTATTTACTGCTTCTAGTAATAAAATAATCGTAATTGGTATTGGAAGAGTAGGGGACCTTGGCTCTTTCCTTTAAGAAATTTACTAAAAAAGATATAAAAAAATTGTTATGTTATTACTTGAAGCAGCAAATACAAGGTGAAGGTGTCGTTGGAAATGCAATTTTATCTTTGAAATTTTCTAGTTAAGAAAATCGGAGCAGGCCACCGGAAAAATTTAATTTTCTGATATAATTTATGCCATTGTTCTTAGATCAACCTAGAGGCCCTGTATACAATTTTTGACAGTTATTGTTTTACCAGAGGTGATCAACTGGATTTGACAGTTTGTTAGGAAAATATTTGAAATTGTGTGTTGGCAATGATAGTTGGTAACCCCTGACAATAAATAACTTTGTCACTGTCAGATTTTTGAAGTGAGCTACAAGTAGTATGTACGAACATAGGCATTTAGCATGTACTTCGTTAATAAATAGGTAACACATTATGTTTCCATGTTTTATTGTAAGAAAAAGAGTAACAAAAATGTAGATCATAGAAGTCTTTATATTTTACCTATTGTTTACATTTTTAATATCTACCATGTCACTGTTTGCTCTTGTTTTTTTTGACAAAGCTTGACATATTTTACTAACCTAAAAAAATCAATCTTTCAAAAACTGTCTGGGGAAATTATAAAAAGAGACAACAAAACATCAGTCCATTTCATAAAATTCGTTTTGCATGCAAATATGAAAAAAACTAGAAAGAGAGGGCAATATGAGTTGCCCACCTCTGGTAAAACCTCAACTCTCAAATGTACAGAGGGCCTCTAGATCAACCCTGCAAAGTTTGTTACTCATAGGTTGAGAAATCTTGAATGCTAAATTGTTCAAATTGGCATAATTTTTGCTTGGGTTTTTTTAATTTTTCTGGTAGAAGGAGGGGTTTAAGCTACACTATCACTATTTACTTATTGATAGAGAATTAAATATGCAACATTTTTCCCATTTGTCACTTTTGAGAGTATGTCACAGTTTAGAAGTTATCCAAGAAAATCGCTCTTTTGAAGTTTTTTGGAGGTTAGGAATGACAGTTTCCGAGGGGTAGGAATGGGGACTTTTAGTATATTAAACGGTGGACGTTCCTAAGCTTACTAATGAAAAAAAAATTGGTTTCTAATTTTTTCCTCTATTCACAAAATTTATATCTAAATTGCCTATCCTACCTTATTATTTAAAAAAAATTATGGGATCACCTAGCTTTTACTCAATTTTTCGTCGAAACATGTTAAAAAAAAATAGATCGGTGAAAATACAAGCGCAAATAATAAAAAAAAAAAAGAATAGGTAGATTTAAAAAAAAAAATAAATATCGTGTGCGATAGATCATTTTAAAGGAAATTTCCAAGTTAATGTTAATGTTTAATTTTACTTTAAATTCTGTTACACAAAAAAGAAGTTTTTTAATTCTAAAACGCAATTTTTCAAAAAGATCTTTAGCTTAAAGATAATTTCTCAAAAATCGAGCCATACCGTAAGTCCCAACTTCCATACCCATATAACTATATCCTCGTTGCTATTAGGTATACAGGGTGGGCCATTTAAAAGGGTTCACCTGGATTTTTTCAAAGACTGTAAAGAATTGGAGAAAATTCTGAAACACGTCGATTTTGTTTGTAAGGGGGAGACTTTTTGGCTATCTTGAAATTTTTGTAGCACGCATCCCCTTTGAGGGGTAAACGTTACCACTATATTTTGAATAGGGAAAGTGGGTCAAGTGATACCTTGTTTTGAAGGTCTCCTGAATGTCTTGACAATCGTGTAAAAATTTCGAAAATCTATCGATTCGTTTTTGAGATATTTACTTTCAAAGTTAGCTCAAATTGTACAGGTAAATTTCACCTCTCGTAGGAATGTATCCTAGAAGAAAAAACTCAATGATAAGATGCACTATTAACAAAAGCAAAGTCGACGTATCCGAGGATTTCTGAAAAAAAAGATATCTTTAAAAAAATATTTTGGCACTTGTCCATGCAACTGTGAAAGTGAATATCTCAAAAACTAATCGATAGATTTGCGAAATTTTTAAACGATTGTCAAGACATGCAGGTGACCTTCAAAACAAGGTATCACTCGACCCACTTTCCCTATTCAAAATATAGGGGTAAAGTTTACCCCTCAAAGGGGATGCACGCTACAAAAAGTCTCCCCTTTATAAACAAAATCGACGTGTTTCAGCATTTTCTCAAATTCTTTACAGTTTTTGAAAAAATCCAGGTGAACCTTTTTAAATGGCCAACCCTTTATAAAAGTCGTAGCAGAAACGGTTAAAATATAAATTGTCATGACATGGCCAATGGGATAAAGACGGCTCGATCTGAGCGTTCGCGAGTTTGTATTTCCGCTACGCTTTTTATCATAGGGAAATACACGGGCATGGCTTTTATAGTATCCTATAGTTATATGGCCATACCCCTCGAATTTGGGCCACCCTGTACGGAGCAAAAATTATAACTTACCCGATGACCTCTTTTCCGCCACTGTCAAACTTCCCTGCGCGACTTTGGCTACCATCACATCGCCAAATTCCCCCCGACCAATCAGCGTCATTTCCTTCAACAAACTTCTGCTCAACGTCAACTTGTCGTAGTTATTTTTGGACTTTTTCGATTGGCCGGAACCTTGAGAGTTGCACGTTTCCGCGCCGTCGCTTTTTTGAGCCGTTTCTTTGTGAGTGTCGCCGTTTATTAGGGGTTTGGAGGGGCCTGGTCCAATACCGTTTTCACCTAACAAGCAAAATTATTATTTTTTTTTAAACTTGAAATAATTTTAAAATTATTATTAAACCATTAAAAAAATTGGTGCTACAAAGCACGGATAGTGAATCAATTATTTTATGTCGAAAGAAAATGAAAATATCTCGAAAACTGTAGCTTTGAAATATTTGAAAATTATAAAATTTTTGGGTAATATTTACGAAAAGCAAAATCTGAAAACCGCATATCAATAGCTGCTTTACTTCTAAAGTTATGATTTTTTTTTATATTTTAAGGTTTTTTTCAAATAACTCGGAAACAAAAGCTCCCACGAATTTCGACTTTATATCAAAATTTGTAGTCATATTCATGGAAACTTAAATTTGAAAACCGTATACCGCTACTTGCTTTTGTTCCAAAGTTACAATTTTTTTAAATATTTTATCCGGCTTTTCCCCCCTTCAACCCTCCACCACCCTATCCAAAAGTTAATGAGTTCATGGTCAGCCGATAGAGGATTTGTGTACCAAATTTCGTTAAAATCGATTAAGGCGTTCTTGAATTATCGTGTGTACAGACATACAACAGACAACTTTTTTTTTCGTCGATTAAAATGTTTTGGAACCTTAGTAACTCATTTTTGATAATATCCAGAAAAGCCAAAATTTCACGATTTTATTAGTCCCCCATACCGTATGGTGGACTAAAAATAGGTACCTAGGTGGGTTCTTGCTTGGTTGGGACATATTTGTTTACTGAGTACACTGAGTGTAAAAATTAAATTTTACCGAAATACTCTCCGTATTAATAATAATAGACACTTAAAACCAAAAGACACTACATTTTTCACGTGTTCACGGAGGGATGTACGTATTTTTACGTACCGTTACGAACCTATAAACGTACGCAACGATTGCAATCAGCTGTTCAGGCCTCTCGTCCACCATAAAAGCAGGCTTCTTTCGAAATATGCCGTAAACAAGTGAGAAATGTAGTGTCTTTTGGCTTTGTGTTGAACGCGTTAGGTATAGCGATACTGATGCGTTGAAATATTTACTTTAATTGTCTAATATTTTAATGTGTTCTTTTACGTCGTTTTTAAAGGTTTTTAATCAAAATTATGTTACTTTGTGTAAAAATAAGGCCTTTTTAGCATACTATGACGTCTTTTGGCAATAGTATTGACATATGGAACGTCCGTCTTGAATAGTCCTGAAGAAGCAAATAAATTTTGCGAAACGTTTCAAAAAAGGGAAGTTTCATTAATAAAATATCTCAACCAATAAACCTACACGTTCAAAAAAATTTAATTATACCTTTTTCCAAATGATCAATATCCCCGTTTTCCATCTTTTCGTCGCTGATGGGCAATTTTCGCGACCTTCTGCGATACCTGCACCACACCATAAGCCCGATAACCAGTACTATGTAGGCCCCGGCCACCGACATAGTGATCAGCACCGCTTTGGTGACTGTTGAGTCGCCATCTGGGTGGTACTCGTCCCTGCCTGGAAAAAAGAAACGTGTTAATGAACCTGATGGATAAATATTCATTTTACGCACCAATTAATATAAAAATTTATTATTACGATAAATAAAGAGGTAGAAATATATTTGACGTTCAAAAAAATTAACTTTGTTATGACTGGACAACAGCTACCTAAAATCCCTATAAAATACTGGACAATACTTAACAATTCCGGCCAACAATGGGCAATAGTCAACAATACCTGACAATACAATATTCAACAATACTATATCTTTGGACCCAACCGGCTGTTTTTATAGACAAAAGATAAAACTTTACTGACGCGACTCAAAATTTGACATATGTAAAAAACATTGCTTTAAAAAAATGAGTAAATTTCAGCCCCCGGCGAAAAATTTGTGTGCGACCTGAACTTGATTTTTGTCAATGAGGCAAAAGCCCTATAGTTTCTTCACCTACCAAGGTATTACTTATCGAAATTGGTTATAAGATAAAAAAAAAGATATATATATATATTATATTACAAATTTTAAATCAGGAGTAATGTTGCAAATGCGTTCAAACATTGGCGCAATGAATTGCGCACTGTTGTAGGAACAAACGGGAACCAACTTAGAAAATCAGAATAAAATAAGATTTTATTCAGTGTAGTTTTATTGTTTCAGATTCCAAGTTTTTTCGTTTTTTCTAATAATTTTTTTGTAGTAAATTTTTTTTTAACAGATAAGCAGTTAGGTTAAGGACCTTCATATTGAACTTAATTTTAATGCAATTTTAAAAAGTTTACCATTTTTTAGAACTTGCTGCTATTTTGTATTTTTGACATATGTCAAATTTTAAACGGAATTAGTGAAGATTCATGTCTCGTTTTGCCAGAGTTTAAAATTCTCAAAATCGGACGATTATGTCGCAAATTATGCAAGCCTTAAACAGTGCACCTTCCTACATACATTATAATTTTTCATCTAAATACTCCTCATTTAAAATGTTTATAACTTTTTTATCTCATAACCAATTTAGATAATTAATACCTCGGTAGGCGAAGAATGTATAGGACTTTTGTCTCATTGACGAAAATCAAGTCCAGAGTTCGCACACAAATTTTGCACAGGGGGGTAAAATTTACCCATTTTTTAAAGCTCTCCGCCATCTTGGATTATTCACATATGCCAAATTTTGAGTCACGCCAATAAAGCTTCATGTTTTGTCTATAAAAACATCCAAAAATTTCGAAAATCGGCCGATTGGGTCCAAAGTTATAGTGCGTTCAAAAAGTGACAAAGTTTTTGGCCCACCCTATATATTGTTTCTAAAAATGTCACAACTAGGTCAACGAAAAAACCTTTTATACTTACTTCGGACCAAAAGCTGAACCTCTTTCCTGTTCAGTCCGGCGCTGCTGCCAGCTGTACAACCGTATTTGTTTTCGTCGTCCCTGTAGACGTGCGAAATATGTAGCGTGCCGTTCGGCAACACCGTGAACCGGGCAAAATCGAACTCGTTCATTTTCAGGTCTTTGTCCCACTGGATGGTCGGTTCCGGGACGCCTTCTACCACGCAATCGATCATTATTTGGTCGCCCTCGTTCACTTCCACGATTGGTTTGAAGGGAACTTTAAATCTTGGTGCGACTATAATAAAAGAAGGATATTTTGTAGTTATTTTTTAGGATCCTAAAAATAGTTTTTTGTCCCCAAGACGAAACCTCTAAAATTTTGAAATTTACTTAAAATTCAAACTTTGAGAATTTTATTTTTAAATACGGTTCTCTTCATCAAATGCATCAGCAATACCTTAAGATGACGTACTGTATGAATTTTATAAGGTTAGTCAAATTACCGGGTTTTTTTGCTCAATTTTCAGATCGGCGAAATTCTACAAAAAAAATGAATTTACACTGTGGGACAACAAAGTCAGGTCAGATTTTTCTTTAGTTTCTGAGATATTCACATATTTTTTGAAAACATGCATTATTTTTGGCGAATTTTGTGCAAATTAACTTTAGAATTTTTAGAAGATTTCTTACTCCTGATATTCAATTGGACCTACATTTTAAAAATAATAATAAGACACAAAAGCATTCACTTCACCTCTAGCTACACCTTAAATGTAACCTATGTTTGAAGTTTGATCTAAATATCTCAAAAACTACAACAGCTATAAACACAAAACAAAAAAATCTTGAAAATTTAACGCTTTTTAGATTGGGAACGAAGCGTTTGCGGACAAACTTTTACAGGAAGAAAGTCTTATTTTGACCGTAAAAATACTTACCGACAACTTCGATATTGATCGAGGCATTGATAGTCCCTTGACTGTTGCTAGCGATGCACATATACCGTCCCTTGTCTTTGGCAGTCACTTTATTAAAGTGCAGAGTGCCGTTAAGGTCGGAAATGTGGCCAGGAAACGAGTCCGAGGGTTTTCCATCTTTCTCCCATTTTACAATTGGCGGAGGCGTTCCCTGAGCCTTGCAATGGATTTTGGCCACGGTGTCCAGTTCCAGTTTTTTGTTGACGGGTGGCGGGACGAAACGAAGTTGTTCTGAATGAGAAAATAGAAAATCAGGGAAACGTCAGGGAATTCAGAAGAAGCCAGGGAAAGTTTCCAAATATAAATATTTCAATTTAAGGAATATTTGTATTTGCTACTGAATAAGCTATTTGTAAGCATTGCTGATAAATTACAAATGAAGAGTGCAGGGAAGAAAGGGGGAAAGTCATTTTTGGATGTTTTTGAGAAATTTCAATTTTAAATTTTGAAACCCTATTATTAAATAGAATAATGACTTATTTGTTACTTTAATAAATTTAAATAAGTAATAGATAAATAAGTGAGCAAATTCCCGTTGCGTCTCGACTTAAAAAGTTTGACCTTTTCCATTTCTTCGCTGTACGCGCGGATATTCCCCTTTTCTTCATTGTCGGGTATATTAAAAGGCACGTTTTAATATTTACAGACCTCGATTCTTCCCTGTTTAGACCTACATACTAAATCTAGGTATTTAGATACGCAATTCCAGCATAAACTAGTTTTGCCCAAAAATTAACCTTCCCCTTTTTCCTCCCTGCACTCTTCAAATATTAATATTTTTTTACTTGGATTGGTGGGTCAGAAAATTTTTTAATTTGGTCAGGAAGAGTCTGAGAAGCCAGAACTAATGCTCCAACAAATTTGAAGCTGAAATTTGATTTGCAAAATCAACTCTTATACCAAATTTTAAGTTAGTGGAGAAGACTGTGTTTTTCTTTTTCAACCAAAATCGAATGTTTTTGTTTTTAATTAACTAACTATTTTTTTTTTAATAAAACTCACATCACAAGATTCCTCGGTCGAAAGGTATTTCCGAGACCTTTAGAATGAGCTATATGTTACTATTCTAGTGTGCGTAGTTCTCGACATATCGTAATTTTTCTTGGTGCTTGAGGAAAAATTTAGTTTTTTTGATTTTCAAAAGTTAATAAAAAAAAACTACTGCTCCGAAACATCTGAAATTTAAAATTTTTGATCTTCTTCATGGGTAGAATAACTACCAAAATTTCTTAAAATCGGTAAGGTGATCTACCAAACCTATTTTTATTTTGGTTGATTTGATATGAAATGACCCGGCAGTAGTTTTCCAGTAGATCCAAATTAAAAAAATGTGCTTCTAATAAAGGTCTCTTACCTATTACAGAAATAGTAGCTGGTTGCGATAAAACAGGCTCAAATCCTTCAGTTATAACCTCACAGTTATATTGTCCCCTGTCTGAAGTCTGCGTACTATGGATTACCAAGGTGCCATTATGCCTAAATTTATTGAAGTTATAGTAAGTTACCAGATTCGAAATGCTTTAATATTAGCGAGTTTAAAAAAAATAACAAACTTTGTGGTTATCGTTAACTGACAAGCCGTCAAGAATAAAGTTATTTTGGTTTATTTTCCTAAATATTTCTACGTTTACCCATAAAGCAATAATATTCTGCATCTTTCTTAATCAAAAAGTAACAATTTAAAGCTTTGTTTTTGCAAAAATCGCCAAAAATACAAACACTTTGACGTGGGGTGGATTGTCAAAGTAAATATAAGTAAATATAAACAAAATGTGTGTGGTTAACTTAATTTTCTTTACATTTATTTCAGTTAATTTCTATCAAAGTGTTTGTATTTTTGGAAAAAAATTACTTTTTGATTAAGGAAGATGCAGAATATATTCAAGTTCAAGTTCCTTTATTGTTTGTAACAAAAATTTACATTTTCTAGAACAAGAAAGCTCGTTAGTTGTGGAAGTTAGCCTTACACTATATATAATTGTTCCTATTCTAAAAAAGGGTAATACTACCAATAACACCAATCCCTGCGTAAAAAATAAAAAAGAACTATAAAGAAAATAAAAACGGGGAAATAAATAACAAGAATAATGTCATCAACATGACAATTGCGACAAAACGAAAATAAAAAATTAATTATTAATTTGTATAATAATAACTATAACATTTTAAATCTAAGCAGTAATATAGCAACCATATAAAACTACTGGTCTTCTAAAATGCATAGAACGATTTAACCTCCAATCCAACTAATTGTTTCTCAAAAAAGCTCGTATTTTTAGTATACTAGTGGTCATTTGGAAAAGTTTTCTTGCAGACTGTGGTTCAATGCAAAATCATTGGGGTTATCCCAAGGTTCTATTCGTTAGTTTCTAAGTCATTTCAATTACATACAGAGCAATTTTCGTTTGAATTTATTGTGTACGTTATGCCGCTAACCGTCAGTTTGAGTAAGTGCCTGGTGATGAGTCTGATTTGAGAAACGATCCGTACTATTCCTATAAGAAGGCGAAACTTAAGGAAAGGAGCAGGGTAAAACTGAGTAAATACATGGTAAAAAGTGGTGCTCTGAGCGTTTTCGTAGAACCTTTTATCCTTGTTGGCTAATCACAGCTTAAGCCTGTCTAAAAAATCATTTTTAGCATATTTAAGTCTAAATTTTGCCAAATATCACCCAATTCCACCACATCAAACCATAATTTGACTTGCTTTGCCCAGTTATACTTTGTGTCAACATTAGTTCTAGTTGCCTATTAAAGCACATTCGGGGCAAGCGATAATTTGGCATATGTGGCATTTGGTGCCAGTTTCAAGTCGAACCAGAGCTGACGATGTTGTCCTGGGCAGCCGCAAGAGGAACTTAAAGAAGGACGTTTTAATTTTTAAAAGCATGTCTTTATATCTTCTATATTACTTTATGGGTAAGCGTAAAACAGTTAGGTGAAGAATAAGGCCTTATTTTCATTCAACATCTCCTAGACCGCCTTTTTGACATAAAATCAAACAAAAGTTGCTTTTTTTGCAACGTTGCGTTAGCGTTGGACTACTTTTTACAATTTTACAATGTGGCTAAAATGGTTCAAGACTCGTCGTCGTTTTGCTCTTTAGAAGATTTTTATCGCCCACGTTTCGAAAGTGGAAAAACACATCACAAAGGGAAAAGGAAGCAGTAAAATTGCAGCTCACAGTTGGGCTTTGTGTGTTGATTTTGATTTTATTTAAATAAATCACTTAATTTTTTTTCTAATAAAGTAGACCCGTATATCTATAAAAAAACACCTTTTATTATATTTTTTTAAACATTAGAGCTTAAAACAAAATTATGATTGTTTTCCACAAACCAAAACTACACTTTTTTGCACTCGACGCGCGTTTCGCTAACAACGTTAGCATCATCAGGAGACGATAAACAATGAACTAAATTAATCTACGCTCTATCTTATATACAATCCTTTAGTGGGCGGAGATAAGACTAATAATTTGTGATTGATCACGATTTTTAATCCTATCTCCCCTCAACCAAAGAATAAAGTGTACTAAACGGGATGGGTCTTCTATCTTTATTTAAACTATTTCTGGATTTAATGATTTCCATACTTTCATATGCGTTCAAAAGTCTTTTGTTTGGTACACTTTTTAGAAGTTTTAGGTTATCTAATGTGAATCTATGATTGTTTTCAAAAGCATGCTCGGCCACACTTGACTTTTCTGTTCTTCCGTATTTTAAGTGTGCTAAATGTTCTTTAAAACGTGTTTGAATAGAGCGTCTCGTTTGGCCAACATATTTTTTGTCACAATCCATGCAACTAATTTCGTAAATTCCACTTTTTTCTAGAACTGTAGTTTTATCCTTGGGATTTCCTAGTAAGCTTGTTATTGTGTTGCCGGATTGATATACTAATTTAAGACCGGTGTTATTAAATACTTTGTGTAATCCTTTCGTATAATTAGGATTATAAGGAATTGATACAAATTTTGAGTCGCAGGTATCTTTTTGTCTGAAAAAGGTAGAATTCCGAAAGGTCTTTTGAAAAGAATGTCTATTTATCAGCTTATTTATTAAGCCTTCGTCGTAACCGTTTTCGCCAGCTATATTCCTAATCCTATTCTTTTCTGCTTCAAATCTTTCTTTGTTTAAGGGGAAATTTACTAATCTATATGTTAAAAAGTGCAAACTTGCAAGCTTATGTTGTAAGCAATGAAAAGAGTCATTTGGAATATACCTGTTGGTGGCCGTGCCTTTTCTGTATAGGTCAAAGTCCAATTTATTTTTATTTCTTATAACTAAAGTGTATAGAAATGGCAGTGTACCGTTGTTCTCTGTTTCATAAGTAAATTTAATAGTGGGAAATTTGTTATTTATTTTTTCCATAAAATTTTCAACACTAGTTACTTTAGTGTTGAATACTGCAAACACATCGTCTACATACCTGAACCATACTCTGGGGAAATACTCAAATTCTTTACTTATATCTGATTCAAATTTGCTCATAAATAGGTTTGCGATAAAAGGTGATAAACTATTACCCATTGTGGTTCCTTCTAATTGCTGGTAGTAGTTATTTTTATATTGAAAGTAATTTTGATTCATGCAGAGTTTTGTTAAAGATAGGTATTCTAAAGTCTGTTTGTCTTCTAGATTGTTTTTTCTTAGTAGTTCCTCCAGGTATTGTAAGGTATTGGGGATCGGCACACTAGGGAACAACGAACTAACATCAAACGAGATTAAAATTTCACCTTCTTGGAGTGAAATATCTTTAACTTTGTTGATAAATTCAAGGGAATTTTGAACAGAAAAACCTTTTTCCTTTATCGGTAAATTTTCAAACTCGTTTGCTAGCCATTTCGAAATGTTGTAAGTAGGTGATCCTACAGCAGAAACTATAGGTCTAACCGATTTTCCAGGCTTGTGGAATTTCGGAAGACAATACAGTTTCGGCATAGTGGGATTGCTTACTTGTAGTTTATATTTAATATTGTCAGTAATAATATTGTTACATTTTATTTTTACATTAAAATGTAACAATATTAAAAAATATGTTGGCTAAACGAGACGCTCTATTCAAACACGTTTTAAAGAACATTTAGCACACTTAAAATACGGAAGAACAGAAAAGTCAAGTGTGGCCGAGCATGCTTTTGAAAACAATCATAGATTCACATTAGATAACCTAAAACTTCTAAAAAGTGTACCAAACAAAAGACTTTTGAATGCATATGAAAGTATGGAAATAATTAAATCCAGAAATAGTTTAAATAAAGATAGAGGACCCATCCCGTTTAGTACACTTTATTCTTTGGTTGAGGGGAGATAGGATTAAAAATCGTGATCAATCACAAATTATTAGTCTTATCTCCGCCCACTAAAGGATTGTATATAAGATAGAGCGTAGATTAATTTAGTTCATTGTTTATCGTCTCCTGATGATGCTAACGTTGTTAGCGAAACGCGCGTCGAGTGCAAAAAAGTGTAGTTTTGGTTTGTGGAAAACAATCATAATTTTGTTTTAGTGCAACCAAAGGTTCCAAATTCCCAACATATTAGAGCTTAATCCTAAGTTTTGATTGATTGATTCGTTTGTGAGTGTGCCAGTATGGCACTGACCACTGCGACCACTATTGGGTCTATTGTGGCTCACTTTTAACATTTTTTTGTTGCTACAGAATACTTAGCCCCTTAAAGAGGCTCGCAACTTGCTTTGGTGCAAAATCATTCAGATCCAGTCCGTCGATCTGTGGTTTACCGAAGATACGTTGACGCTGACGTGCAATGGCCGGACATTCACACAGCACATGTCTGGCCGTCTCATCATACCCCATACAGAGCCTACATTCGGTGTCCTCACTTAGACCCATTCTGTGTAATGGTACTTTCAGCCTGCAGTGTCCGGTGTATAGAAAATGAGTTTCCCGGCTCTTTTCCTGCAGGGTTCTGTAATGAACTCTTTGGAATGTGAAAGTCCCGGCAATTCTCTCCAGTATTGGTGGAACTTGTTTTCCATCCAGCCTGAGAGAGCAGTGTTCATTGTGTTGTATGCCATTCCAAGGGCTGGTTCGGGGCCAATAAAGACGGCAGAGGCCGCTTCACGCGCCAGCTGGTCGGCAGTCTCATTTCCCCGATGCCTAGAATGTCCCGGAAGCCATACCAGCGACACAGTGTTTATTCGCCCTAGGGTGTTCAGTGTGTCCTGGCAGCTCCTAACGGTTCTCGATGAGCACCTATAGCATTCAAGAGCCTTAAGGGCCGCTCGACTGTCGGAGAGTATCTATTGATCTGTTGCGCCAGTTATGATCTATCATCCAACGTGCGCTCATTTCAATGGCGAAGAGTTCCGCCTGACAAATTGTAGCCATTCGTCCAAGACTATGTATAATCCTGACATTTTCCCGGCTGCAATAAGCTCCGGATCCAACGCCTGAAGGCATCCTGGATCCGTTAGTGTACTAATAATCCTATGTACAACTCGTCCTAATTTATCACATATTGCATTACCTCACCGCCTTTTGAGGTTTTGAGGGCGCAACTACAAAAACATAATTACAAAAAAAAAGTACATCAATCATTGTGTTTTTAGTTAAAAATGTTTACACTATATTTGCAACGTTTGGGATTGGTTTGGTGGAATGACGTCAAAATTTCCACCGAAATGTTGCGGAAAAATAACGCAACTAAAACAAAATTGATGTGGTATAGTGCTATTAATTTACCTGTAGACTCTTATTCTCTGATGACTAGAGCTATTTTCGTCGAATTCGTGTTTCAAGGGTTTTCCGTCTTTCCGCCATTTCACAATGGTGTACTTTTCCCAGGTAGTGTTGTAAATACAGGTTAGAATTGACTTTTCGTTTTCGTCCACCGTCAGACTGACCGGGTCGGCTAAAATCTGAGGTTTGGCTGTAAAAAAAACAAAAATTTATGAAATAAAATAATACCTACCTTACTGGGAACGTGGGCGTCATTTCACTTTCTCTTGGGGGGGGGGCATAAATAATTTAAAAAAAATGAAAGAAAAAAAAAACCCTGTATTGATGCCAAAATAACTCAAATAAACATAAAAAACACTAAATTAATGAACAAACGGAAGATAGCTGTGGCACTGTAAATCTAACGAAAAAACAAGAGTTTATACCCAAACCCTCCCTGGCTACGCCACTGGATATAGTACATAAGTTAAGTTCCATTTATCCTTATCCAATTCTGCGTGAAAACTTAAGAGATATCAAAATTGAGCTATTTCAAGAAAGTTACGCAGGTTGAGGCTTAGCTCTCATTTTTCTGGTTAGGGTTGTGGCAGTAATGAAGACTGAATGACAATACTTTAGTAGTAAATTCGAACCTGTTTAGATAAACAACTGTACTGCCAAAATCCCTATAAATGAGATAATTAACTTAAACAAGTTTTTAATAACCTACAAAGATTTTCTTTTTTGGACAATGTGGCACAGTAAATCTAACGAAAAAACAAGAGTTTTTTTACTTCAGTGCAAAATGAACTTCCTGAATTTCAATTGCAGATGACATAATTATATGTGTTTCTCGCAGGATCGATGCTACCTCAACCTACTGCTACCTGCAGTGGGTATTTTCTTGGGTTCAATTGTTCACAGAGAGGGCAACATTGACAGTATTTCTTCTGCTTGAGCCGTAATCTTTGGCACATAGGCGCGACCGAAATTCTCTGTCATTGTGGTACACTTAGCTGATGAGTACCTAATAAGGACAAAACGGCGTCGTCCTAGGTTCCACCCTCTGTGTGAAGTGTGAGCAATCGAAATTCAGGAAGTTCATTCTGAAACTCTTGTTTTTTCACTAAATTAAAGGTTTTTTTCGTCAACTAGTTTATTCAGGTCAAACTCTTTAACCATATTTGATTAATTTTTGTGTGCGAATACTCAGGGGGGGGGGATCAAGTTCTTTCTGTTTGTACAGGGTGACCGTTTAAAGTTTAAAGTTCTACTTGGAAAAACTTTTTTGTTATTTGTCGCAAGAAGATAAATCAAAAAGTGAATGACTTATGAAATTAGGTAGATTTCTGTAACATTTTCAGTCTTGTCCTTAATCACACTCTACACGCAGAACGGCCATAAGGTTCTGTTTTTTTTAATTGAATACCCTGTCTATTTTCGAGTAAAATCAAAAATAATTTGCCATAAGGGCAATGTCAAGGAAAAATAGTTTAGGTGGTTCTTTGTTCAACATATTACTCTTATGGCAACGTTTTTGTGAATTTGCTCAATGGTATGGTATGGTATATGTTTGGAATCAGAAAAAAAATATCTATCAAAATTTTAAAAAATATACAGGGGTTCCATTAAAAAAAAGGACCTCATGGCCATCCTGCGTGTAACGGGTGAATAAAAAAAAAGTGAAACTGTAATAGAAATCTACATAATTTCAAGAGTAATTAACTTTTTTGTTTATCTTTTTGTGACAATTAATAAAAAAGTTTTCCCAGGTGGAACTTTATAAACAGTCTCCCTGCCCATTGTTTTTGCATAGGATAACAAATTCCCTGGCTTGATTCTGCAGTTCCGTACGAACCCCGAATAAAAAATCAAAAAGTGAGGTTAACTTGAAAATGGCGCCCCTTGTACGTTAGGTACACTTCGCGACTCATGAAACGCATTCGCCGATTTTATATGCAATATATCCTTTACGATTTAGCAACCTTTTCTGTCACAAAGTGTCAAAGTCCACTCATTGTCATGTTTTGTTTTCACTTCACAGTCTTGTCCAACTTAAAGTGCCACGACAGCTATCGGAATTCGATAAATCCCAAATTTTAGCAAAATTAGGTGGATGTTGGTCCGTTCGTCGGATCGCCGATCATTATAGAAAAGACAAGTCCACTATATAGTACTGTCAACGTATGAAGCTAGATTTCGGCAAGAGAGCATGGTGCGCTTTTCAGAATTCAGGGAAGGTTTTTACAGCGAAGGTTTATGTGAACATAATTCAAAATATTATGCTTCCGGAAATATCAGCTTTATATTAGGTATATATTATTAGGGGGCCAAGCAGTCGTGTATAAGACGCAGACAAACGGAAAAGCACATTAGGCAGAAAAGGATGGGCATGGGGCGATGTTGTCACTACATCTTACACGTAGTAAATCCATTCCATCCATTTTTCATTTTCATACCTTTAGGACTGGAATAAAAATTGTTTTTGCTCGACTTTAATACCAAACTGATGAAAGATATCGTAAAAAAAAATATTTTTCGGCTTTTCATTTTGTAACCATTGTCCTTACGCACTGTTTACAGGCTGGGGACTGAGATACATGCAAATGCCTAACCTAAAGCGTTCATACACGGCCGGAGAAATCGACTGAGATATTTCCGTAGAAACTTTATCAAGCAAATGGGACGGGTTGACGCCTTCGAACGTCCAACCCGGGTTTTGCACTTTGATTCGAAATCAAAAAGGAGGAACAGTCAGATGTGGGGCCGTGCACAAATTACGTAACGGTGATTTTACCAATTTTTGACCCCCTCCCTATGTAATGTTTTGTAACGGTTTGGCACGCCACTCCCCTAATATTACGTAACGATTTCAAGACCACTACCCCCCCACAAAAAAAAAACTTTTCAATTATTTTCATTCCAAATTTTCTTAGTTTCACACAAATACAAACGCTGTCGAAAACCCCCCTCCCCCCTACGTAACGTTTTGTAACCCCCCTCCCCCCTATGACCATTACGTAATTTGTGCACGGCACCTGTAGTCCCAGTGGAGGAGGGCGAGAAAATTGATATTTTTTTCTTAAAAATTATACTCTTTAGACCTGTTTCTTTGCGTTCCCGAAATTACGTAATTTTTGAAAAAAAAATTTTTTTTCGTGCTTTGTTTTTCTAACATTTTTGCGTTCGGCTAATTTAATTGAAAAATTTTTGCCTTCTTCTCACTCGAAACCAAAAAATAAAAAAAGTGGCAGAGCTCAAGTTTTTCGTAAAAAAAATGTTTTTTGTAAAGAAACAGAGCAAAATAAATATTTTCACCCCTTTTTGGGTGTTACAAATATTGTCAGCCCCTTATTTTTCGCTTTTACCCTCCCGCTAGTTTTGAAGAATTGGTTCACACCTCGAAAATATCAAATGTATTGTAGGGCCAGCTTTATTTAAAATCAATAATATCCCAAACAAAAAGCTCTGCAGGAAAAACAGCGCCGTTTATTGATTTCTTTGGCTGCTAGTGCTAGCTGCATGGTTTGGCCGTTTCCGGATAGATGTCACTAGTAGAACAGAATGAAAAGAATTTAATTTAAAGCGAAGATATTTCTTTCTAATGTTAACAACCTCACGAGTTTATCGCTCAGTATCGTAAATAATGGACCCTGCCGCCTCCTTTAAGCAAGAAAAAGCTGTGGTTTGGACCTGAAAACATCTAATTTTTAATCTCATGGTGTGGCCGCCATCTAGCGGAATTTGCAGACATCTTGTCAACGGTTATTATTGCAACTATGATTTATGCTTACAATGAAAGAGTGGCGCCAATTTTTTCTCATGAAAGCAGTCCGGAGATAATAACAAACTGGCACCATTGCTCAATATACCTGTTTCTTTTGTGCGCGCAGAAGTTTCTATGCCATTTCTGTTTGATTTATTGAAATCCTATCCCTAAGGAAAATCTTAGGAACCCTGTATTAGGCCCAATACTCTTTATTATATACATTAACTCACTACTTCAATTAAGAACAGGTGGTAATATCGGAGCCTACGTGGACGACGACGCCGTGCTTACCTTCAGCGGAGACACCTGGCAGGACGAGAATTTAAAAATCGAGGAAGTTCAAAGTACTAAATACTTGGGGATTATAATTGACAGGCACCTCAAATGGGTGGAACAAATCGAATACCTTTCAATATACTTAATCTTTAAATTTTACTCGTTGAGAGAATTCCATTCCACAGATTTATGCATCCAAGTGTATAAAGCCCTGGCTGAATCTCTGCTGTCATATTGTATAATCGTCTGGGGTGGGGCGTACAAAACCAATCTAGAACCCTTAAAAACTAGTCAAAAACTACATTCTAAAAGTAATTCATAAAAAGGATAGAACATACCCAACGCACAACCTATACACAGAAAGCCTTAGCAATGTAAGTCGACTTTATGTACAAAATGTTTGTGTATTTGTGCATAAAAGCAAAAAGCTACATGTAAACCACTCCCTCGGCACCAGGAATAATGTAATGCATAATTTAATCATCCCGCTTAGTACAAGAACTTTAAACTAGATTCATTGATTACCTAGGGCCAAAATTTTATAATGAAATTCCTCCGGAACTAAGAAATATTAAAAAAACGAAAATTTTTAGCCAGAAATGTAAATTTTATATTTTCCATAATCAAAATAAATTCTATAGATTAATAGATTAATGTCATCATGGATAATTAAAAATTTTTAACTCATTTTTTTCCATTCTTCTCTTTCTTTTATTGTTTTATAGTTCTAAACTGTAGCTAAAGCGTTAATAACCTAGTTAATAGATTAGCACTATTATTTTTTATTTTTTTTTCTCTTTTTTTTCTCTACCAAACTACCAATATGTTTTTCTTTTAAATTAATTTGTGATTTTAGCACATACAGATATTTAGTTATCTAGGTGCTAACCTAACCATGTAATTTATAATTTATAAGATTTTATAGCTGAATATCTCGATGGTTTTGTGTATCAACAAGACAACTGCCCGGTACAAACTGCCAGGATTTCTCAGCAGTGATTAAGGGAGCATAATATTGAACTTTTGACATTGCCAGCAAAGACGTTCTCCAATCCCAATATTATCGAGAACATATGGGTGCTCATTGCAAAAAAGTTATCAAAATTTAATGTTCTTGCACAGAATGCTGACCAAACCTTATGAAGAAAATCCTAATTTATTTGAAAATTTAGCAGACTCCATGCCAAGGCGTTTAGAAAAAATTATTCAAGCAAATGGTGCAATGACCAATACTTTATTTTTATTTGTTGTTTATAACACTGAGCCTTTTGATGTGTATTGACCTAGCTTGCATAACCCAAAGTCTTTCCAGTTTTTTCTGCTTCGTATTTTTTTTTTAGTCGAATTAGTGGAGTTGTTTCGTCCTGACTGGCTATTTGTCGAAGAGACCAAACCTCTTCTAGTTTTGCCAAAATTTGATTGAATTGCTTTTTTTATAATAAAAATTTTGTTTTAAACGTTTTTCTTAAATTTCGTAACAGCAACCCTAAAACTATAGAACCAGTAAATATCGGTAAAATACTTTCAGTCTCCTTAACAAAATTTGTTTAAGTTGTCTAAAAGTGTTAACCTACAAAAGTCGGTAACAATAAGCAAGCAAAATTTTTAAAATATAGACATGTGCCTAACTTCTACTGTATGCGTTTTATGTGTCGGGAAGTGTACTGTACTTTTCATTTCTCTGATCGCAACTGTCGAATTTCTTCAAAAAATGATTTGGCGTGGGTATAAAAAAACATTTTAAACAAATGGAAAAGGGCTGTGTCCTCTTTAAATCTAACAAAAAAAAACAGTGTACTTAGTGCAAAATGAACACTATGATTTTCGACTATTCACACGGAGGGTGAAACCTAGGACGACACCGTTTCGTGCTCATTAGAGACTCATCAGTACAAAAAACCTCCTGTTTTTTTGTTCTATCGTTTTTGCTCAAATTTCTTACTTGTGACTACCACTTCCACCGTTTTCTCGGTTTTTCCAGCTAAATTCTCAGCCACACAGGTAAATTTTCCAGCGTCGGACAGTTGAGCCTTCGTGATAATTATGCGGCCGTCGTCGACGTAGGTGTCGCCTCTGTCCGATATCTAAAATGTTTTATTTACTTTAATACCATACAGTGGCTATGTAATCTGAAAAAAATAAAAATCCTGTTTGGGTGGATTTATTTTCTGATAAATTCTCCTCTACAAAGAGGTATTTATTGATCTCTGAAATTTATATAATTTTTAAGGTATTTGTTAAAAAAGGACAATATACTCCTAAAAAATTTAGCCTTTGAATATCCAGAATAAACCCCAATTTCAAAAATATTTTGGATTTCGTTATCTATAGAATATTTAAATTTAACTTACGGTATGTCCATTGGAGTTCTGCCACCATTTCTTGGCCAACGGAAGGCTCTTGGGTTCTATACAAGTCAGCTGGAAGAACGAACCTTCTCCTACAACAATCGGGGAGTTTTCTTTTAATGGAGGTTCAAAGGAGGTAGCGGTAAATGGTTCCAAATCTGAAAAAAAAAACTTGATCATTTTATTGTCACCGTATTTTGGTCAACATTTTCAGATTGCCTTTGAACTTCAGCTTCAATATTAATCTAAGGTTCAAAAACTGCGCAAGAAGAAACTGTTTTGGTTCACTTACACGCCAGGGTCAATTCAGCAGTGTAACTTTGAGGTATCTCAGCTGATTCACTTTTGATTCCCACACAGTTATAGAGTCCTTGGTCCATTTCTTGAACATTGTTAATTTGTAAAGTACCATTGGAGTGAACTTTTATCCTGAAAAAGATTAAAATATTTTTCAATTATTTAATTTTATTGAACATTTTACTCCAAGAAAAAAAAGAGACAGAGCATACACTCAAAAGTTAATTTTTTTAATACTTATTCTCAAATATCCAGGTATTTTTTTAAATATTTTTTTCTTTTATCTTCTCTCTATGTTAATGTATATATAAAAATTTATTAGTCCATCACTCTTTATAAAAATAGACTAGAAATTCTCCGGAAATGGGTGTATTTCAAATAAAGTTGAATTGCTCTTACCTTTGATCGTTTTTAAGAGGTCCTTTTTCCTTAAAATACCATTCGAGAACATCGGCATATTGATAGGCACAATTTAGAAAGACAGTAGTTCCTTTTTTGACAATCTGGTCGGATGGAATCGTTTGAATTAAGGCAGAATTGTCGCCTAAAAAATATGGTATTGTTAACGAAGTTTTTTTATAAGGAGTAAAAATAATAAACATGTTCAAGTGTTGTTTAATTAAAAAGAAAAACAGATATCATAAGTTAAATTCGGTTCAGTACTTTTATAGCCAATTACACTTAAAGGAAAGTACAATTAAGGAACCTTAAATGTAAGGAATCCTCAAAACTGATTTTGGTATGCACCATTCGTTTCTGAGGTTTGCATTTGCTAAGCTGGGCCGCTCTGAAATCTGGCAGCGTTGCAGCAATCTGATAACTTTCGATTGTCTGACAGTTGTTTTGGAAACACTGATGAATGTGTCAACCAAATTACGTTGTGTATTTTTTTTTCATAACTCAATTTGTTTTATTTTGAATTTAAAAAGTTTAATTTATAAATATAAATAAAGCCAAAGGCTATGCTAAGCGACTTGGAACAGATAACCAGTGCCTTTAATTCAGCAGAACTGCTAAGAATTACTTGTTATATTTTTCTCGGCATTACAAACTCAACAAGAGGTCAAGCAATTCAATATCACCCTCAATAAGGTCAGGATCGTCCCCCAAGTAGTCGTAGAGAAAGGGGGCAGCCTGAAGGCCTGGTCAACGATCCCTTTGTGCCAGGGAATATAGCTCTTTAGTGTCCTACCCCGAAAGGCCCCCCCCCCAACACCTGCACTATCTGTACGGCGCGGCGGCTGGCTCTGCGGGTCTCCCTCATCTCTTCACAAAGTCCAGATTCGGGCGTCCGAGTGTCTGGTGCATCGTCCTTGTGTACGCGTCACACTCTGCTACTAGGTGACGGGATGTCTCCTCCGCCCTCCAGCAGGTCGATCAGGTGAGATCGTTCCCGATCCCAATGCGGATCGCCCCACAGAAAATGTCAGCTGTTTGCATTTAATTGTTAATGACAAGAAATACTTTCGACGTACTTTATCCGGCATAAAACGTCAAAAAACCACAGATGCCTATGAGACGTCTATAAACGCAATAGAAAAGGGGAAAAATAAATATTTTCTGTTAAGGTGAGAATAAGTGGTCGGGCGGCTGGACTTCCAAAAGAAAACCAGGAAGGCTTAAGGTTTGTTTAAAGTTGCTTCAAATGAAATTCTTAACGCTAAGGAGGTCTTATGTACGTTGGTGCAATTGGCTATAGAGATTTGGTTGAGAATACTATTATCATCCCAGAAATTAAACGCCCACTTCTATTTGTTGTCTATTTGGAGCCTATCCTTTGGAGAGTTTTCTTAGCTATGTTCAAGAAAAATATTCTAAGTAGTTCTAGGGGTAAAAAGCTTTCTACACAGATGTCTGTATGTATGGGTACACTCCCCAAGTGTAAATATTTAGACCTGTGGGGGGTACTATTTTAGATCTTAGTAAATCCCACTGAAAATGTTTTTTTTAACTTTGGTTTCTGGGATATTTGCATTTTGCATTAGTTACTCAACACTAGTAACATAAATTGTTAAAAACAAAACTTTGAGAACTACAACAAAAGCCATAATTCGTTGGTTAATTACTTTCAAATCAGACGTAAATTTTCAATTTAAAGGTAACAATTTTAAAGGTGATTCTCGAAAAATACGAAAATTTTACAGCTAAATTCAAAGAAAAAATATGAAATTTACAAAAATATATTTAGTTAACTTTTCTTGGATGAATAATATCTAATCACAGTGAAAATCTTTGTAGAGAATTTTGAATCACCCTGTACATTTATAAAAGATATTTGATGAAACATTTTACAGTGTAATATACCATATTTTATATAATATATCTTTTATTTTAAAAAATATGGTATATTACACTGTAAAATGTTTCATGAAACATCTTTGACAAATAAATTCTATAGTCTAATACCGGCCAAACACCACATACAGCTGAATTTTAAAATGACGTTACTTTTCGTTAGATCATTATATATATTACTACGTTTTCACGTGGAACTGAATACGTTTTCAATACATTTACTTTTGCAACATTGGCCTGATGTATTTTAAGGTTAGTTTTTGCCAATTTTACTTCTTTTTTGGCTTTTTCAAAGCCAATAAGTTTACAGCAAAATAATATAGTTAAAATAAAGGTATATACCTACTTTATGCAGGAATATTGGAAGTGCTAACAGCTCATTATTGGTGTCATCAGTTAGTTCAATACGATACCCGTTTCATGTAGTTGGATTCCGAAACGATAGGTTTGAAAGTGAATTGTATCGGAAACGTATTCATTTCCAGGTGAAAACATAGTAATTATTGACAAAATTTGGATAAGAACTAAAAAAGTTGAGCAACGTCGGTACAAAATATTACAAACCTGGTATGACTAAAGCATAATTTTTGACGCTTCTTTTGGTCCCGGCAGAATTTTTGGCAGTGCATCGGTAGACACCGTTGTCAGACGAGTCAGCTGATTTGATGACCAGTCTTCGTTTCTTTAGTTCAACACGGGCTGTTTCGGTCAGTCTTTCCGTGTTTCTGAAAAAATATACATTTGAAAATTCAGTTCAATCGACATAACTATGAGATACTATAGAGGATTTTTTGGTTCTGCGTTACTTTCACCAACTTTTTTCTAATTTTCCTTTAACTAATTCTCTCTTTAACCGATAGGTGTGCAAGAGATGGAAACATTGTTAAAGAGAGAATTAGGAGGACAATTAAAAAAAAGTCAGTACAAGTGGCCGTTACACACGCCAAACTTGTAAGCAACGTCTATAATCTAGCCAGCCATGGAAATACCAAAACAACATACATTGGCTTAGCTCCGGCCTTTTGCACATGCGCGAAAATTTATCGATGCGAGGGGATTGTTTCGGCCGGCTTCGTATTCAATCGAGGCGGCGACATTTTTGTTGGTTATTTTTTTTGATTCCGTGTTTTAATTTTCATTGTTAAAAATTAGAAAAAAGTAAGTTTAAAGATCCCGCTGCGTAAAAAAGACAAAGCGGACAACGACAGACGAGCGATAGCTTTAGACTTTTAGAGGTATTGAGTGTATAAGCTGCAGCTAAACATCAATGGGATGACTAAATAAATATATGACAAATACCAATTTCTTTCAGTCAAACAACAACGATCGGCTGCCTTCGTGGCTTCGGATAACGCTTGCGGGGTGCATGTGCAGAACAGCGCAGCGTTACGAGGCCAAACAAAGATAAGAGAGAGAGAGAGAGAGAGAGAGAGATGGAGATAAATAAGAGAGAAAATATAAAGACCTCTTGCTTACAACTTCGTGCCTGCTGATAGCATTGGAAGGGCGTATATTTAAGCTAATAGGTATATTATATGTTTCAGCACAGGATAGAAACAATTCTGGCATTTCATTCAATTACCATCCTCGTCTCATCTTACTTTTCAACAGAAAATGGAGTTTCATGTATTTTAAAAAATGTGTTTTTTAATTACCTTAATTTACAGTGTTGCTATCTTTTTTAAATATCGTTTTTTCCCTGCCAAAAAAACCACTTCAAAACTCTTAAAAACTGATCAAGTCTTGATGATGATTTTTTATTGATTTGAAGAGACTTGATCTGGCAAAAATGTATACCACATGAAAACTGACAAATTCTTATGATGTTTCATAAGAATCATTTTCAAATAATTTCTGACTATTCAAAACTTACAACATTTTAAAAGATCCTAGATAAAATTTCATGTTTGGACGTTTTACAAGATTTCATTATGTTACACCGGACACATGAGATTTCATAAGGTTTAGCAAGAAAGATTTTTATGAAATTTAACAAGTTTTCGTAAGTCTAAAAGGAGGAACGTTTTTAAAAGATTTTACAAGATTTCATGAAAAATAGGGTAAACGGTTGTGAAGATTTGACAAGATTATTAAGTTTTAAAGTATAGAAAATGGACAAGCACCAATTAGATTTGACAAGCAAGATGAGAATTTAAAAGATTTGATGAGTACCTATAAACATAAATTAAAAAGAATAATAAAGATTTAACTGTCAAGATATTTTAAGAGATTTCGTAAGTTTATATCAGACCCAGGAGATTTGATGAGATTTAGCAAGCAGGATTTTGATGAAATTTTAAAAGTAGAAATGAAGAGATGTTTTTAAAAGATTTTACAAGATTTCATGAGAACTAAAGTGCAGAGTGTATAAAATAGACACGCATACCACTTTTTTGACAAGCAAATTTTTCAATCAGAATAGAAATAGATTTTATGAGTACCTACATAAAAGTAAATTAAACAAAACATTTAAACTTATTTGACTAGCATGAAGTTTTAAGAGATTTGATAAGTTATAAAAGAAGCAATAGAAAGAGACAATTTTACCAAAACTTGTCAAAACCAGTGAAATCTTATCAACTTGATTTTCTGAAAATCTGCCTAAAACTGAAAAAAACATGTGGATTTTCTCATGTAATCTTGCAAAATCTGATGCAAGGTGCGTCTTTAAACTTCATAAAACCTTGTGAAATCTTATTAACTTTGATTTAAATTTTTGTTAAAATCTACTCAAAACTTAACAAAATCAGTGGAAGCAGAGACTGGTGAAATTCTATCAACTCTATCATAAATTCTTTGAAAAACTCAAAACTCCTGATGTTTGACAAGTTTCGAATCTCTTTCCAACATTGAAAGTTCATGAGATATCACCCGAAAGTGGTGTTTCATAAACCGCATGAAATACCGACCAGAACTCGTGAACTTTCACTATTTGCTTTTGAAATTCCAATAAACCAACAAAAAAACGAATTTTATGAAGTAGGTACTTGTATAGGGTTGTTATTAATTTTACTTAGACATAAAAAAAAACAAAAACAAAATTGTGATGTCCAGAGATGTTCACCTCTTTAAAAGTGGTTTATCTCCTAAAGCAGAAAACAATAAAAAATTGAGGAATGATAAATAAGTAAAGGGTAATTACAGATAAATACAAAAAACAAAATAATGAAATAAAAAAATAAAAAAGTTGTCTCCACCGTTAACTGCATATTGCCGTGACCAGGATTCGAACCTGGGTTACTACGGCCACAACGTAGGGTCCTAACCACTAGACGATCACGGCTACCGGAGAACATGATTTCTTTAAAATACATTTTAAATATATTTATCAATAAATTCCGATATGCTCCACTTAAGATATAATTTCTTAATCAATGAAATTACTCGAGCAGAAATTTTAAATATTTTCAAAGCCAATTCAGTACAATTTGTTTGGGTAATTATGCAGTATAAAAATTCTTTATGTGGGCACCTACTAGGGTCCCTAGAACCCCAAATCCGCCTGCGCCCCATTTTTTTTTTAAGGGAAAAAAGGGGCCCGCTGGGGGGTTGTAATGTGTTTTTTTGATGGTTTTGGGTTGGGTTGGACTGTGTTGGATTGGGTTGTTTTAGTGAAAAAAAATTGAAAAAAAAAACAAAAAAAAATTAAAAAAAAAACAACCGGCGCAGGCGGATTTGGGGTCCTAGGGACCCTAGTAGGTGCCCCCATAAAGAATTTTTCATAAAAAATCAAAAATAGCAGAAAACCGTATACTGCATAATTACCTTTGGTTGTTTAAGAGCGTTGTATGAACAGTTGTTAAGAGTATTTCAAATTCAGAGGTGCTTTTCGAGTTTTTCAATTTTAAAAGTAAAGATTCTTGTTGTTCTTTCAGTGACCTTAGCTCAGGAAATGTCGAAGTTCAAAACGGGTCATGTGATATTCATACTTTTTGGAGTTAAATCATATCTTTTAATGGAAGGCACATTTTGTACCGATTCAAATATTTGAATATTTCAAATTGGTGGCCTTAGAAATAAATTATAGATTAAAAAGCGTGCAAAACTAATAGTTTCCTAGTGACTAAAATAGTGATTTTTTTTTACAAGCTTTGGTTTAAATAACGAGCGGAGCGAGGTATATAAAAACGCGTATTTAGCCGCGAGTTGTTAACACTATTTTTTTTAATACCTTTATCAAAAAATCCAAGAAAAACAGGGAAATACTTTTAAAAATCTCGAACGAAGAGCACTTCTCGCAACACACCATCTTTACACTATAAATCAAGGCGGCTGCTAAATTAAATAACAATGGTTTCCATAGCGATGTGCCTTTTTACTCGGTGACGTTCGTTGTTGCGATATTTTAATCTTTGACAGTTTGATATTTTGACGATGTTTTTAGATGATTTTTTCGTAAATACTTGGTGACACCTGGCGGAAATGGCTTAATTTTTAGGCAAGAATAATTAGATTTTTTCAATATTACTATTTTCCGCAAACTCTTTAACTTTGGGTAAAAAAACGGACAGAAATCTTCTTTTGCACCCATGATAAAAAAGTCTTTTGCATCGGTAACCAAAAAAGTCATGCTTTAGTTATCTGCAGACAGTTACTAAAATCATGCTTTTGATGAAGGTATATAAAAAAAGTTTTTTTGTATCGGTAACCAAAAAAGTCATGCTTTAGTTATCTGCAGACAGTTACTAAAATCATGTTTTTGATGAAGGTATAAAAAAAAGTTTTCTGAAATCTTATAACAATATTATCAGCACACATGATAAAAGTAAAATTAAACAAAACTATGCGGCACTGGCTCAACTGTGACCAACTGTCATTTTTGGGGAAAAAACAAAATTACCCAACCTCAGATCGAAAACTTTGACTGACAGTTGACATAAATTAAATCTGTATAAATTTTGAATGGAAAATACTGTAGGTATATTCTCTTTAAAATACTTAATAAAATTACGTTCTTTTATATTTTCTGCCCTAACTTTGTACACAAACACCTCAATCTACTTTTGTAATAAAATGTGCCAAACAAAGGGCACTTTTACTAAAGTGTATTGATCAAACCACTTTGCCACATGTTCCTAATATTAAATTTTGGGAACGTTTGGAATGCGCCGCCCTTATTATGCACATTTTATCCTAATACGGTTTACCCCTGTACCATATTAGGTATTTGCCAAGGGGCTAAGGGCAATAAGGGGTGCAGAAGTACAGTTTTACACCAAAATATTGTCGTCGAAAAAAAAAGTGTTTGGTCAAATAAATAGAGAAAGCTCTAGAGTAAAAAACTACAGAATTTTTTGAAAGAAACTGATTTTTTAAATTATTTTCTCGCAAAAACTGCTGCTAAAAGTTGAAAGCGAAATTAAGATGAGAAAAAAACATTAGAAAATTAAAGTTACCACATAACACTCGATTAATATCTTATCCTGTTTGTCGACAATAACTTATTCATTCTTTAATTTTTATTCGACTAAAAATTTGCTATTTAGAAATTGTTAGTACACTATTATTTTCTCTAACCGAACATATTACAAACTTTAACTAGGGTTTAAATTCTCCCTCTGTTTTGTTTCAAGCTATAGATATATCGGTTACACCCCTGGCTTGAGGCCAGACCTCGGGTTAAGTTTTTGCTGCAAAGTATAGTGTTTGGCTCTTAGACGAAGTATAAGTCGTAAGTCTATAATAAATACAACTCTCGTAAAAATCCAGCACACAGAGTAGACGCGGGCCAATGTCGAACGTACGGCAGTCGCCGAAGTCCTCGACATCGGCCCGATGTCAGTAACCGATATCGGACCATCAGCATTTTTGGCTGCCGGGCGCCGGCTGATGTGCGGCTGCAGATTAATTGCCGACGACGCGACGCACTTTGTTCTAAACAGTTATTAAATTGTCCAAAAATGCATATAATCGAAGTTACAATAAAAATTTCCAATAACGTAAATTTGGTCACTAAAGGATTGGTTCATAAACATCCAGCATTAGTTCAAGCGAAATCAAAGTAGTCATGGAGATACTCCAGTACAAATTTGGCTGTGCCCGACAAGTAAAACAATTATTGTTGCAAAACCTGCTATGTTTTGTGTTGAGTTCTAGCACGAGCTCAGTCAAGCTAACCCCCCCCCCCGCCCACCTCAACAACTCAATTTGGATATTGTAAAAATTATGTACTAATTTAGTCTCCTTTTAAAAAATGTTGTACTTAATGAATAACGGAGTTATTCGCACTTAAAGGGGGGGGGGGGGTTGTGGCTTGGCGCTAAGCTACACCCCCCCATGCTTAGGAGATAAGATTTAATGAAAGTTGATATGTCATAATTTTGTACTAATTATGTCCTCTTAAAGAAGGGTACTTTTAGTTTACAAAAAAAATCGGTTCCTAAGATTTTTGTTTGTTTGTTATGGGGTGTGTAGCTTGATAACAAGGTACACCCCCTTCTGCTTAGGAAAGAGATTCGAGCAAAAGTGACTATGCCAAAATTTGGTACTAGGTTCATTTAATATGAAATTATCCAAAAAAAAGGGAGGCTTGGCAGACCATCTGCCCAATTTCGACAATTTTTGGTACATTTATTCTACCCATAAAGGGGATGAAAAATCACAAATTTGAAATTTTTTTAACCATTAGTTTTTTTTTTAATTAATTCTTGAAAATCACAAAAACTACCAATTTTGCTCAAAAATGTACTTAAAGAAATTGAAATATCTCGATAACTACCTAAACTTAAACAGTGGTTTATAGCTCTTTTAAAGGTATTTTAAATACGTTTCGAATGATGTATCACATGGTATACTTTTTGTTTTTAAAAAAATTTGCTTTTTAAAAAAAACTTTTTTTTTTTAAAAAACAGCATTTTTTTATAAAACTATTTTGTTTCTGGGTATTTTACCAAACTATTTACAAAATTTTAAAAGAGACTTGACGGGTTCATAAAAAAAATATTTTTAAAATTTTTAAATTTTTTTTCAAAAAAAATGAGTTCATGTGATACTTCATTAAAATGGCATTTAAAATACCTTTAAAACAAGCTATCACTCGCTTTTGTAGTATGTATATGGTTCTCAAGATATTCATATTTTTATAAATGCCTCTAAAAACAGTCAATTTTAACCAAAGGTGCAGGTACACAAAAAGAGTAATATTTTGAGAACTGTATAACGTAAAAAAGCGAGTAATACCTTGGTATTTAAAATATCTTTAAAATGAGCTATAAACAAACCACTGTCTTCCACTGTTTAAGTAGTTATCGAGAGTTTGGTTTGATTTTCAAGAATTAATTTTAACAAAACTAATGGACAAAAAATTAAAAATCGGGGAGATTGTCTGCCAAAGCTCTGGTTGATTAAGTAATTATACCATAATTTGCTACTAATTATATACTAATTTCGTTGCCTTCTAAAAAATTGCCTACTCTCAAGATACCTGATTTTTTTTGTTTATATGGCGTGTGCCTAGGAAAGAGATTTAAAAAAAAAAATTATTATGCCATAATTTGCCACTAATTATGTACTAATTTCGTCCCCTTTTAAAAAATTGCCTACTCTCAAGATAACTTGATTTTTTTTGTTTTTATGGGTTGTGTAACTTGATATCAAGGCATGCACACGAACCCCCTTTTTTTCCCGATTTGTCCAGAGACTATTAAGCGTTGAAAAACCCTTTATTATTAACACACACCACACATTCACACACAATCTTCTTACTTAACTGTTCAACTTTTATAGAATTATTCCCGTCAGCAGCAAGTCCGTATTGTCTTCCATATCGCACGACGCAGGTACACTGTACACACCGATAGCTGTTTAAACCTGCAAATAACCTACTGCAATGATAGCTTCTACACCCGCCTAAAGCACGCGACCGCGACTCGATGCTCGATGATGTATTCAGCAGGTTCAGTGACCTCTCGACGCACACGAAAGCAGGCATACTGCTGCCGCCGGCGTATTGTATTAAAACTTCAGGCTACAGAGACCCTAGCAGCAGCAGCTTCTATTGAATTTTTCTAGAGTAGTGAAAAGCCGCGCGCACACGAACCGCGGGAAGACTTTCTGCTGTGACTCGGTTTGAGTCAAGGCAGCATTTGTTATGGGTTTGATATTTAAAATTATTTTTTAGCATTTTTGATACAATCTAAAGTAACTGTTTATTATTTCAAAAATTACATTTAAGAAGATGTTTTTCTAGGGGAAGCACTGCTCCCCTTGCCTCCATGGAAAGGGTGTTTCAAAATTCAATATCAAGATTAGGATATATTTTTATCCTAAAACTACTCCTCTAGAAAAACATAAACATCTTTTCTGCACGTTTCCAAAACAGCACAAAAGTTGCATACTTTTTCAATTATTCGCTGTTTTACTTTGACTAAAGCGAATTAGTAATCAGTTCAAAGGGGGTTGTTCTTTCTTGTAACTTTGTTTAGAAAAGGTTTCCATGACGGGTAAATGGCTGTGAAAGTGTCTATATGATAATTTTTAAAGAATTAATTTTTCCGATAATGATTTTACTTATTGGTGCTTAGCATTTTCTCGCCAGATATTAAAGGAAAAAAAAACAACAAAAGGCATTGCCAGGCCTTTTTCCATAAGTTTTTAAATCTTTGTCGTGATACACAGGGAAAACTAAACATCAGAATTGGCTGAAATTTTGCACGGCTGTTCATTTTAAAATTCTTAACAAAAATATCTGAAGGATTATTCCAAATTTGTTAAATGAATAAAGCTCTGGTTCTGGTATCTTTTTTAATAACCCGATTTAAAAAAAAAACTTATACAGCATAATTTTAAGTAAAAAAAAAACTTATACAGCATAATTTTAAGTAAAAAATGTATAGCCTTTTATATATGGTGTCCCAAAGATAAGCTTACCTTTTTTAAATTGGAAATCCTTAAAAATAAGGGGTTTCAAAAATAAGAAACATTGGGTCTACCTTTTATCTTTTTTGAGATATTTAAGTTTAAATTTGTATAAATATAATAGCTACCTACTATTAAATACCTATGGTACTTATTCTAATATATCTTCCACACAAATTTAACTTGACTATATTGAAAATGATAAAAATAGACTCAGTTTGGTATTTTTGAAACGCCTTATTTTTTAAGGATATAGAAAATGACAAAATATACAGGGTGTCTAATTTAAAAAAAGGAAAGTGTTTGTGATATCTTATTATTGGGACATCCTGTATAAAAGGGTATACTTTTTGTAAAATCGCTTTTTTACATAAAATTATCCTATAATTTTTAATTTCTTCAAAAATTTTTTCTCGCACTCTTTAGCGAAAAATAATCGATACGTATTTTTTTTCAAAAATAATATTTTTTTTTCTTAAGCTATGATTTTTTGAACTTTCGAAGTTTATAAAATTGAACATTTTTCAATCACTGATAACTTGTAAAGTATTAGATGTATGAAAAAAAAAGTAAAAGATGCGTTGATTTTTTTTTTGTTATTTAATTCATGTATTTTGCAATTCTTATAAATAAATTGAATGTTTTTTAACTTGTGGACCAATTTGTTTTTGTTTTTTTTTGTAAATATTTAGAATCATGTTGGGAAGATTGTGTAAAAATTTCAGAGTGGATCTCGAAATACTTTACGAGATATGTCCCTGAAGCTAGCAGAGCAAGGTGAGCAGAACAATTTTTTTTTATAGTGCATAATTAGGTGCTAATTAAGTGCCCCATTTAAAAATTTTGTGCGCCTTTTTTTAAAAAAATACAGCATGTTTCAGATGAACTCAGCAGAGCAAAACATTAAAAATCATCGGAATCAAAATTATCATAGTGCATAATAAAGTGCTAATTAAGTGCCCCTGAAATTGGAAAGATTGTGTAAAAATTTCAGAGTGGATCTCAAAATACCTATCGCAGGCCGTCTACAATAAAATTCTGTTAGAATTGACATATGTCGTAAACGTCCCTGAACATGCTATATTTGTTTAAAAAAAGGAGCACTACATTTTTAAATGGGCCACTCAATTAGCTTTTCATTATGCAACCCTACATTTTTTATTCCGACGTTTTTTAATCCATTGCTCTGCTGAGTTCATCTGAAGCTAGCACAACATGCTATTTTACAAAAAAAAAGAGTTTAAAATTTTTAATTGGGGCACTTAATTAGCACTTTATTATACACTATGATAATTTTGATTCCGATGATTTTTAATGTATTGCTCTGCTGAGTTCATCTGAAGCCAGCAGAACATGCTGTATTTTTTTTAAAAAAAAAGGAGCACTAAATTATTAAGGTGGGCACTTAATTAGCACCAATTATGCACTACAAAAAAATTTGTTCTGCTCACCTTGCTCTGCTAGCTTCAGGGACGTTTACGACATATGTCAATTATAACAGAATTTTATTGTAGACGCCCTGCGATAGGTATTTTGAGATCCATTCTGAAATTTTTACACAATCTTTCCAATATGATTCTACATATTTACAAAGAAAAAAAAAACAAAAAAAATTGGTCCAAGTTAAAAAAAACTTTCAATCTGTTTATAAAAATTGCAGAATACATGAGTTAAATAACAAAAAAAAAATTTAATTTTTCCGGTGAGCTCATACGAAAACGCAACTTTTATTATTCGAACACTTTTTTATACATCGAATAGTTTACGAGTTATCAGTGATTGAAAAATGTTCAATTTTATAAACTTCGAGAGTTGAAAAAATCATAACTTGGGGAAAAAATATACGTGTCGATTATTTTTAGCTAAAGAGTGCCAGAAAAATTTTTCGAAGAAATTAAAAACCTAAGTTTTCTCAAAAAATCCACTATTCCAGACTTTTGGGACACATTACATATTGCAGTACTGTTCCGGTGCGTGCAGTATTGCTTAAAATCTATTTCACTAGATTGTAAATATTACTAAGTTTTTACGGACGCCCACGGTTTATCAGAATGTGCAAAATCAAACCCGTTAAATAAAATACATTTCAATCATAAAATTATTCACTATAGAAACTGCAATGCGTTAGACCAATTTTTTATCCGAACCTTATTTCTTCAAACCCATTCAATAATAAATTCGAAATTTATAAGACCCGTTTTTAATAAAACCCGAAATTTGTCAAACCATTATTTTTCAAAACCGGAATTCGTAAAACCCGTTGTTTATCAGAAAATGTTTGCTAAACTGATTGCGCATTCGTCAATAATACATGAACCGGAGGCGTACACGCAAATAGCAGCATCTATAAACAAAGTATTGAACACTACCTGTGAATACTTTTAGCCAAGTGTGCGCACACAGAACGACAAATGCATCGAAATGCCGTGCCACTCTCGCGTACGCCTCCGGTTCACGTATTATTGGCGAATGAGCACTCAATTTAGCAAAAATTTTCTAAAAACAACGGGTTTTACGAATTCCGGTTTTGAAACATAATAGTTTGACAAATTCCGGCATTTATTAAAAATGGGTTTTGCAAATTATGAGTTTGATATTGAATGAGTTTGATGAACAATGGTTCGATTAAAAACGGGTCTTATAAATTTAGAATTTGATATTGAATGGGCTTGAAGAAATAAGGTTCGGATAAAAAATTGGTTAAACAAATTGCAGTTTTTATGGTAAATCGTTCTTACGATGAAAATTTTTATTAAATACGGTCTGATAAATTCCTGGTTTGATAAACCATATGCGTCTGTTTTCACATGGAACTGAATACGTTTTCAATACGATTCACTTTGAAACCTTCCATGAAAACGCGGCGAATTGAACTTTTTTTCGTTGGCCCTGCCCAAGTTCAATACCGCTCAATTCATGTGCTCTAAACTTATTGGCCTTAAAAAAGCAAAAAAAAAGGTAAATTGGTCGAAACTAACCTCAAAATACATCAGGCAAATGTTAAAAGCTCAAATCGTGTTCAAAACGCGTTCAAATCGCTTCATAAAAACCGAAAAGTGAATCGTATGAAAAACGTATACCGGGTGTCCCAAGGTGAGTAACCTATTAGAATATTTTGGAAAATATACAATGGAAACTTTTCAAACTTTCTATTCTAACATCTAACACACGTTGCCATTTGCAGGGAAAGTTGGGAACTTCTTTCTTATTTTAAATTGAACACTCTGTATATTTTTGCATTTTTGGATTCTACAAAATATTTTAGGTACAAGGTTCTATACCTATGTTCAACTGTTTTTAAAATATTGACAGGTGAAAATTGACATTTTTTAAATTTGTCAGCCCGTAACATCGAAACGGTTAAGGATAGAGCAAAACGGTTTTTATATTCCTATCTTGGTTTTTTACAAGCTATCGTTTTATATCTAAGCCCAGGGTTAAATTATCCCAAGATTAGTTTAACCCTGGGCTTGTGAGAAACCAAGATAGGAATATGCAAATTGTTTTGCTCTATCTTTAACCGTTTCGATGTTACGGACTGTCAAAGATAAAAAATGTTAATTTTCACCTGTCAATATTTTAAAAACAGTTGAACATAGGTATGGGACATTATATATAAAATGTACTTAAAATATTTTGTAGAATCGAAAAATGCAAAAATATACAGGGTGTTCAATTTAAAATAAGAAAGTTGTTGCCAAATTTTCCTGCAAATGGCAACACTGCAAATATGAACGTATTTCATAAAGATAGTTTACATGGACTTATGTTAGAACAGAAAGTTTAAAAAGTTTCCATTGTATGGTTTCCAAAATATTCTAATAGGTTACTCACCTGGGGACACCCGGTATATATATATATATATATATATATATATATATGTATACTAAGGAAAAGGTGGTGTAAATATGTAGTAAAATGTAGTTATTAATAAAACTGCTAAAATGTGTGCAGATAGGGCTAGGGTTATCACTTTTACCTAAACCATTCGATGTGAACGTCTCCAGAAGCCTCCAAGTGACACCGCAAAACAATTTCAGCGCCTTTCCGAATCTCCTTGTGTTCGGCATCTTGGAGAAGAATAACTTCTGGATCCTCGATAACTGAAACAAGAAATAATCGTTTAGAATATACAGTGGCGTAGCCAGGGGGGGACTTAAAACCCCCCCAGAAGGTTTAAACCAATCTACAATAAATAAATCATGATTAATGGACCTATGACGTCATTAATTGTTACAATTTTAGTTTAATTCTAAGGAATTTTTATGACCAGCATTCAAAACGTGTAATAAATGGCATTGTTAGTATAATTTTTCTTAAAATTTTCATCTGCGGCGCATTTATGATTTGGCAACAAATCTATATAAAACACCGCAACCCACCTTTTCTTAGGATCTGACTACTTTTTCAAAATATTTTACAAGAAACCTAAAACATCAAAATTTTGAAAGAATTTTTTTTATTTTTGGCAAAAATTGAATTTTCGCCTGCGGCGCTATACCATATTAAATATTGTTACAATTTGGTTTAATTTTAAGCAATTTTTTTCTAAACAACATTTGAAATGCGTAAAAAATAGAATTTTAGTGTCATTTTTATGAAAATTTTGCCTGCGGCGCATTTAAGGGTTAATTTTTAAAAAATCTGCAAATGAGACTAGATGAGACTTGCTTTTAAAAATAAGTATTTTTGTTCCATGTACACTAACTCAATGCCTATTAAACCGTCCCTCTCCCCTCCATTCAGTTCAAGAGCTCAAGCAATAGGCACCTACCTAATTTTTAAAAATTTGCCAGTGTTTTATTAAATGATGAAACCTCCCCAGATTCGATTTCTGGCTACGCCACTGGAATATAAATTAAAGAGTTGGTCACTATCCAATATTTCAGTAAATAGAAAGCATGAACGTGACGCGTGTTCTGTATTATTGGCGAAAGCGCAATTAATTTTGCAGCTAAGCTAAGCGAATCAATAAATCCCAGGTTTGATTTTGAATAGATTTAATGAAAAAAAAGTGTATGAAAATACTTGCGATCCACAAACTTTTGTTCCAACATTTCGACAAATTTTTATCGAACTGTTTCTCGAGCATGATTGTCTTTAAAATATTTTTGGAATGCCTATAATATAGCAAAACAATACAATGTACAAACGTACCTTCCCAAAATTTACAATACCAAATCAGTACTGGGCAAAAATTTTATTACAAAACTATATCGCGGCAAAACAGAAATTGGGCAGAACGTACTGGCCTAAATCTTTACAATACTAAACTAAAACAAAATAGTGTAACATATTGCCGCGAGATGGCGCTGCGGAGTAACGGACACCGTTTGATTTGTTAGCCTGACAGCGCCTTCTGCATTTTAGGTACAGAGGGAGCTGGCCTCGCCTACAGTCGGCCAATTAAAATTAGGTAGTACAATAAAAACAAGCACGGCAAAAGCCGTTACGAAACGCTTCTCCGCATCTTATTTGTCGCCTATGTACTGCCATCTAGGGTTTCCTGTCCAGCTTTTGTCGACTGTATACTGTGTCGCCATCTAGCGGGAATATGTTACATTATTTTACGTTTGTACGGTTTGGGACTTGTAACGCTTTAGGTCAGTCCGTTATGATCTATTTCGATTTTGTGATGGTACAGCATTTATTGGTTTTTACGTAGTACTGTTATGAACCTGTACTTTATTATAATTTTCGTTTTTTGTAAAGCACTTTTTGATAAATTATGAGCACCCTTTTCTTGTTCCGTGATCACTGACCTCAATTTAAGAAAAATGGAAAACTAAAAACACGGAAAAATGATATGTTATATTCATTATTTGGTACATATAGGTAGGAGTGCCATGTATCCATGCTTTTCCAGAACGTTTTCAAATTTTTTCGGGATGATTTTACGTTTTTTTTTGTTGGGAGACACTGACATTAGTTTTGTGAGGGGGGGGGTTAAGTTTAGGATCCACCCCCTCCCAGTACTGTCATTCCTTACAAACCCTTTCTAATGGCATCCAAACCAACAAACAATCGTGAAAACTGGACGTAAATTGAAAAAAAAACTTATTGGACCCTGACCACATACGGTTTTATCACCTCCACCTAAGCACCGTTTTTTTTTTAATTTATAGTTCATAATTTTTTATTTTTCTATTTTTAATTAAATTCAATGACTTTCGACAACGACATTTCTTTTTATTATTTAAAAAATTTCTACACCAAATGAAATGTTTCTCCTAATCAATTTTTGGCAAAGTTTCTCAAAAACTTTTGCCCAAACCTTTGCACAAACTTTTTCAGAGACGAATTGCACTTTTTAAAGCGAATCCTTCTTACAATGCTTTTTTATTAAACATGGTTTGATAAACTCCAGCTCAGTCAAGCTACACCTTCCCTCAACGAAACTCAATTTGGATATTGTAAAAATTATGCACTAATTTAGTCCCCTTTTAAAAAAATTTGTACTTTATAATAACGAAGTTATTTGCACTTAAAAGGGGGGGGTGTGCCTTGGCGCTAAGTTGCACCCCTTCATGCTTAGGAGATACATTTAATAAAAGTTGATATGTCATAATTTTGTAAAAGAAGGGTACTTTTACTTTACAAAAATCATCGGTTCCTAAGATTTTTGTTTGTTTGTTATGGGGCTTGTAGCTTCATATGAAGATACACCCCCCTCTGCTTAGGAAAGAGATTTAAAAAAAGTAATTATACCATAATTTGCTACTATTTTTTTTTAAATTTTGTGAGGTGTGTAGCTTGATACACAATAAAAAAAAATGAAGTTATCTTGAGAGCAGGCAATTTTTTAGAATAAGACGTAGTAGCAAATGATGGCATAATTACTTTTTTGAAATCTCTTTCCTAGGAAGAGGGGGGTGTACCTTGATATCAAGCTGCACATCCCATTGAATTGAAAAGGGTCGTCCATTTTCTCAAAGAGATTGGAATTTTGAATGCTTCAACTTGGGAAACTCAAAGTTATAAAGTCTCAAAATACAAATTTATTCAAAATTTGTTAGGTTACACGTGTTTCGCCTACATATGTATCCTCAGACCTACAAATTACGATGTACTAGTAAGATAATTATAATTGCACGAATGGTCAAATCGTCAAAAAGAAAAAAGGAATTACCTGGTATATAATTATTATTACTGGTAAATGAAAACAAGAAAAATGTAGTTATCTTGAGAGTAGGAAGTTTTTAGAAGGGGACGAAATTAGTACATAATTAGTAGCAAATTATGGCATAATTATTTTTTTTCCAATCTCTTTCCTAGGTAGAGGGGGATGTGCCTTGATAGCAAGCTACACACCCCATAAAAACAAAAAAGATGAAGTTATCTTGAGAGTAGGCAATTTTTTAGAACGAGGCGAAATTAGTACATAACTAGTACCAAATTCTGCTCATTAAGTCCAAATTTTTTCAAAAGGGGACTAAATTAGTACATAACTAGTACATAATTTTTATAATATCCAAATTGAGTTTCGTTGAGGGGGGGTGTAGCATGACTGAGCTATAAAGCTAAAAGTGGGTGTCCTATCGCTCATTGGGGAGCACCATGTCCTAAAAATCACGAATAAGCGCCTTTCTTTTTCACACATTTGACGTTTACTATTCTGAAAGATGGTGTCAGCCGACGAGGCGCTAAAAGCCCGTCTCATATATTTGTTGCTTTTACGAGCTCTTTGAAGGCGTATATATATAAAACTTGGATGTTTACTTTACTTTTTTCTCTGGAAAAAGGTTTTATGAATGTCTGTCTGAAGTAGTAAATTTTATATATTTACTTCCCACATTTACCACATATTTTAGTTGCAAATATGGCACATAAAAAACCATGAATTTATCAAACCGTTTTTGATAAAAATTTTCACCGTAAGAACGATTTCACTTCAAAAATTGCAATTCGTTAAATCAATTTTTCATCCGAACCCTAATTCGTCGGAATTTGTTAAACCCGTTTTTAATCGAACTATTTACTTTGTTTATACGGGCCTCTTAAAGCGCTTTTATATAAGGATTTAAAACCCATTTTAGGGTCTTTACACTGAACCAAAAACGGCACCGTTTTCTAAAAAAAAATACATTGAGTCAATGTATTTTATAAATGATTTTTGCTCGGATATAAAGTTTTATTAATATTATAATCAAGTTTACATATATTTTATAGCCAAAACGAGTTATTGATTTTATTGGTGCAAGACAAAGTTTCAAAAAAAAGTTGTTACAATATCAAGAGTCTTTAAGACTGATTTTTATAAAGGCTGTTATGAAATCAAGGATTAAGAGACATGTTTTCATAGCTTTTAGTTACACCTAAGAATGAATTTAGTAAAATACTGTTACGTACATAAATTTCATAACCTTATTTATGCATTTTGTATGCCCGGTTCATAATTTTTATAAACTTGTCCATACATTCCATAACAAATTTTAAACGACAGTCAATGGTCGCCATTTAATAATTTTATTTAGGGCATTGATTAAAATCGTTTACATGTTTTATTTATTTCATATGCTCTTTTATTATCCCCATAACCTGTACATACTATTAATAACTCTCTATAAAATGTCAAGAAACATTTTTCATTGATTTGGTAACTTCCGTTTATTAATTTCATTACTGTATATGACAATTTTTATAACTTTCCTCCGATGTTTGTAACAGTTACGTGATATTTATGTACAAATATCTATGAAAAATTAATAAACGCCTGTTATAAATACGATGTACGATATTTTTTTCAGTGTATAAACATTCTAAAAACGATTTAGCGCATTTCTTCCAACCTAAAGAAATACTCAACCCTAGTTTTTCGAAAAATCTGTTGTTAACTAAGTTGTTTTATTTGTTTTTTTCTTTAAACTGACATATTTAATGACATTTAATGAAGGACGTATATACTTTCTGAGAAAGCGATTTTATTTAAAACCGCTTATATAAATGCGCATTTAGTTGCGTATAAATGTAATAATTGTTTTTCAAATCCATTTAAAATTATACGTTTATACGCACCTAAAACCGCTTTTATATAAGGACGGTTTTAAGTAAAATCTCCGAGGGTTTATACATCCTTCATTAAATGTCATTAAATATGTAAGTTTAAAGAAAAAATAAATTAAATAACGAAGTTAACAAGAGATTTTTTGATAAAACCAGCTTTGAATATTTCTTTAGATTGAAAGTAATGCGCTAAAGCGTTTTTAAAGTGTTTATCCCGGCCATAAAATCGGTTTAAAAGTGATAAACCACTTTCTTAAAAAATAACATCAATTTAGTACTTAAAACGGTTTTAGTGGTAGTTTATACGACAACATTTTCAAACCGACCTTATATAAAAACGCCTTAATAGGCCCCTATAATATGTAATACCTGAAACTATTATTTATAAACTGGTTTTCAACAAATTGATTTGATAAAAGCTTACCAACTCAACATAAAAGTAGTATGTTTTCAAATCGTACTCAACAGGTATTGAAAATATTGTTTCTTTTTCTTTCATAGAGCATGTTCTCTGTTCTGACAAAATGTGTTGAGAACGATATGAAAACATACTGATATAGAAAGATAAAAAGCAAATCCTTTTGAAAAAAAGAAGAGTTTTATAATTTCCGCGTTTTATTTTGAATGGATTTGATGAACGAGTTTGATTGAAAATCGGTTTTACAAAAAGGGGTTTATACAACAAATGATACTGGAACGGGTTTGAAGGATATGATGATCGATATGATGAACTTTCACGTCGGTTAACCTGGGAGGATCATCATAAGGGGCTCAAATATTTTCAATGTTACATTTTGTACACTTTTTGTAGCTATTTTAAGTATTTTGTTACGGTTAAATTAATTTTGTAGCTGTAGCCGTTTTCAAAAAAACGCGACCCCCCTAGCTTAACTGTTAAACTGAGGGGCCACCCCAGAACTTCAGCTCTTCTAAAGCTAGAACTTATAGTTCAAATAAACATCACATTTTGTAGGTCGACTTGTTGACACATATTAAAAGTTTTTTAATTAAACAAGCGTGTTTTTTTTCTTTGAATATATAGGCCAAATGATCCCCTCTAACAAGCTGAGCTACAAAATGTGGTGTTTATTTGGACTTTGTAGCTTTAGCAGAATTGAAGTTATGGGGTGGCCCCTCAGCTTAACGGTTAAGCTAGTTTTCTCGAAAACGGCTACAGCTACAAAATTAATTTAACCGTAACACAATAGCTACAAAAAGGACACAAAATGTAGCATTGAAAATATTTGGGCCTCTTATGATGGTCCCCTCAGTTAACCGACGGCGACGTGAACTTTCATTCTGATAAACCGCGTGCCCTCGGACCAAACACCTTCCCAACCAAATTCAGTTTCAACCGCGCATTTTTTAATGTTTTCTCAAATATCTCCCAAAGCAAAGCTCGGAAATATAGATTTGCGCAAATCCAATATAATTTTGTTTGCAGGTTACCACCGGTTGTTCACTATCAAAATCGGAAGAAATAAATTTAACGCATTTGCCATAAAAAATTTGCAATCTAATTATATAAAGTTTAACAATGCCATATTTCAAGATTAGCGTCATATACCTGTTTATAATTGCACCTATTATAAGTATACAGTGAGTCCTAAAAGTCTGGAACAATGGATTTTTTGGGAGAAATATGGGTTTAAAAAAAACTTATATAGGATCATTTTAGGCACAAAAGCGGTTTCGAAAAATCTTTGCCCTTGTATACAGGTTGTCCCAAAAATAAAATATGACTCAAACTCAAAATCTTGTTTGAAATTGGGAACCCTGTATATAATCTCATTTTCTGAATCCTTAAAAAATAAGCTTTTCAAAAATACCAAACACTTCGGTCTATCTTTTATCTTCTCCAAGATATTCAAGTTTAAATTTGTGTGGAAGAGATAGGAAAATAAGTACCTACTTATCATAATTAATATTGCGTAGTTAATTTCAACTACCACCCAACATTATTTTGACATTTTGTTTTTGATACGAGTGCCTTAATTTTCTTGATTTTTTTCTGTAATATTTTTTTGTAAAAAAACAATACAGAAGTGCGAAATAGTGCATTGTAAACCTAGGGATTAAAATACACTTTAGTCACGAGGTTTATATACTATTTTATGCACTTTAGAATGCGAGAAACCAAAAACAAAAAATCACAAAATTAACAGTAGACCACTTAACGGTACTCTAGTTTCAAGATTGACAGCTCCTATTACTGATAGTGGTCATTGATTGTTGTTGACATGGTGGATTCACTCAAAATTTATTGTGCCATGGAAGTGTTGCTATGGCACATAACAAATGTCAGTCAGTTGTTGTTATCAAACGGCGTCACCAAACGGTGAGTCCAGAAAAATCGTACAGCATTTTTTTTGAAAATGAATATTGAAGAGGCCGCATAAGTGGCCATTGCTAGCCTTCTTCCACAAAAATCTCGCGAGGTTTACAAGAAACAGTTTCGTGATTACCGAAAATGGTGCGCTGAACAGCATGCAGAGAATTTTACGGATGAAAAGGTGCTCCTATATATCATAATAAGAACTAGATTTAAGTAATGCATATGCTAATTATTTTTTTCATTCAAACATTTTAACAAATAAATAAAATTTCAATAAAATTATTGTTTAATTTGCAAAAATTTACTTTAAATCCCCCAGGGATTCAAATTATTTTAGGGATAAACGGGGCACTTTTAATCTCTAAAGTGCATAAAATAATATAAAAACCTCTGGACTAAAGTGTCTTTTTATCCCTCGACGAATTGTATCCCTCCCTTCGGTCGGGCTACAAACTTTTCGCCTCGGGATAAAAAGTTATACTTTAGTCCCTTGGTTTATAATATACTATTTCGTTAAGTTGGGGCAAAAGTGTCTTTCTGTCTGGGACACGATAACTCAAAAGCCGCTAAGCCGATTTTAATCATATTTGGGACAAAAATTCTTTGAGATCACGCGATAATGGGGGGTGGGGGGGCTGGAAAGACTGTAAGAAGGGGGAGTTGAACTTTTTTTTAAATCCTCACGAATTGTAATAGCTAGCGAAACAAGGTTTTCACATTTACATGAATAATTACATTTTCAACAAAATCTGTAGTAAAGTCAAAGCTTTTTTCTTCTCAAATTAACTATTCACAACACAAAAGCTTCAGGCTTAATAACCGACTTTTTAGAACATCAGTACGTAAGCATGATACTCTACAACCGTGTAACAAACGCTAACAAAAACGATGCAACGCACTCCGAACATGGAGTACAATTTTTCATTAGTCGCGCCTCACACTTCATATATACTCTTCCAAGATTTTTCACGTGTAGCCTAACACAAAGACCGAGCTGATAAAATTTTAAAGGGCTAATTAAAACTAGTTGTTTTTTAAGGGCAATATAGATCCGTTGAAAATACCACATTTGAGTCTTATTGCGAGTTGGATGGAGAAAGCACTCCATCTTGCTTTTCGTTTATATTATTTACCTAACGGAGGAGTTACCATTACCTTTTTTGAGGGAAAGCTCGCTATTCATTGATTTTGTTAATTTTTAGGTGCGTACACGGAAAAAAAATATGTACATGTTGATCCAAGCTTAACTTCGTTTTGATAGTCTTCAATATTAGTGAGTCATTGGAACAAGTAAACACAACAACTTGGATGGATAGTTAGGCTCCTCGATACGTGGCTATATCAAGCGATGCCACCAAGAATGGTGGTATCCCCTTCAAACTGAATAGGAAAGAAATCAGACAAGTGACGGTGCTATTAACCGGTCACTGCGCACTGAGAGAACACCTGCATAGGATGGGAATCTATAGAGAGGAACCCACCCTATGTGATGAGAATGACGATTCATCATATTTGAGTGCCCAGCACTAACCTTCTGCAGAATACAAAACCTCCGGGAGGAGCTAACTGCCAGAGAAACCTAATAAAGGGGCTGCTGCTCCTCGCGAGGTCGTCAAACCTCTTAGATTAGAAAGGCACACAGCAAGACGTACAATAAGCTAAGAAGCTGCAGTGTCAGGGATTTTAAGACCTAAACTTGCTGTTGAAACAAATCAAATCAATCAAATCTAGGCTCCTTTCCTCCTTCCTAGCATAAGTTATTTAAAGCAAACCCATGTAATACTTAGTGGAGAGTAAAGAGAGTATTTATTGGTATCCTTTATTCGACCAGACTTCCTGCTTGGCACAATAATTGTTATACTTAATGCAACACGCAATTTTTGCATAAAATAAGAATAAGAATTCTTTAAATCAAGGAATACGGCCTTTGATTCAAACATATTGTACTTTTTAACCAACAAATCAAACTAAACTATAATTGAACCTAAAGTATCACATAAAACGTAAATGAAACTACGACCTAAATATAATAACACGTTAACCTCGTACAAGCTTTAGTACTTATTTGTCTATAGAGTCTGTGGGAGAAATGTTACTTTATGAGATTTAATGCGTTTTTTGGCAGGGATGCTAAAACTTGTTTGAAAGTTTGAGACAATGATGTGTTTGAAATTAACTCTGTGTTTCGGACTTCCATTGTCTATATTTTATTTATACACAACGTTTCGATCAGTACAACCTCTGATCGTCTTCAGGTGCAAACTACAATCTAAGACTCTTTGTGCAAAACCTTTGCTTGTCCCCTTCATTTGGTGTTGTTTTGACCATGCATGTTCGGCGATTCCTGATTCCTGACAACTTTACGAATCTCTTCACCACCTAAATAACATAAAACCCACCATTAAAATCACAATGGAGTTGGAGCAAAATTGTCAAATTCCCACCCACACAGGACAATATTAAATATTTAAATCAAGGTTCAAATCATTCTGCTACAACCAAACGAGGCATAACAAGAACTTTCTATAACAGAGCCGTTCAAATTTGTAACAATTCTCAACTTGAAAATCGAAATAAGAAACATTAAGAAGGATCTGCAACAGAATGGTAACAGCCTTAAACTTATATCAGACACTATTTCTAAATTTCAGCAAACAGGACAGAGATTACAAGTTTAAAACCAGGCATTACATTACAAATTACAAATCCATACATTAAAGGAGTATCAAGAAAATTCGAAGAGTAGCGAAAAACTTTAATATTAAAACAGCTTTTAAATCTAATAATACAATTCGAAGCCTTCTTAGTAAAACAAAACCGGAAAACAAACAAAATAAGGAATGCATTTACCAAGTTCCTTTTGAGTGTTGTGAACCATACATGGGCGAAACAAAAAAAACCCTATCTGTTGGGCTTAAGGAACATCACACGAATACCCAAAGAGGTGAAACAACGAAGTCAGGAATCGCCGAATCAATCGCAGAAGCAAAGGTTTTGCACAAGGAGTCACACTGGAAGAAGCGAAAATTTCTTGAAGCTGCCTTTATTGGGAGGATTCAGGGTATTTTCAGTAAACCAAGTGTTGAAATTTCAAATATTTGGAAGTACCTTCTTGGGCGGAGCCAACTTCTTAAACTTCACAGTTAAGTGATTTCCCATAGTATTTAAGTACGTAGCCTTAGGAATAGATTGTAATTTGCACTTGAAGACGATCAGAGATTGTACTGATCGAAACGTCATGTATAAATAAAATATAGAAAATGGAAGTCCGAAATACAGAGTTAATTTCATGCTAAAACTTATTTCGATAATAATCAAGCTAAGTTTAAGAACACCAGACTCGTTGTTGCAACATCTAGAAATTCCGTTAATTGAAGAATAAATGTTTGTTAACTTAAAATTTGGTTATATTTTTTGTAGTGCAAGTTTTCTTTAAAAAACATAAGAATAATAGAAGTATTCAAAAATGTTTATAAAATAATAATATTTTTTAAGTATAGGGCTAGTTTTAAATACAGTATACCATTTTTTTCAGTTTACGGCATGCATTTTCTGTCTAAATAACAATATATCTTGTATAAGTCTCAGTTAGCTCCGGTTTTATATATCCATGCTAATTATGATAATTACCTATTTGAACTCAATGCCTGGATTTATTAGTTAAGGTCAAATTGTGTACTTTCGAGTGCAATTCGATTCAACAATTCTGGTAGACTTTTCAACGTATCTACAATTATGTCAGTGTCGTCAGCATATCTTAAATTGTTTTACGCATTTCTGTTTATCAGAGTTCATAATCAGGTAAGGGCTTGGTTGTACAAATTTCTTTGATTGTACATAAAAACCCAAACTTTTTTTAATGAGTTTTTTGCACTCAGGCAGTCTTCTAAATCATCCATGCACGTTTATTTCTCGTATTTATGGGTAAAGTCGTTATACGCGAAAGCGAAGTTCCTCTCTAAAGTTTTAAAGTCGGGAGTTTTAATCTTAAGCAGAAATTACTGCTCCGAAATGTCAAAAACGGGTTATATTCTCAATGGTGCCTTAAGCTACATCGGCCACTCGAAAGATCTGCACCAATAGGAAAAAAACTTTCTTAATTGAACTTAATTTAATTTTTAACTTAGTTAAACTCATATAACTACTACTACTACTATAACATCCCAAGCAATGCAAAACGTGTAACAATTACTACGTTTTCACGCCGAACTGAATACATTTTCAATACGATTCACTTTTCGGTTTTTTGAGGCGATTGGAATGCGTTTTGAACACGATTTGAGGTTTCGAAATTTCCCTGATGAATTTTGAGGTTAGTTTTTGCCAATTTTACTTCTTTCTTCGCTTTTTTAAGGCCATTAATTTTACAGCACAATAATATAAATAAAATACAGGTAAGTAGGTATCTTTTTGCAGGAATATTGGAAGTGCTAACAGCCTACTATTGGTGTCATCAGTCACTTCGATACGATACCCATTTTCATGCAGTTGGATCCCGATACGATCCCAAGAAAAGCGGTATTGAATTTGGGCAGGGCCAACGAAAAAAAAGTTCGATTCGTTGCGTTTTCATAGTGAATCGTATTAAAAACGTATTCAGTTCCACGGGAGAACGTAGTAAATAATAATTTTAACAATGAAAATCATTTAAAAATCAGGGTTAGCCATGGGCAAGTTCAAAGGCGAAAAACCTACTGCGAATGCCTAACGCAGTTTACTCGCGCCCAGAAGAGCGTGTGCATTTTTTCCAGAGTAACTTGATTGGAAGATTAATTACGGGAAAGGATTTTTTTCGGAAAATGCGGCAGGGCCGTTATATATCATAGTTTTCCCTTTATCGAATTTGTTATATTTAGTTTAAAAAATATAAAAATCTATTTTATGTCATTTGGCCCCTCCTGTACAGATGGGATTCAATGGGAAACTCCGTTGGTATTGAAGATAGGGACATTTGGTTTGCTTATTACTGTCTTACTTTTTTAAGCTCTAAAAAATAGTATCAACAGATTTGTTCTGTCCCTTGTAGTTTTTGAGCTACAGGGGAAAGTTGAAAAATGCTCGGAATTACCAATTGATGATATCTCCCTTAATTTAAGAGATAATTAAGTTCTGTACAAACATGTCTGTGGCAATCTGTTCCGAAAAACACAATGGTCTTTTCGAAATTTTAATCCGACGTTTCATTTCGTAGATACCATCATCAGGATCAAAAAGTTAAATACGGACAAAATGTTTTACTTCAAATTTTAGTTTCTTTTTAAGTTTGTTTGATAATAAAATATTTTTTTTTTATTTTGAAGTTTCGATCCCGAAAAAAATCATCTTCCGTGCATTTTTTTTTTCTGGTACGACCCTGTACCATTTTATTTTTTTGAGAACATTTATATTTAACTACTATATAGTAGACCTGGACAACCAAGATATATTATATAAACGTACCGGGTGAACCGAAAAAAACCAGACAAATTGTTTTTTGACATAACTTTACCAATTTCAATAAAAAGAAAACTGTATTGATAAGACAAATATGCCTTTTAAAAAAATAACATTCGCTTTGTGCATGGCGCATAAAATCAAATGCTGACCTTTTTTAAAACTTGTTTTTCTATTTAGGTATAAACATCACTTTTTGACATACAAAACAAAGTATTTAGAAAAAAAAAATGGCAACATATAACAAAAAAAGGTTTAAAAAAGGTAGGCATTTGATTTTCTCCGCCATCTTGAATTTAAATATGCCTGCTTTCGGATATTACATGTCAAACTTTGACAGCTATTTTCGGCTGCCCTGTCATAGATCCAAGGTTGTGCCCATGGTAAAAAATGTTTCTGAGTGTGTCTTGTATAACATACTTAAACCTCATCCAAATATCACGGGGAACAATTTTCCATTTAAATACTGCGTGGTCCTTTAACAATATTTGCCTTATTTAACACACGAAAAAGATTAAAATAAATAAAAGTAATAGTTCTCTAACAGTCTCACAAATGATTTTAAGAATAAACTTAAAAACTGTTTGCGAAAAAATCGCAACTCATTATATTGGTGCTGCTTGTCCATATCCGCTTAAGACTTATTGCACCTCAGGACCTCGGAATATTATAACGGATAACTTCCCGAAGGTATTTAATTGGTGCACCGTACAATATTATCTGGCCAGATGCATCTAAACCATCTCTCTATAAAATGCCTGCGGAACTACATCATAATGTATTCCCAGTCATATCCCAAGTTATTATTTTGTTACATTGGGTAAGTACGGCTTGCAAATGATTATATTATTACTATAGTAGAGCGCTATTAGTCATATAATAAATAAAAGCAAACCTAAGAAAATTTAATTAAAATCCAGCTGAAATAAGGGGTCAATTTTTTTTACATGAATAGATTTATTTTTTGGAATGCCTTGTAGAAGGCCTTCTGAATTGAATGACATAAAAAAAATGCACCGTTTTCGAGAAAAATGGCAAAAATGGAAACTTTGTGTAGAAATGTGTTAAAGAAAAAATAAAAACGGTTTTAGTTTCTACTTAATTTCCTCAATGGAAATATTGAAATGAAAATGTGCGAAAATGCATTATTTTTGAGAAAAACTGAAAAAAAGACAATTTTCTATAGAAATCTGTTTTAAAAAAAAAAATATAACGGTTTTGGAATTTCAACATTTTTCTGAATATAACTATATCATTGAAAATGTGCGGAAATGTACCGTTTTTGAACTTCTTGTAGAAATGTGAAAAAAAATTGAAACGGCTCTAGATTTCACTTCTTCTCCTCAATGCAAATATGAAAATGAAAATGTAAAAAAGTCAAAAAAGGACACTTTTTGTAGAAATGTGATAGTACGTTTCCGCAAATTTTTGCTTTTATATTCAAACTCACATTTCATGTAAACAAAAGTTGAGCCAGGTTATGATTCTACAGATTCTAATTACAGTCACTAAAGCTAGCACATCAGTTACTTTGTTTATACTGGCCTCTTGCAGAGCTTTTATATAACGACAGTTTAAAAATTTTGTCGTATAAACACCGCTAAAACTGTTTTAACACTAAAACGGTTTATCATTTTAAAAACGATTTTAGGGTTTTAAAAAGGCTTAAGCACATTACTGCCAACCTAAAGAAATACTATACCCTGGTTTTACCGCAAGAATCTGTTATTAACTTAGTTGTTTTATTTGTTTTTTCTTAAACTTGCATTTAATGAAGGACGTATAGATCCTCGGCGAAAGCGATTTTATTTAAAACCGTCCTTATATAAAACCCGTTTTAGACGCGTATAAACGTAGTTACTCAGGGCGAAACATCGTTCATTATTAAGGAATTTTCATTATTGGGGTACCCCATAAGGAGTGTTTTGTAGGTCAAGTTAAAACTTTGACTTTGATTTCCAGGATAGAGTGCTACAGGATTGTATGTTATATTATAATACAACAGTGGCGGTCCCAGCCATTTGAAAAGAGGGGGGGGCGGTTTCGATACGAAAAAAAACTAGAAAAAAAGCATATAGCTTTTATGAGGAAGATATCAATATATGCAAACAAAACTTAGTAACTAAGCGGATTTGAACTCAAATCTAGGGGGGGGGGACTGAGATTTTAAGTTCTTTATTTCATATATTTTTGTTTAAATGCGCCGAAAATTTTTGAGGAAATTACATTAAAAATGCAATTTTTTAGTCAAATTTAACTTAAATCAGAAATATCAAAATTTGCATTTTGCAATTTGCAAATAATGCATTTTTTTATTTCAAAATTAAGTAAAATTGTAAATATATCAATGGTTTCAAAGCACAGCAGACGAAAAGTTTTAAGAAAATGACACTACAAATTAGTGATGAGCGTATCGGTGATTTTTAGGTCACCGGTATACCAGTGATGATGACTTATAAGTCACTGCTTCTTTTAACAGTGACTGAGGTCGCTGTTTTACTGTGTTAACAACAACAGTCGCTGCCCAGCAGGCAGTCAAGCAGCCAATAACGAATTAGTTAGGGTAGAAATTTCGATCAGTTTGCGACTATACTTTAATAGTGACCCAGGGAGCTGCTTTAAAAATTAAGTAACCGGTAGTAACCGTGGTGATCATCTAAGTCACTGTTAAAAGTCACCGGTATAGAAATATCTCCCATCACTACTACAAATACCATTTTAACACAAAATTAAACGAATAGGTACCGGAAATACGAAAGATGTTATTTAGGCTAAAACTATTGATTTTGTAAATGTTTTCATAAAAAATTTACATCCAGGGTGGGAGGGCAATTACCCCTCTACCCCCCAATCTGCGCTTGAGGAACTGCGTATAATTTTTTCAGTTATAAAAAACATAGATAACAAAGAAACCACAAACAAAACCTAATAGCTAAATACTTTTTTTTTGAGGTCTAAAAAGCTTTTTATGTTGAAAAACTACCTGCAATATCTCAAATATATGATACCTATCTCAAAAAAAAGTTCGTTTCCGTTTTTTTTTGGGCAAACCAGTCAATAACTCGCTCAATATCAATTTCAATATGTCTGTTGATATGCAGCCTCACAGACGAATTTCCGTCATAGTGTTTTTAAGTACTTATGTTTTCAATCTTCTGAGGCAGGATAAGCTTCTTTCTGACGAAGCATTACTGGCAAACATCCAAGAATGTTTTTATCAACGGAAAAATATCGCCACACCTCGAAAACGTTAGCATATATATTTTGATTTAAGCTTTTGCCTACTTCTGACCAATTTTGTTTCCAAATACTAATTTCTCTCATTAAAAGTTCCAGAATTTGTGTTTTAGACTAATCAAACAGTTTATAGTAAAGAAGAAGTTAAAAAACCTTCAAATCAGTTACTCCAACCGAAAAGAAACTAAAAAACAAAAGATCAAAAGATCTTGGGTGGAAATAACGAAAATTCAAACTTGGATGAGTATCCCACAAGGAACACACAAAAGATCAAAGCAAAAAGAGAAATGATTAAACGATGTTTCGGCCTGGGTAACCAGCGTGGGCTCATCAGTAGTTTCACTGGTCACCCTCCACTATACATCATTAAACACCATCAAACACTTAGATTTCCAACCTTGAACCACACACAAATAGGCATCGTTCCGCACTGGTACTTACTTATCCAAGTTACCTGATACGAATTCGTCCTGGCGTGTTAATATTTCCAGAACGATGTCTATTTGTGAGTGGTGAGGGCAATCCCCCCCCCCTAGGACCGCCACTGAATACAAGCACTCTATTTATTAGAATACATCCGTTAACATTATTTTTTACCTTTTAGTATAGAATTAAATAAAATCATTTCACTTAAAAACTTGTTTTATTTAATTTTTACATTTATTTTTGTTGACACTCAGACTAGTCGACTTGTTCCATAATATTAGAGGAGTGCTTTAGTCACGTTCCCGGTTCCATATTGCCAGCATTATTATTCAAACTTATCTCATAACATATTTATATGCAGAGGATATGTTGTAAAACGGAACGCGACACAGACGGAAAATTGGGAAACGGCAGCACCGGGCTCAAACTTTCTTAGCGAGTTCGAGGTAATAAGAAGTTTAAAAGCATGATAGAGATAATGTCAGACTAGCTCTGCTTGCAGGTAAGATATAGGAAAATTTTGTGTATTTTATCGAGCAAGGTAATTATAATGGCCCCGCAAAAATCTATTCTATATTTAAGAGTATCCCTATTGGAAAATTGCAGTTGCTTCAAGTATATTATTCATAGTATAAGAATAGGTATTAGGAACTTATTGGGCGTACATTTTCGTTCGTTCCCTTATTAAGGACAATTGACATTTGACATCTGAGCATGCGTGTGACCTGCGTTTTTATTAAGGGAACCGTAATAAAATACGGTGTCCCCTTAATTCGGTACAGTTACCGTACGTCCCTTACGTTTAAACATAACCTAAATTAGCACGGATAATAGTGATGGTTGATTTGTTTTTCGACACGACTTTTTAATATTCTTTGCATTTTTAGTTTTTTGTTTATAAACAAAAACAGTCTTGTGGATTTTTAAAATTTATGTGAAAAAATTAAAAAATTGGAGAAACCTACAAGGTTGAGGTTCAGCTACACTGACGATATAATTCTTTTGCGAGAATTTATCAGGGAAAATCCCTACAAGGTTAGAAATTTTAGGTTAGGAATAAGGAAAAGTAATGCGACTTCCAATAACACTTTTTTTTAAAGTATGGTTAAGGTTCATCTTAAAGAAAATACGGTTTTCTCTCATTATGGTAAAACCTTATAGAGTAACGCCCAATAAGTCCCTATTATTACAAAAAAGTAATTACCTATTCTTGATCTATGAAGGCTTTTATACTTAAATAGAAACCTAATATGTTTGAAATAAAAAGAGGTGATAACTTAAATAAAAATCAAACCTATTCTTAAATCAAATAACTTCCAGAAGTAAACCGATAGTTTATTATTGTTTCAAAAAACAGGTAGTTTACTTGGAATAAAACAAGAAAGTTTTCTTTGAAAGCAAAAACATATTAAAACCAAGTAGAAAAAACTTGTTACAAGAAAAAGATAAATCTTGACCTAAAATATGTTATTCCTCTTTTAATCACAAATGATCTTAAGTGAAACATTAAGTCGGTTTCAATCAAGTGTAAGAACTATTTAAGGTAAGTATAATTTTTCTTGAAATACTTTTTTATGCTTCCATGAAGTATAAAATATTATTTTATTTTAGTATAGTTATTTTTGTTTTAAAAATATGTTATTCCACTTCAAATAACATTTGGTGTCAATACAATCTAAAGCAGTGTACGAAACAAGCAAAGAATATATTTAAATTAAGTATAGCGTTTGATTACATTAAGAAAATACCTTTTTTTAAAGCAAGCATAATTACACTTGCCTCAACGCTAGTCATGCATTATATTTAAAAAACAGGGTATTATTCACGTCCCTGAAACTAAGCAGAGTAAGGTGAGCAGAACATTTTTTTATAGTGTATAATTAGGTGCTAATTAACTGCCCCATTTAAAAATTTAGTGCTCCTTTTTTTAAAAAAATACAGCATGTTGTGCTAGCTTAAGATGAACTCAGTAGAGCAATGCAATAAAAATCGTTGAAACAAAAACTATTATAGTGGATACTAAAGTCCGTATTAAGTGCCATTTAAATGTCCCTTTTAAAAATTTAGTGCTGCTTTTTTTTTAAATATACAGCATGTTCTGGCTAGCTTTAGATAAAGCTAGCAGACCAGGCTATATTTAAAAAAGCCCTAAATTTATTATTTAGCACTTTATTATGCACCGAGGTATGCACTATGATAATTTTGATTTCGATATTTTTAATGTATTGCTCTTCTGTGTTCGTCTGAAGCTAGCAGAACGTGCTGTAATTCAAAAAAAGGGGCACTAAATTTTTAAATGCGATACTTAATTAGCACTAAATTTTAAAATAAGGCACTTAATTAGCACTTTATTATGAACTATGATAATTTTGATTTCGCTAATTTTTAATGTATTACTCTGCTGAGTTCATCTCACATGCTGTATCATTTTTTTAAAAAGGAGCACTAAATTTTTACATAGAGCACTTAATTAGCACTTAATTATGCACTATAAAAAAAGTTCTTCTGCTCACTTTGCTTTGCTAGCTTCAGGGACGTGTATTATTCGCATAAAGAATAATTAGAGCTATGAAGCTATTCTTGGACCAAGATTAATAATCTTGTTCCAAGAAGAACTTTTTTACGTGCGGTGCTCTAAGTGACGGTCTAGGGCGGGCGCACTTTGACGACCTGTATTAAGACCTGTGGTATTTTCAAAAAGGAAATTTAATGAGGAATACAAATTTTAATTAATTTAAAAACACCGTATTTCAGGGTTAAATGTGCAAAAAAAAAATGTTTAGAGGGTAAATAACCGCAGACTTGAGTTTTTCAGTAGTGGTGCTCTCAATGATGATGAAAATATCTGACAAAGAAACCATAAAACTGTCAGTCACGAGCCTGCGATCGAAATTCTATTGCTCTTGTTAAATTTGAAATTTTTGCAAAGTGTGATGAGGGGTTAGCAAAAAGTCCCCATTATTGCTTGTACTCCCCAATATAAGTCTTTTTGTACGCTCAATCAAAACAACGAAACAAAAACACACGTGTCTCTGTATGTGCACGTATTTATGTTTGAGCTCGTCTGGATTCTGTGAAGCGTTTCGTCAAAAAGTCACGCCAATTAGGGCTCATTTGCTCATTAAAACAAACCGTGGCGGTTCATAATAAAAGAATCTATTTTTAAAAGATAGTAAAAATCGAAAAACTAAACAAAACGCGTAATGCAAAAAAGCCGGAGGCTTTCCAACGATTGATGTACCAACCTAGAGTTCACTAAGCGCAATCAGTATAGGGTAATTCTACGGTAACGGTCGTTACACTAAAACTATGGTTTTATAAGTTTCAATGCCAGCTACTCACAGGTTAAAAATATTGTCCACGAAGTAGTAACTAATAATGAAAGTTGATTATTTCTTTAGTTTAACATGTGTGAACTTAAAGTTGTATATAACATTTCACTGTAAAATAGTGTAACAGTCGTTACGTCCTATATGGCGTAGAATTACCCTAGATCAACAATGTAATGTGAATTTTCCCGAAATATTAATTTTAATATAATACGTCATCTTAAAGTCTTGCTGATACTGAAGAAAGTCAATCCCCTGAAATGTCAGTTGAGCTTTTCAAAAAATTTTTCGCTTCTGTGTACTCTGATTACCCAAATGTGGATAGATCGTTTGACTCTATTAATGTTTCATCCAGTTTTGGAAATGTTCAAATTTCGGCTATGGAAGTCTATAATAAGATTGAAAAACTCGATAATAAATTATCCCCTGGGCCAGATGGCATTCCTGTTCTTTTTGTTAAAAATTGTAAATTTTTTCTTGCTGAAATTCTCTCTAGAATTTTTAATAAATCACTAACAATGGGCTTCTTTCCATCAAACTGAAAAATATCCTATGTGACACCAGTTTTTAAAAATGGTGATAGATCAAATGTCAAAATCAAAATTGTTTGAATCTATTGTTGCCGATAAACTTACCCCATATTTTCAAAATCTAATTATTAATGAGCAACATGGATTTACTAAAGGAAAATCAACCATCACCAATCTTTTGGTATATGAGGAGACTTTGTTGGAGGCATTGGAGGAGGGGTATCAGGTAGATGTTATCTATACGGATTTCTCCAAGGCCTTCGACAGAGTTGATCATAATTTACTGATAAAAAAGTTGGAGTGTTTTGGTATACATGGATCTTTTTTTGATTGGTTTAAAAGTAACTTAACTGGTAGAAAGCAGGCAGTCAAAATCGAAAATTTTATTTCCACTGAATTCAAAGTACTCTCAGGAGTCCCGCAGGGAGGGCATCTATCCACACTTCTGTTTAAAATCTTTATAAATGATATATCATCAGTCTTAGAGTTTTCTAGTTTTCTTCTTCTTGCTGATGATTTAAAGTTTTTTAAAATTATTCATTCTGTACATGACTGCCAAATGTTACAACGGGAGCTGGATAGATTCTCTAGTTGGTGTAGATTTAATAACTTAGCTCTTAATGTTGATAAATGTAAAAGTTTAACATTTCACAGAAAAACTAGTCCTTTTGACTTTGTATATTGTCTGGATAATACCAATCTTGAAAAACCTGAGATAATAAAAGATCTTGGTGTATATTTTGACAGGGAACTTAATTTTGTTGATCACATAGATTTAATTTCTAATAAAGCAATGAAATTACTAGGGTTTCTCTGTAGAACTTTGAAAGATGTCAATAATGTTTTTACTCTCAGAAATATATATATAGCTATTGTTAGGTCAATTTTAGAGTATTCCTGCATCATTTGGTCCCCTTATTATGAAACTCATAAATATCGCTTAGAGAGGGTTCAAAGAAAATTTTTACGCTTTATTGCCTATAAGCTACACATACCGGTTGAATCAATTGATTATAACGAGTTAATGTCTTTGTTAAATTTGCCAACTTTGGAGAATCGTAGAAAATTCTATGATCTTTGTATGCTGTTTAAAATAATTAATAGTAAAGTGTACTCTCCAGAACTCTTGTCATTAATTAATTTTAATATTCCTGCTAGAAGCACAAGAAGTTAAAATTTGTTTGCTGTAAAACATCACCGTACAAATTATGGACTAAATTCCCCAATCAATAGATTCAGTAGGTATGGTAATGAACTTATTAATTTATCAAACATAGATATTTTTAACATCAGTTTTAGCTCATACCAAAAAACTGTTAAAAATTGTTTATAGTCATCATTAACTTTAATTTTGTGATATAGTTAAATGTGATATTTTCTATATAAATGTATTTATACTTATTTTTTTGTAATACCTATTTTTTTATAATGTTAATGGCATGTCCGTCAATAAAGAAATTCAAAAAAAAATTGAAAAAAATTGAAATTGAAATTGCTGGTGGATTCCATGACGACAACCTCATTTAAAACAGTATACAGTATAATAGAACCTCTGTAACTCGAACTTGAACAGACAGCCAAGACTGTTCGAGTTAGAGAGTATAAAAACAAAACTAAATTATTATCAAAGACTAACAAGGGGACCACTAAAAGAGTTTCAGTGTAAGAAGAGTTCGAATGGGGTTCTTGCACATTTTTCAGTTACTGCATATTTCAAGTTAAAAAAAAAATATTCGACACGTATTTTCCTTTTTTTAAAAAAAGGTAACTAAACTGGTCAACAATTGAAGTGGCGCACCTGGATTTTTCACCCCCTAGTTGGGTTTAAATTATGTCTAAACTAATCACCCGATCTTGACAAAACTTATTTTGTTTTATAAAGCCATTCGTCCTTTATAAAGCCCATATTTTGATAAACTTGACTAAGATGCAGTTAACTTGCTGGGAGGGGTTAAACACAAGGGTGTCAAAATCGCAAAAGTTTGTATGGCTACCATTTAAAGCATAATTTTTTAAATCTCTACAATTCCGAAAATATGCGTTGGTCTTGCTGGTGGATTCGCACCTCATTCAAGAAATGTATCATTTATTGTAGAACCTTTGTAACTCGAACTTCAACGGACAACCAAGACGAGTTAGAGAGTATAATAACAAAACTAAACTATTATCAATGACTAACAAGGGGACCACTAACAGAGTGAGGAGTTCGAATTAAAGACCTGTATACCATTCCGAAAACATGCGTTTCAAAGATTCTTCAGCAGTGATTTTTTTTTTAATTCTGCATTATCTTTAACTTTTAATTATAAAAAATACAGCACTTAAAAATTCCACGCTACCACAGAAGTTAATACGGTAAAGGGAATAAATGGCCTTTTTTGCGGTGCAGCTTTTTTAAAACTTTTTTCTCCATTTTTTTTAATACACGAGGCTCGTCTAAAGTTGATGCGCGCCTTTCTGTATTAGCGCTTTTATGTGAAATTTCTCTTTTGTCTAGAGCGGTTTTAATTTCGATTTTTTTAAAGTAAAGTAAAATGAATGGAAATGGCAAATGGTTAATTATATTTCCGCTGCATTGGCGTAGGAAGAAAATTTTTCGGGGAGGGGGGAGATTGATTAGTGTTTCCAAAAGTTAATTTTTTTTAGATCGCTGACCATTTCGAGGGAGGGATGTTGTCCCCGTTAATACGCCACTGACCTACTGTCAGACTCTGAAACTTTTTACCTAACCTCCTGCCTTTAATACCACATTAGGCATCACACTTGTCACAAAGGCTTTTAACGTTTTATTGAAATGGTTTTTTTTTCAAGACGGCCGCCGGTTTTTTCCTGTGTAAAAAAAATAAAAAACAAAAAAGTTATAGATTAACCTCCAGCTTATAAAAAAATACAATATTCTTTTTTGCGTTTAACACATGAACTAGTAAAAATTTTAAAAATGGTTACTGAGGTAAATATTTTAAAGAATTACAATTATATCCAGCAACTTGGTATTATGTGAGTCAAACCGTTTTTGAGATATTTGCAAATATTTCCTAGAGACCAACCTTAATTTTTTAGTTTTAGGCCTGAAACTCCCGACCTATTAAAAATTTCAACGTGCCTGCTAAGTCAAATATTTAAAAAAATTAAATAACCAATATTATAAAGTAATTTTGTAAGTCAGACGGTTTTTGAGATTTCCGGTTGTCAAACTTTGGTAAACTTTTGATATGTTACATTCTATCTACAGACCGCTTCAAGCTACTGCGAACATAGGGCGGAAGAAGTCTAATTTGCCAGTGTACGTACATGCAGAGACACCGCACGCCTATCAGTGAAGCAACCAATACTCAGGCTTGCGATCACCACTTGCATGACTTTCCTTTGGTATTTAGTACGCCTCTAACTACGGTGCTGTGTGGAGCGTAGTCAATGAAACCGGAATTTGGTCAATAAATACGCAAATTTTTATAACGTAATTTTCTTATTTTTTGTCACTGATAAATAAGAGCGTTTTATTGTCAACTGCTCAGATTTATCAGTGACGACGTGTTACAATGAAAATAATAAGGAGAAACAAAATAAAAGCAAGTTCTCAAAATAAAATAATACATTCTAACCGCAATAATTTTACCTAATATGACCCTACTGTGTACGCTCATCTTGGCCAGAAAATTCCTTAATAAAGTTGAAAGGCCGGACTGGAATAATTGTGAATAGACTTAAAAACATACCAGGTATTATTTTGAAATTAAATTTGGTCGTATCAGGCAGTCTTTATTTCGGACGAGTAATATTCAGTTGTGTTTTAGATATTATTTTTTCAGTCAAATTTCACTCAAGTATAAAACAGAATTATGTGGCGCCCGTGGCAAAATAGTGATAAACCAACTGTTGCGGTAAAGAAATAGTAGTTTACGTAACAAGCATGTTATGATGGTCATTAAACGCGAAGATGAAGTTTGAGTGACCGTGTAATGACCATAACATGCAAGTTAGTGTAATATACTTTACCTACGACCAATGAAAATGTTACCATAAATATCAGAAATTATTAAAAATATAGAAACGCGAACACTGTTAAGTCAGCAACCTTCATAACCTAAAGTTTCAATGACGTTCTACCTAAAACGTCAAAACAAATAAGGTTACTAAGGGACTTTTCATATATCTTTTTAAAAACATGTTTTTAAAAAAAAATGCACAATATATCAATTTAACGGGACTTGTTATGTACTAAAATAATACATTCTAAAAACCAAAAAGACTCTCCCAGTCAAAAAAAAAATTAAAGCAAATGTTCGAAAAGTCCTCCTTGCTCGGCTAGACAATATCCGAGCCTACTATAAAAACCTCTTCTAACGTTTCCAAGCATGTTAGAGGTGATAATTTGAAAAGCTTCTTCAAAAACAGATAGAAGTCATTAGGAGCAAGATCGGAAGATCGAGCTGGCCATAAAATAGTTCCCCGTGTACTTATAACCCGATTAGGAAATACATTATCAAGATATTCCCTAACAAGGCCAACATTGTGAGCGGAACAACCATCATGTTTCACCAAATCTTACACCTAACAACTGCCTAGCAGTTGGAATAATGTGCTGCTGCAGTAGATCCAAGTATCTAGGATCATTCAAATTGCAATTGCCGTTAATAAAAAATGGCCCAATTACGTGTTCCCCTATAATACCCCCCCCCCAAACATTTAGTTTTTGGGGATACTGTGTTCTTACGTCAAAATACAAATGCAAATTTTCCCTCGACCAATATCGAACGTGTGTTGGGTTATGACGATTTGACCATTTGACCATCTGCAATTTTTCGGCAACTTCGTAGACATCCATTTTTGGTTTTAAAAATGTATTATTTCAATTAAGAACTTACCCATCTGTTTCTCGAGCAAGGCAGAAATAAAACAAAATAATAAAAACAAAATGAATTTCCAAAAGATAACACTGCAGCGTGCTTCGAATCCACCTCGGTCGTACGGCACGGAGAGTAAATTGGACTTGATTCCCCCTATGTTCGCAGTAGCTTGAAGCGGTCTGTATACATATAATAAATCTTTAATTCTATCTCTCTCTATTTGTCTGTTGTTTGTTTGTTCCAGCATCCCCCAAACTAAACGGATTTTGATAGGAATTTCAGTAACGCATTTTTTGGATTCCAGGACTTTATTTCATCAAAATCGGTTTACGAAACAAAAGTAACGACTATTTAAAGTAAAAAGTCCAGAAGAAACAACGGGCAAAGAGAGTAATCGACTGGATTCTGGAAGGAAGGGGCAAAACGTAAGGGTGAAGGACATATTTCAAAATTCATAAATTTTGAACGAAAACTGCTCCGAATATGCAGTTTTCAGTTTAATGTTCCACTAAATATTTTATAACTTTAGAGGTAAAACCTACGCTGGTGGGGAGTGGTTAAGGGGATGAGGCAGTGAGGGAGGGTTAATATATTTCATTATTTACCTCATACATTATAAAAGCAGGTCGATTATCACCTGATTATTCATCGAAAATTTCCCGCTCAGGTGAAAATCTCTCTTGTCAAAACTGATAAATAATTGCCTGTCTCAAAATTCAAAATCACTCGTCTGTACCAACATGTTTTCATTGTCGATGTGTCGTTTCATGATATATAAATAGCAGCGCCACCTGTGACACAGATACCACCTCTCCGCGGATTACAAACTTTTTGTTTTAAATTCGAGAGGTGTGCATGGTTGCCTGTGTAGCTTCAACTGCTAGGTACAATCCTATGACTCCCTGATGATTCCTAATAAGGATGAAACAGATATGTAGGTGTCAGGATTCTCCATTAGACATTGGAGGCCTGGTCGTAATGAAGTGAGAAACAAAAACGCTTTGTGTGTGTTACTTTAATTTTTAGTTGCGGACACGAGATTAACTTTGTTATTATGAAGATACCCTCCCCTTCCATGGGGGGTAAAGGGGGTCGTACCAAATAAGAATCTCCGATTTCGTTCAAAATTGGTATAGGTGTTTTAAGGTGGAGGAACACGAATTTTTGATCAGATTTTAAAAGTAATGATCCTAACAGTTCTTCTCTCTTTGGAGAAAGGGGGGTATCTAAACAAGTCTTATTTGCTTCAAAATTGGTGTACAAGGGTTTTTGATGTAGAGGAATTAGAATTTGTGGCAAGACGTATATTATAAAGGTAACAGCTCTCCCTCTTCGAATGGAAAGGGAGGGGGCTAACACTCAACTTAGACCGATTAATTTTCAGTCAGATTTTTTTAGGGTTGAGGGGGCAAAAGGAGAGTACCATCTAACTTCGTACGATTTCGGTACTAAATTATCCACTTCAAATTTGGTAAAGGCCTTTTCAAGATATTTGGTTTCGACTTGTTGACCGCAATAATTTTACCTAATATGACCCTACTGTGTACGCTCATCTTGGCCAGAAAATTCATTAATAAAGTTAAAAGGCCGGACTGGAATAATTGTGAATAGACTTAAAAACATACCAGGTATTATTTTGAAATTAAATTTGGTCGTATCAGGCAGTCTTTATTTCGGACGAGTAATATTCAGTTGTGTTTTAGATATTATTTTTTCAGTCAAATTTCACTCAAGTATAAAACAGAATTATGTGGCGCCCGTGGCAAAATAGTGATAAACCAACTGTTGCGGTAAAGAAATAGTAGTTTACGTAACAAGCTTGTTATGATGGTCATTAAACGCGAAGATGAAGTTTGAGACGCGAGCCGCAGGCGAGTGTCTTAATTTATGTGACCGTGTAATGACCATAACATGCAAGTTAGTGTAATATACTTTACCTACGACCAATGAAAATGTTACCATAAATATCAGAAATTATTAAAAATATAGAAACGCGAACACTGTTAAGTCAGCAACCTTCATAACCTAAAGTTTCAATGACGTTCTACCTAAAACGTCAAAACAAATAAGGTTACTAAGGGACTTTTCATATATCTTTTTAAAAACATGTTTAACAAAAAAAATGCACAATATGTCAATTTAACGGGACTTGTTATGTACTAAAATTATAATGGATTTATTTACGTTTAATAAATATTTATTTTCTTAAAAATATAGAAAACTAATTCACATTTTTGCGTCAATTAGTGCTCTTATAAAATAAAGTTTCATCACTTGTCACGCCATCTTGTGGTTTACGTATAAGCTTCATTACTATCCTAGGAGCGTAAATGGTCCTTTACAGTCGTGTTGGGACGCTCGTTAAATTAGTATTATGGGTTGGTCGTAGGTAAAAGTATTTATCTGTCGATGCTAGAGAAATTGTAAAAAGTGAATGGTTCTTTATTGGACAGATGATTTTTTGCTGGTGCTGCAGTGACTGAAACATGTGCTTTTGCTGCGATTCCATACTGTTCTATTTTATGTGTGCAACTAGTGTGGAGATACGCGACCAACAAAAAAAAAGTTCTGATCGCAGTGCAACTTTTCGCATCGTGGACGGTACCTCTGACTACAGTGAGGATAATCGAGTGAAAGTCCATCAAACCCGAGAGGTGGCTCGGTAATGCATTTTGGTGTACATGCCGATGGCATTGTGTGGCATTTTGAAGCATTATTTCGGGGGCATTTTATGATATTCTGGAGCATTTTTAACAAAAAAAGTGGCAAAAAAATGCCTTTTGGTGTACACAATAAAACTAAGTAGAAACCGCAGAGATTCCGGTTCCACCAAATGCTTTCACGAAAGTGACAAACACAAAGATGATGATAGTGACAGTAAAACCGAACTAGCTGTAGAGTAAGAATTATATTAAAATGTAAATAAATATAACTAGATAGTATTTAAGATTTTCTATTTTCACGTCATTTTCCCTAATTATATTAAACAGAAATTAATTAGAATTACTTTCCTTATTACATACAATAAGTTTAAAAAAACTCGTTCGGTCCTTTCTGATTCTCTTTTATTTGCTAATTTATTAGCCATCACAATTGGGTCATATCAGGCAAAATTATTGCGGTCAATAAGTCGAAACCGAATATCTTGAAAAGGACTTTACCAGTGCAACGATACATCATCCGAAATGCACGTCTTATTAAAAATTTCAAAATAAATTGTAGGTAAAAAATGTTTTTTATAACAATCTTTTATAAATAACACTAAAAAGTATAAATTAATTTTTTAGCTTTCTGAACTTTAACCCTTATTAAAGTAAGTAATAGTAAAAGACCCTCATCACAAGTTTGGTACTTATTAAACTCAAAAGACACCCGCATTTTATTATGGTATCACAAAGCTAAAAAATTATTTTTAACTTTTTAGTGCCTTTTATAAAAGCTTCTTTATTTTATTTATTTATTTATAAATGCAGTCGTCTAATTGTTTGCTTTTTCTATGTCCGACAATTGATTGATTGATAAACTTTTAACAACCACTTTAAATTCAATTTTAGGCCCGAGTTTCTCAAATATTAGTTAATTAAAACAAGAGTCGACTAATTAATGTCCAAAAAATATGTTGGTATTTACAAAAAATACCGCAATTAATATAACCCGGAACTTTCCCATAACAAAATCAATTTAATTCTCAATTCTTTAATTTTTCACAGATTAATCAACGGTGTACAAAACGTACTGTCGTTAGTACAAATAAGTAGGTAGTGCCTTTTAGAGACCGGCAAAATGCATTATAAGGCATTATCTCAAACTATTTCAGCGTATTTCTAAAGCAGTGCTATCTAATTGACGATATTCTCAGAATGCTTTTTAATATACGAGGATTGCACAAAATGTGAATGAAAACTTAAAAAAAGACATTTTTAAGGTGGTTGAGAAATAAGAGAAGACAAATAACTAATATGTAAATTAAAAAAAGAATAAAAACCAGAAGTATTAATTAATTAACTAAAGGGAAGATAAAACATCAATCAACAAATCTGTTTCAAAGAGACGATAAGGAAACGAAAGAACTGATCTCTAATATTTTTAAGAGGCATATTCCTTTTGTTTTCTCTTCTTTTTTTACCTATTATGTAACCAATTCTTATCTTCCCTTTTCTACTTATCTATTGTTTCCTTTTAATTTATATTTTAGTTATTACTTGCTTTCGCTTGTTATTTCGAAAATATATTTTTTTCAACCAGCACTAAAAATTTTGTTATTTTTGTCAAAGAGGGTTGAATTGTTTCTCGTCTTTTAAACTGAAATATAAGATGAAGATTTGTTTAATCTTTTCTTGAGTCTTACAGCTTTTGGCTGATCTTTGTTTCCGCATTTATTTATTTTTCAGCTCTTAAATTTTTTTTTTTTGTTTAAGGTTTTTAGAAAGGTGCACTACGATCTCAAACTTTTATATATATATATATATATATGGGTGCAATGTTGTTTTACTTTCAGGTTGCTGAGTTGAATTTTGATTTTTGCAACTTAGTGTCCTCAGTGTACTAAATTAATGATTAAATTAAATTAATTACCTCTGAGTTAGCTTGAAAAAATAACAAAAAATAATAATCTGCCGGGTTCGAGTTAATATATAATAAAAAACGATTTTAGACAAATCTTTTTATTTCCCTCGTATTTCAGTGCGTGTAACGTGCATCACGTTGCGTTGGAATTTAAATAAAAAAACTAAAGATAACTACTTACCTTAACTTGCAGTTTTAAAAAAATTGTAGAAAATATATAATTCCGTAATCAGTACGAGTTTCCAAGCGCTTTCTTTAAAGTGAAGTAATTTATTTTTCCTGCAAAAATGGTGCTTTAACCATACTTGTAGTTGATAGTTAGCTAAAATAGCAGTTTTTACGACTATTAGTGGCTAAATAGTGCTTTTAAAAAAACCGAGTTAGAAACACATAGTGAGTTTTAAACACTTTTATTTTATCCCTAATCTCCCCCCCCCCAAGAACGAATTCCTGGATGCGTCACTGCTTTTTCTAACATTTTTCGCACATGAGGCGGGACTAGTGCCGGCTGGCGATATCTTTTCCTTCTTTTCTCTTCTTGACATCTAAATTTAGTGTACTGCATTTTCTTCGAGTCTAGTTGGTAAAATATAACTCTTTCTGTGCAATGTAGTATAGTAGTAGATTGTTGGCGAAAATAGAAACATGAGCGTAGAAATCATTTTTTAGTTTTAATGGATCCTCCCGTTTATGTGTTAGGGCCTCCCGAGATAAAAGCACCAAGTCAACTACTTCCGATTACGTGTCCTTTTGGTCCACAACAGGGGCCATTTTTGACACTGTAAACGATGATAAAATTAAGCAAATATTTTTGATTGATAGCCACTAAAACGTTTCGGGATCAATAAACATCTTAAATTCTTAAAACAGTCAAATATCTCCGGAACTATTAAAGTTTTGAAAACTGCCCCTTACGAAAAAAACCCTTGTACACCTATAATAATAATAATAATAATTCTCCCCCCTCATATACTCTTTATTGGGTGTCCTCAAAAGCATAGCTTGTGCAAGGAAGGCCTGGCATTATTATGAATGATAGGGAAAACTTTGCTGTCACCCATCCGAAACATAATTGCGACCGGCGATGCTTAGGTATGGCTATCCACACCAACCCAACCCGATTCGTAAATCGTTTTGAAACGTGATCAGTCTTTAGATTTAGGAAAAACCATTATCCTCTCCACTAGCAACGCTGCATCAGGCAATATCAAGCATGCTCCACCTCACACATACTCCATCCACCTTACGTTTACCAGTTTGATTCTATACTGAAGCGGCAACTCCGACGACAAATATAATGAATGAGGCAGCGTAGTACACGGTTATATAGGTGACCCGCTACAAGTGCGAGGTTGTCACTCTGGCCCACTTTCTCACTTTAGATTAAATTATAACTTAGACTTAAGTGCTTGCCGTCTCTTTTTAAAAATAAAACGGAGAAAAAGACAGACTCTAAGATGAATGGCAATTAGAACTTAAGTGGAAGGTGAGAAAGTTGTCCGTAGTGTAGGTTTTATTCCCAATATATACTGGAGAACAAAAAAAAAATGCAACACCATTTATATGGATAATTATTTGAATGAAAATTATTTGTGTCTATACCTTATCTCAAAAGAAATATTTGATAAATTTTTTGTCTTGTACTTTTACCTTTTTTCACAAATTTTTTTCTATTCATTTTCAAAAACAACCAACACATAAAAGACCTTTTCTGAAAATTTTTCTCGTAGTTTTTGGTCTTCTTGGATTGCTTACAGTTTACTTAAAAAGTAAAAATGCCAAGAGTTCGCGGTCGTCAACAATTTCAGAGGCTGGTTTTGGTTTACGGGAAATTGCAAGAAGGGTTAATGCCAATCCATCAACAGTGTTAAGAGTTTGGAGAAGGTGGACCAATGATAAGACTTATAGATGTCGTGCGGGTTCTGGACGCCCTAGAGTATTACAAGGTCGTGATTGACGGCATCACAGACTTCTTGCTCTCAGAAATCGACGGGACAGTATACGCCAAGTAAGAGATGTTTTAGTTGCAGCAACAAGACAAGTGTTTTCAAGGATAACAGTCAATCGAAGATTGCTTGGTATGGGGCTGACGGCTTACCGTCCGCTTGGAGTGGTGCAGAGCTCGGCAAAACTGGAATGACGAATGGAATACCACAAGCTTCAGCGACGAATCCAGGTTTTGTTTAGGCGGCCATGATGGACGCATGAGGGTTAGGCAATTTCGAGGTGAGAGACGAGATGTAGACTTTGCTATTGAACGTGATACAGCAAGACAGCAAAGTATCATGGTTTGGGGTGCTATATGTTTAGGAAGCAGGTCACCTCTAGTCCTCATCAACGGCAATCTGACTGCTCGGCGATAAATCGATGAAGTGATGCAGCCAGTTTTACATCCCTACCTACAAACTATCCCAAATGCGATCTTTCAACAAGATAATGCCAGACCGCATATTGCTCGTGAAACAATTGACTTCTTACATGAACTTGTCGTCTATCGAACACGTATGGGATATGATAGGGCGCAATCTTAGTCGATTACCACGTCCCCCTGGAAACCTAGATGAACTCTGGCATACCGTAAGCAGGATTTGGAGATGAGTGTTCCTCAATATGATATAGACCATCTTAGACCACGGAGGAGCCACTCATTATTAATTTTTTGATGATTATCATGGAGGAATCTTCTTGAAAATGTAATCAATTACTAAGAGCATCATAATGTATTAATAAATAAATACATTACTTTAAAAATATTTGTCCTTTCTGGTGTTGCATTTTTTTTGTTCTCCAGTATATATTGGAAAATTAAAATTATTATGTTTTTGGCCAAAATATCAGATATTTATAATATTTCGATCGAAAAAATGAGGGGTATATATGTCACATAAAAAATAATAAAAAAAACAGATGTGTACCTACACATTATAAATTATTTATTGAATTAAAATTGTGAAAATTTGTGAATATGTGAATAAAATTTAAGGCGCCTAAACTCACAGGTGAGCACAACATTCACAATATGGCATTGTGACGTCACGTGGATACCGACTGAAGTTTTATCGTATGATACTATATCTAGTTTTTTTTTATAGTTTGATGTTTTTTCCTTCCTTTTAATATTTTTTTGCTCGAATAGAACATTATTTTTCTTATTTCCCACAATAAAGTTTATTTAAATTCATATTTATTTACCTTATGTCCGATCGCAACTGTGGTAAACATAATGTATCTATTTTTCGTTTCACTTTAACACGCCACTGGATCTATCGCGCAAGAAACTCCTAAATACAGGTAACATTAAATTAAAGTTGAATGAGTTGCTAGCTTTACTCAAGCCATTTCGAGATAAATAAGAAAAACGAACAAAACAGACTTCTGATGCTCGAACTAAAGGACGTCTTCAATGCGTTACTCGATGGGGATTTAAGAAATACATACAGGTCTACACTAAATAAAAAAAAACAGTTGTACGATTACTAAAAAAAACTGATTTCTGTAATAAATTTTTTAAGACCCTTCCAACCAAATTTCAGGTTGTTTTGGCCAAAAAATGTGTTCAAATCATATAACTATGAGATACTATAACGGTCCTACCCTTGCTTTTCCCAAGCAAAATGCGTACCGATAATAACTCTCCCAATCAAGTTGGCCTGGAAAAAACCGATAAACGCAGAGTGTAAATGGGCAGGCGCGTCGATTGCGTCAGCAGTGAAAGTGTCATTAAATTATCGTAAGGTCACTACGACGCCAAGCATGGATTTGTAAGTGCATGCGCAGTAGATTTTTGGTTTATGGCCTGGTGACCCAAACAGTTTCAAAGCCAACCGCGATCTTGAATTTTCTCCTTTGTTTTTCAAAGTTATTTTCGTTACATATTTTGGAGCATTTGGGCGATTATAGTATCTCATAGTTATATGACGCCAGGCATGGATTTGTAAGTGCATGCGCAGTAGATTTTTGGTTTATGGCCTGGTGAACCAAGCAGTTTCAAAGCCAACCACGATCTTGAAATTTCTCCTTTGTTTTTTTATTTGTTAAGTTATTTTCGTTAGACATTTTGGAGCATTTGGGCCATTATAGTATCTCATAGTTATATGGTTCAAATCAAAGATTAGTTTCTTAAAATGTTCGCCCGCGGCGCAGTTCTTTTTCTTAGCTTAGGTTAGGTAGGATGATAACTTCCCCCTTTCGGCCAAGCTATTAGGATCAATAAAAATAAAAAGCTACACAAATTCCAATAGAGGGTAGTCAAATTTATTTTACTTGGAACTTTTTGGGGCTTGAACATTATTAAATTAAGTAATAAGGCTAACGTCAATGCCAATATTGCGTTTTTAGTGTTTGCCCCTTAAGCAATCTAAACAGGATTTTTTTGTATGTAAACTGAACCAAAGTTTTAATTCGGTTCATACTTCAATTGTTCTTTTTACCCAAGCAACGTATTTATTCTGGGACACCCCGTATGTTTCTTCAGATGTTTTATAAATTATACTTTTATTCAGAGAAAAAAAGCTATAATAAATTGCTGACCAAAACCACTGACCCGATTCGAAATCCGCAAATCTTAAAATATAAATCAAAGCCTTATTTTTTGCATGTCAAAAGAAATCCCATGATTTGTTCTTTCTGGTTTTGATATTCTCAATTCTTTTCATTTCCCTCAGATATTTCTTTTTCCAGAATAATTCACCAATCAGGAGATGGGTAAAAATTTTTAAATTATTTTGGGTCTCTATAAAAAACCCGAAACCAAATTTGGCAGAAACATAATTTGTCAGAATTTAAAAGAAAAGAAAATAATTGGTCCGAAAAAAATTATCTCGTAAATGAAATGAGAGGAAAATCAAATAGCTAGAAAATATATGCCTAGAATTACATTTAAACGAAACATATTTTTATAGAAACACAAAATGTTAGAAAATAATAAATAATAATAATGCCGAACTACAAAATTCAAGAACCCCAGTCTGCCCGAAAATGATTTGAACCGATAGCCACGAATTCAATTGCTACGTTGCCAGGCTGGCAGAGAAGAGTCGAAGTAAGTTGTGATATTGTATTAATTTACCCCCTTTACATTGTTCAACCACCCCCTACCCCTAAATTTCTTCATAATATTGTATTGTCATCGGAATTAAAATACAAAAATGAATCGCAAGATTTGAAGAAACTTTGAAGTTAAATAAAATCGTTTAATAAAAAAAATCTCCGTGTCATATTCCAAATAGAGAAACTTGTCAACGCCGCAATCCAGGGCCTACCGCGCTCTAGAGATTTAAATTTGACGCATGTCCAATAACGATTCGGCTGGATTGTCGTTCTGCTCATTTATAAGGATCGGGCATATTATTTTATATCAATTTGTGGGTCGGGTGTTTTTCGTTTCTAGACAATTATTTTCGATACTTTTGTAATTCTGCTATTTTTAGGTTCGGGAAAATTATAATCGGTTAAATTATATTCGTGTCTTTTAAGGATCAAGTAAATTAAAATTGTATAAAATTATATTCGTATCCATTATTTTCTGGGTGTTTTACTTCCATATTTCGATTCGGACGTTTTATTTTCCCTTCAATTGTGTTTCGGTTTTGTAAATTCGGTTTTTTTGTGGGTTCCTATTATTTTTATTATACAAAATAAATTGGATATCAGGTCACTTTTGATATGTTATTATTGAACACTTGTTTCCTACATCAAAGATCAAGACGTACCAAACAAGATTTTACGAGACATCTAATTTTACAAAATTTAAGGGGTGGTTTTCCGTTAAATTAGGCAAATGGGTCAATGGATAAGGGCTGATTTGGGACAAAAAGAAGTTGAAGCCTTTAGGCTGGGCTCGAGTTTGGGAGTAAAGACATAAATGCTTTCGACAGATTTTTTGAATTGGATGTAGGTAAACAGAGTTGATTCTGATTTTTTTTAGTTGGAAAAAGCAGCAACTCGTAAAACCATAAAAAAGTATAACCTGTATGATTATACAGGGCGTTTCAATGAAAAACGAAAAGCTAGAAGCGTTGTCGACCGTATAGAACAACTTCGAAAAAAAAACTTAAAAACGTCGATTTTTATTCCAGGGGATACTTTTTGGCAATATTCCAATTTTTTCAAATTGTTTCCATACAGTGGCGCACCAAGGTTAAAGGATAAATAATAAAAAAGTAATATTAAGTAAAAATGTGACTATTGGGGTTATGGGGGAGTTAACCCTACCCCCCCTCAGAATGCGCGAAAATCGTAGCGGCAACGGGGTCAGTCCATATCAAGTCAACCAGGGTATTTTACCACACCATCTCCGATGTTGATGATTTTTAGTATACATGTTTTTCCTACCAAAAAACTGGAAAATCCAAAATTTCAGACTTTTTTGACCAGTTGTTTATTTTGAATTAATTTTTGAAAATCGAAAAAGTCACTTATTTGTCCTTAACATGTGCGCACAAAATTAGGAATATCCAAAGAACCACTTATAATAGAAAAGTAGGTGAAGGTTCATTTTAAAGCTCTTATAAAGACCTTTCATATGAGAATATTGCATAACATATATTGAAAAAAAAAATAAAAAAAAAATTTTTTGATTTTTTTTTTGAAAAATTTCAAAAAGGCCATTTTTAATTTTTTTCAAAAAATTATATTATGTTCTTTAAAGTGTTATTAAACTATTCACAAAATTTTGAGATGGACAAATCATGGGTTCAATGTGAAAAAATTTATTAAAAATGTCACATGCATGAAAAATCGCCTATAAATAGACAATGCATTTTGGTAATTAGAAGAATATAATGGGGTTTAAAGCGATATTATAAAAATATTTAACAATATTTTATTTAATAAAAAATTATATCCTACGTTTCATTCTGTATCAGTAATCAGATTAACATTGCCCCCCATTGTAATATTTACTTACAAAACCTCTTTTCCACCGGAGACGTACTATTGGATGTTCCAATTCTTAGGAAAATATGCCTGTATAAACCTGCCAATACTTTTGTGAAATACTGCCTGTTTATTCTTGTTTAACATTAAGGACACACCTCCTTCATTTTATTGGTCTGTTTAGGTAAATTGTGGGGATTTGCTGACATGAAAATTCCTGCATAAATTGATTTTAAATTTTTGGCAAGTATCTTCCTGATACAGCTCCAAATAATCGATACATAATAGTTCGACTGAAGGTTTATCAGAAGTCATCTCTGTGTAATTTTAAAAGTTTCAACTATGGGTGAGGCAAGTGGATGGACTAAATATAAAGTAAAGTGCTGTGATCCACTAGAGTTAAAAATCAAGCATTTTGGGAAATTAAGAAATGTGACCAAGTGGATGTGCAGTTACAAAAATGTCAAAATGGGAATGAAAATCTGTGATGGTTGTAGACTAAAGCTTTCAAAGGAGTTTAAGGCATCTGAAGAAGATGAGGCAGGGTAAGTAACAAATAGTATTTTTTAATATAAAATTAATAAACTAAACCAATTGCGTCAAGTACGGAGTGGAAAAATCTCATGGCATTATTTTGCATGGCATTTTGAGAATACAGACATTATGTACAAATTTCTTGGCATTATGTACACATTTTGGGTCAGCTGTTACCCCCTTTTTAAGTTCTTATAAAAAACTAACTTTTTAAATTTTTTTAGACCCAGTCAAGTTCCAGAAAATGATCCAGATTTTCAAGATCCTGCTGAATCATTTACTCTTTTAAACAAGTCATTGGAGCTTCTTGGTGTGTCGCCGATTAAGAGAAAAAATGTATACAAAGAAAAAATTGATATTGTACAGCATACAATTGCGAAAGCATTTACAAAGGAATCAGATTCAACGCTAGTAAAGGAATGCCAGAGTGACGAAAGTGAAATGATTAAGCAGTTAAAGGACAAATTTTTAAAAACCGAAAAGAGGAGTGAGAAAATACTAGTTTTATCATGTTTACCTCAAAGTTGGAGTAGAAAGAAGATTGAAGAAGAATTTGGAGTTTCTCAATATTTGGCCAGAGCTGTAAAACAGTTAGTTAAGGACAATGGGATATTATGTTCTCCTAACCCCAAACCGGGAAAGACCCTTAGTGATAGAGTGGCCCAAATAGTGGTAGATTTTTACCAAAGGGATGACATTAGCAGGACCATGCCAGGTAAAAAAGATTATGTTGTTATCAGAAAATATGGAGCTGAAAAAGAATATGTACAAAAAAAATTAGTCTTAGCTAATTTAAAAGAAATTTATGCATTGTTTAAAACTGAGTACCCCAATGAAAAAATTGGGTTTTCAAAATTTTGTGAACTGCGACCCCAAAACTGTATACTGGCAGGAAAAAGTGGGACTCATACTGTATGTGTATGTACTATACATCAAAATATAAAACTAATGCTCAATGGCTCCAAATTAAATAAGCTATATGATGAAAATAACAGGCCTCTTGCAATATCTTATCATGATTGCCTTTATAAACTAATGTGTAATCCACCTCAGTGGACTGTTTTTTAAGCAATAAATGCAAGCAATGTCCTGGAGTAGAACAGTTTAAAAATACGTTAATAGAAAAATTTGAGGAAGAATTAATTGATGAGGTCTCATTTAAAAAGTGGGTCTCAGTAGATAGGTGTACTATGGAAACCGTTGTTAAGAAAAGTGATGATTTTGTCCAGGAATTTACTGATGATCTTGTAAAACTTAAATCACATTCTTTTATTGCAAAAATGCAAAAAGATAGATACAATGAAATAAAAATTAACCTTAAACCTGGAGAGTCTTTGATCACTTGCGACTTTGCGGAAAATTATTCCTTTGTTATGCAAGATGAAGTCCAGTCTTATCATTGGAATAACAGCCAGGCAACCCTCCACCCTTTTGCCATTTATTTTCTAAGTGATGGTAAACTGCACAACCTGAATTATGTGTTTATTTCGGAAAGCTTGACACATAATACAATTGCATTTCATTTATTTTAAAAAAAATTAATGCCTGATTTAAAAATCAAAATACCAGGACTTAACAAAATTTTTTATTTTTCGGATGGATGTGCTGCGCAGTACAAAAACAAAAAGAATTTTCTGAATATATGCCTGCATAAAAAAGATTTTGGTGTTGAAGCAGAGTGGCATTATTTTGCCACCTCGCATGGCAAAAGTGCCTGCGATGGCTTGGGAGGAACTGTTAAAAGACTTGCTGCCAAAGCCAGTTTGCAGAGGCCCTATGACAATCAAATAATGACACCTCTACAATTTTTTACTTGGTGTGAAGAAAACATATCTGGCATTGATTTTAAATATTGCACAGAAGCAGATTATACAAATCATGAAATAATTTTGAATAAAAGATTTGCGGAAGTCTTAACAATACCGGGGACACAAAAAATTCATGCTGTAATTCCTCTTACAGAAAGCACGTTTTTGGCAAAACAGTTTTCTACATGCTTAGAGGTCGAAACACATAATCTTTTTAAAGGTTGGCATTATTTTGCAAAATATCGAGTCAGGGTTTGTCACTGTAGAATATGACAGTGCTTGGTGGCTGGCTTGTGTCTTGGGGAAAAATAATGAGAGCGGAGAACTGAAAGTAAGCTTTCTTCATCCACGAGGACCTGCCTCATCATTTTTTTACCCAACACCTCAAGATATTTTAATTATTAAACCAGAAAGTCTTATAAAAAAAGTTGAACCCAACACTGCTACTGGCAGAACTTACAATGTCAGCAAAAAAGAAATGTCAGATTCATCAGAAATTCTTAAAAGAAAGTTAAAAAAATAAATTTAAGGTATATAGTTAGTCTTAGTGTTTTCTGTCTAATTTTTATCAACGAAGTAGAAAAGTTTGTTTATTTCTTTTGCGAGTTTAAATTAAAATAATTTGTAGATAAAGCCTCTGGGTATTTTTTAAAACCTGTATCCATCCAACAAATTTATTTATTTTAATATCCAGTGCACTATTGGTGCTCCTAAAATATGTTTATTTTTTTAAATGCATGATTTTTAATGTACTTAATATTTTTGATATTTTTTTTGACATTGAACCCATCATTTCTCCATCATAAAATTTTGTGGATAATTAAGTAACACTTTGACCAAAATTATATATTTTTTTCAAGAAAATTAAAAATGGCCTTTTAGAATTTTTCAATTTTTTTTTCAATTTTTTATTTTCAATTTTTTTTTTGTTAAAATTATGTTGTGATATTTCATAAAAAAGAGCTTCAAAATGACTTTAAAATGAGCCATTTATTACTTTCCTAGTGTAAGTGGTTCTCGAGATATTGCTAGTTTTGTACATTCTTGTTAAGGTCAAAATGCTGACTTTTTTATTTTGAAAAATTAAAAAAAAAAACTACGAATCAAAAAAATCTAAAAATTTGCATTTTCAACTTTTATGGTAAGAAGAAAATATATACCAAAAATCATCAAAATTGGAATTGGTCGCGTAAAATTTTTGTGATTTTTTGGTTGATTTGATATGGAATGACCCAACGGTGAAAATCTAGATGGCCATGACATGTCCAATCGAATAAAGACGGCTCGATCTGAGCCTGCGCGGGTTTATAATGTCGAATAACCTCATTTCTCGTTCAGCGCACTTCCAGCTAACGCATGCGCATTGGAGCTCGTCATTAATCCATTGGCCCCAGCCACCTTGATATTTCGCAGGGGTTTCCGCTACGTTTTTTTTATCATATAGCGAAATACACGGGAGGGCCTTTATAGTATCTCATAGTTATACGTTTTTAACAGTTATTTTAAAATGCATTTATAAACATTTTAAAAATCCAGCAATTAGTTTTTGAGATACTGACGTTTAAATTTACCAAGGAGCGAGCAAAAAAACTTACTTACTTTCGACCATAAAGATATAACTAAAATAGAGACATTATGTTTACCTCAGTTACGATCAGACATAAGGTAAACAATTTGGCGACGATGCCAGATTGCACTGAAAGTTGTTGTTGTTGCCTATACAAAATGTTTTTACAAACATATTATTTTTATAACTTTTTTATCTGGTTTGCTCTTCAAAACATGGATAAACACCTTATTTTTATTCAAGGGGCCTATACTTACAGGTGACACCAACATTTGACTGGCCGCCATATTGAAACGTCACCTGGGTACTATAAACGCTTTTTTATTAATAAAATGGTAGCGTCGTTTTTGTTTAATTTTTGTAGGTTTTGTGTGCCGAAGAGAACCTCAAGTGATTTTTCAGACAAAGTGACATTTTTATAATTAAATATGAATTTAAATAAACTTTATTGTGAAAAATAAGAAAAGAAATGTTCTGTTTTTGCAAAAAAGTATTAAAAGCAATACGATACAATTTCAATCAGTACCCACGTGACGTCACAACGCCATATTTAATTTTAATTCAATAAATAATATAAATAATAAAGGGGACATGTATTTGACATTTGGGTATGTAATGCTCCAGTTTTTTTCTTAACACAAGTGTACATATTATTGTACATATATATCCCTCATTTTTTCGGTCGAAATATCAGATAAATATCTGATATTTTGACAAAAAAATAACTATTTTAATTTTCCAATATATCTTGGGAATAAAACCTACACAATCTTGTCGGACTTGCAGCCGGTCACCTATCGTCGGAGTTGCCGGTTTAGTAGAATCGAGCTGGTAAACGTACGGTTGATGGAGCGTGTGTGAGGTGGACCATGCTTGGTATTGCCTGATACACCGTTGCCAGTGGAGAGGACAATGGTTTTTCCGTAAATCTAACGACTGATCGCTATTTTAGTTGAATGTTGTTTTCGACCGACTTTCCGTATTTAAATTGTGGTGTTAAAATTTACCACCCAAAGAGTGTTGTTTTTGGGAAAAAAATAACTTTCTTTAATTAAAAAGAAAGTCGACGGGTCTCAGGGTTTTTCTGATTTGGTTGAACACAATGTTTTTTCTTTGCTTTATAGTAATATCTCGAGATTGAATCGCTTTTGACTTGTTTGCTAAAAGTTCTTTAAAATCGACATGTTCAAAGTTTTTTTTGCCATCGTAATCCAAATACACGAAAAAGTCCTGGATGTTTCGAAATTTTGGCACAGTTCACATTTGCATTTTTAATTTGATTTGACCCAGAAGTCTACAAATCACACGATGTATAATAAAGATTGAAATCTAAAAATTACCTAAAAGCTACCAACGTAAAGAGTTCCCTCGTTCAATTCATAATAAAAAAAATATTTGAATACTAAAGTTTCTTTTGCATAAATTAAAGTTTATGTCCGGTGTCTTTTTTACCTTTTTGTCTTACTGCAAAGCTAAACACTATAAAAAGCCATAAAGCCTTGTGTAAACTTGTTTTACTTCCAATATTGACATTTTATTTTACGACCAGGCTCTACACAGCTTTAACAGTTCCTTTAAGAAGCAGCGCGCATTTATATCGGCAAAAAGTTTATTTGTACTGAGAAAAAGGTGTGAAGAAAAATGATGCAGTTTGATTTGTTTGACATAACAAGGCTCAAAGAGAAAAAGGAAGAAATTACTTCACTGGTAAAATGAAAAAGTTACATTAATGGGAAATTAAATCTAATTGTATATTTTTCTCCGTACTAAATTATCATACTGATAGTTATTTTAAACAAAAAGGAAGCGAAAATCGTACTTCTACATAATATCTCAAAAACTATTTAATACTCGTAAAAAGTTTAATTCAATAATTTAAAGATTTATCAACACATTCCCACCAGCCATAAGAGCGGCTCAGCGGATACCGGTGTCCGCTTAGGCGCCATCAGTAAAAAAGGCAATTTTTCGTCGCATCACGCCAGGGTGGAAACTTAGCGGACACAATGTTTAAAATTCAAACAAAATTCTGTTTTAAAAAAACACGGTCAGTAGGTCATTCTAGAGCTCCAAAAAACATTTTCAGGGAAATATCTGACGGTGAATGTGTTAAAATGGATTTTAATATGGAAAAATACGTATTATTTTTTTACCCATGAATTTAGATCTTTTATGACTTCTCATTCATTCGTCATAATATTATTCCAAAAACGTTTTTTTCGATCAATTTTTGCGGCTCATCGTGTAAGAACTTTTTTTTGGCCTCAATTTTTGCGATTCCGTTCACGTCGACTAAATGTAAATCAGATGTCAAAAGCATGCAAAAAGCGAAAATTATCATGGAAAACGACTTTTGGGCCTTTATTAAAATTCCCCTGTGAATACAGAAATAAAAAGTTTTTACGTGGTTTCTCGTAAAAAACTTTTTATGGGGTTTTTTGGAATTTACCTGTTAAAGTTTATTATTAAAAACATTACATTAAAGGAAAAACGAGGCCTTGAATTAAAATTTTTCGTCTTTTAAGGAATTTAATAGGTTGCTTGCTTTTTTCATTTCAGGTTATATTAAAGTTCGCCATAAAGCGCCAGTTTATATAGAACTTATCCATAATTTACTTGACTTGTTTTTTTCCCAAGAGTTTATATCATAGTTTTCAGATCGATTCAAATTCGATTAGGAAACATTGTTAGGTACATTTTGTGGTACGCTTGTTTTGGCCTTCAATTAAATTGTTATTTAAGTTGGGCTGAGTTGGGTTTTCTGATATTGATTGGGTTTCTGGACACCTTGTACAAAATTTAAAACATAAATGAAACAAAAAAATGAGAACTTGAGTTTCCAGATTTACAAGAAAAATTTTGGAATCAATCTTAGTTTGTTCTCGATACGATCTTAAAGTTTTCTTCAAACTAAAGGAAGAAAATATGGGTAGAAGGGTTAATGAAATTTTTTTGTTTGGGATTAGATTTCTTTTAAACATGGTATTTTTAAAATTAGACACTTTATGACATTCTGTTTACTATCTTATCTCTTACGGCGGTTTTTGGGATACGTCTTAAAATTTTCGAGATTACTTCTAAAAGAAATTAGTTCGCAAGATAAGGAGCAAAAATCAAGACAACCTTGAAAAATTAGTGGACTATCGCTTTTTGAAGATTGCTACTGATATTTTGGGGGTTTCCTGTTTTTCTTAAGTAACAGATGTCAAAAATTTACTCAAAGTTTACGAATTTTCTGTTTAACTTTCGCCAGGAATGCGGGTCTTCTGCAAGGGATTTCGAAAACTACCCATTCATAGACCTATGTGCATCGTGACTAAACCTATTCGTAATACAGGACGTATATAAACATACTTGTATAAATATCTCCTAGAAAATGGCAACAAATAATTGTAAAATGTAAAAAGAGATTTTCGTTCCTAGGGTCTAAAATGGTACTTTTCGTCCCTAGAGACTAAAGTGTCTTTTATCCATCTGCAAATTGAGATAGTTAGCACTGTCTTTCCTGGCAAACATCAGTTAAAAAGCCACATTCTTCACATGTTCAAAAAGGTATCACTTGTTAGAATTTGTCATGAAATACGAAAGATGGAATAACATTCACAGAGTTAGTTCTTGGCCTCTTATTAAAAGTTGTTGGGTGTTGTTGGTCATTTTTGACATTACATTGACAATAGATCCAAATCCACATTTTAGCAAAACCAAAAAACTACTCCTTTGACTATTGGCGCGACACGTATCTACTAACTCACAAACATTTATTTGTAAAATTTTCCAAAGTATACTAGAACCGTATGTATGCTTAAACACAAAATTAATTTTTTATAGGCCAAAAACTCACCCTGTTAATTTTATTACATCTTTCATGACAAATTTTAACAAGTGATACCTTTTTGAACACGTCAATGGTGTGACTTTTTAACTGACGTTAGACAGGAAAGACAGTGACGCACCTAAAAAATTGGAAGGGGGCGAAAAATTGGCATTTTTCAAATGAATTTTAGCGAAATGTCAATCATGGTGACAGGATCCTATAGCACAAAGCTTTAGCTTTCCACTAAAAAAAAAAAATGAAATCGGACAACTGTAAAAAAAATGTGCGGCTTTTTATGGACCACCCTATATTTTTCGACATAAAGTATTCGTTTTTTTGTGTATTTTTTTATAAAAAGAGAAATCTAAAGTGCATAAATAATATACTGAGTGATAAAGAAAGGTAAACGTTTATTTATATTTGATATATTTTATTAATATTATGCTCACATATTTACCAGGCATTACTTAATAAGTGATTAGGTTTTCAGCCAATAATGGGTTGAGGATCCTCTATTTCTTATACACTTACATATATACACACTCAGTATATATACCGACTAGTTATGAGTTTACCTCCCTCCGCAACATTGGGATGCTACTGTATTTTCTTTCTCTCTACTTCTACTACTACAGTAATTTTTCGGATCATTTGAGACTTGTGGGATAGGGCGGTAGGGATGATGTTACATTCTTTTTTCTTAGTAGTATCCTTTATTTTAGCACATGGTTACATAAAAAAAAAGAAAATGCAAAAAGGAGTCAGCAGGCAATAAAGTGATCGAGGCTAACCCCTACAGAATTATTTGATTATGTTTATCTTAAAAACTATAATAAGACAAAGTACACATTAACCCACAATCTGACTCAAATATAAAACAAAACAAAATCTTAAGAGACAGCAAGCCTGAGAGGCAGAAGTACCAAAGGAAGAAAGTACGGTATATAATCTTTATTTCTAGTTGTCCTCAAGTAGGAACAATTGATTAGGAGACAGATCTTTAAATTGCCTGGGAATTCCATTAAATAAGCTAAAGACGTTATAGTTAAAGCATCTTTCAAACATTGATGTAAAGTGACGTGGAGCAGTTATCAGGCCTCTGAATCTGACATTGATGTTATGAATGTCAATCCGATATTTGATTTTGCTGGCTAGATATGGTGGTATTATGGTCATTATTATTTTATAAAATAATACCAGCGAGTGAAGATATCTCCTAGGTTTCATGTTAAGCCAGTTAGCTGCCTTTAGTTTAAAAGATATAGGCAAACCCCTCCCTATTCCATAGATGAATCTTAAGCAGGATTTTTGAAACCTTTCAATGCGATTCTTATCTCAAACAAGAGTGTCACAAAATTTCTCTTTTTGACTATCAGGTGTCGGCGACGGTAAAGAAGTAAAGAAGATTTCTTGCACAATTAGAGGTAGGTGTGGTGTAATGGTCCATTTTTATTTGAAATTTTCCTGACAATATAAGTGGTTTCCATTCTCACTGGTTTTATTGTTTTTTAATGTACAGCCCAAATATTTTTTTAACGCATAAAATCCCTATGTTGCATAATTACCATGTTTTCACGTTGAACTGAACACATAAAAGTGTGGTTTTATCATCCACGGAATAAACTGTCAAATTCAATCTGGTCAAAACTTTTATTCGTTTTCATGAGAGCTAGATTCCTATACGATCTGAGGCAGGCCACCGAAAAAAAACTTAGGTTTGCTTTTCGATGCCCGTGATAGTCTTGAAAGCTATCATCAGGGTTAGATAAATAGTAAGTGTAAATTTTAATCAGTTTAGCGAGTGAGAAGCTATTATGCCAGAATCACAACACAGACGACCTGATGACGGACAGACATGAAAAAGATTCATGGTTTGTTGAGTTTTAACAAGTTAATTAGTTGATTTATTCATTTTCATCTAGCGTTACAGTTTAACCGATATTGAATTATAACCGGGATCATTTTTATAATTATCCCGGAAAACTTTTGCTTGACGTGTGTTTCGAGGACCGCCAGGTCTCCTTCTACAACCTTCGACACAACATGACATCTTGATTTTCAGGAAACGCAACATCTGTAGCTATGTTGTGCGTGCTTTTTTATTTATTGTTTTCCATTTTACTGTGTTCTTTTTCGCAACGTCTCCTCTCTTTTTATCCTAGTCATTTGTTATTCTATTTCCTTTGTCTTCATAACCAACTTTTCTAGTTTCTTTTTGGGTTCAATTTTTCGCTGGAAGGCAGCTAAACTCATTAACATGTGCCCTTTGTTGGTGCTAATAAGTCCAATGCAATGGCTGAAAAACATTCATTGAATTCATGAAAACCTTCGACTTCGCTAAAATGAAAATGAAAACAAACGAAGGCGTTTTGTTGGAAGCCTATCTTTCAAGGAGTGTTTTTAAAAATAGGCTAAGTAGTTCCAGAGATAGTACTCTTTCTACACACAAATATCGAGGAATTTGACATATGGATCGCGATTCTTCAAAAACGACAGAAAATCTCACCCGTCACAATTCTGAAATTTTGTAAATTTAATATTTTAAAGATATTCTGCAGATCTAGTTTTACGGCTGAGCTAAATTGCTACTACGCGGACCAATAAACGTCAAAAAGTGTGGAAAATTCTCACCATGTAAAAGGAAAGACAGAATTTTTGTGACTTTTATGAACAGTGACATTGACATATTCCATGTATGTTAAAAGCTTTAAAGGTTAGTTTACACAAAAGAATCGCTACTTGCTTTTGTTCCAAATTACAATTTTTTTGAATATTTTATCCCCCTTTTAACCCCCCCCCCACCGTACCCAAAAGTTAATCAGTTCATGGTCAGCCGATAGAGGGTTTTTGTACCAAATTTCATTAAAATCGATTAAGGCGTTCTTGAGTTATCGTGTATACAGACAGACAACTTTTTTTTTAAAAAATAAGAAAATTAAGAAATTAAGAAGTCAAAATTTCACGATTTTAATAGTCCCCCATATCATATTGGTATGGTGGACTAAAAAAACTGCCTACAAAAATTAAAATGACATTAAAAATAAAATTAATTGACATATTTCTTATTTACAGTATTAACAAACTAAATTTTCAGGAATGTTGGCAAATAAGTCCTGACAAAAAAACAGTTAGTGTAAACTTGTGTTTAAAAATCGTCAGGTTTTTTTGTATGGGCGAGATTTTCTGACGGTTTTTGAAGAATGGTGACAAATATAATCCGGGGTAACTTTTGAACGTTTTATCCGATTATGATTAAATTTGTTGTGTGGATGTAGATTAGGTACTAGTTTATTTCAGTTACAGGTAAAAAAAAATCACTTTAGGGAGAAAAAAAATCGATGATAAATTTATCTAGATACTTAATATCACTTCCGGGAGTTTTTAAATTTTCTACTTTTACTTGTTAAAACATTCCTTGTGGAGATGAGCCCTTTTGTCGCCAATCCCTGACACGAAACCAGCTTTTTCCTTATAACGTTTCGCGTCTGTTCTTCATTCTATATTTCATTTTCTGTTTTCTTGCCATAGTTATCTTCATTTTGTTTTGAGGTCGGCTATATTAGTTTTGCCCTCAAGAGACGGTGTCACTCTTATATTAACTTTTCCGGAAAAGATATTGCCTCTTGCTAGGACTGATTAATTTATTTCATACCTACTTGTTTTTTTTCTTAGAATTCCTCTTAATCAGTCTCTGTAATAATTAAGTTCACCTTAAACGTTTTCCTCGTTTCTTAAAGTTTAAGTTTTTAGCGATACAACCCGAGTATAACAAAGTTTGTTATAATCGGATATAATTATGAGGTACTATAATGGCCAAGTGCCCAAAATGTGTAACGAAAATAACTTTGAAAACCAAAAAAGAAAATTCAAAATCACGGTTGGATTTGGCACTGTTTGGGCCAGGCCAAAGGCGAAAAATCTACTGCGCATGCACTACCAAAGTCATGCCAGATAACACAAAAAATATCAACGTTGCCCGGAAAAATAAATTAAAAGGATCTTATTTTACTTTAAAAGGACTTTAACTACAATATATTTCTATTTTAGAGCTTTTTAAACGCAACGGGGTCGTTTAAAAAAAATTATCCGATTTGATGAAGGACCATTTCATATGAAATCAACCAAAAAAAAAAGGAGGTTCGGCAGACCATCTCCCTGATTTCGATAATGTTTGGTACATTTATTCTAACCATAAAAGGGATTTCAAATTTTTTTGACCATTAGTTTTTTTTAAATTAATTCTTAAACATCTCAAAAACTACCAATTTTGCTCGAACATGCACTCAAAGAAATTGAAATATCTCGATAACTAGCTCGTTTTAGAGGTATTTTAAATACCTTTCGAATGATATGTCACATGATATACACTTTGTTTTAAAAAAAAATGAAATTAAAAAAAAAACTTTTTTTTTAATTTTTGAAAAACAGCATTTTTTATTCTTTTTTATAAAAATGTATTTTGTTTCTGGGTATTTCGCCAAACTATTTACAAAATTTCAAGATGGAGACGTGATGGGTTCATCAAGAAAAAATTATTTTAAAAATGTTGAAATTTAAAAAAAAATGAGGTCATGAAAATGGCTTTTAAAATGCCTTTAAAACAAACTATCAGTTGCTTTTTTAGTATGTATAGTCCTCAACAGTCAATTTTAACCAAATGTGCAGGTACACAAAAAAAAGTAATACCCAGTGGCGGCTTTAGGATTCGGTCTTGGGGGGGGCGCATCGGTTTTAATTAACTTCCCCCTCCCCTGAAAGTCAAATCTATACATATCGTAAGTATAAAAAAACTCATTATCCTAAACGACCAAATTTCTTTTTATTTAACCAATTACCAATTTTTAATGACTGGGACAGCTTAATAATAGTTGTACTGGCAAGGCGCGAAAGGAATAATTAATATTATTTACTTTACTTGGCCCTTTCTTATTCATATTGCAGTATTCATTGAAACGACTCGTCATTTTCTGACAAAGACGCCGTACCGCACCGAGGGGGGGGGGGGGGTTGGGGTTAAACTCCTCCCCCCCTCCCGAGAAGCCTGGTTATGGTCACATTTTTACTACAAATTATTATTTATCCTTAACCCCCCCGAAGTCAATTCCTGGGTGCGCTAGTGCCGTACCAATCAAATAGTATGTTTTCATATCGTACTCAATACGTATCTTTTTCTTTCATGCAGCATGTTCTCTGTTTTGACAAAGAGCGTATATATAAAAGAACAAGATAGTTCAAAGTGCAAAGGAAGCCGGCGCCCGGCGGCTGTCCAAGAGCTGATACACATACTACGCTAGAAGTTTTGGTGACCGTAGAAATTTGTTTCAAAGTCATCAAATCTTCGTTTTTGTATCCAGGCAATACAAAAAAAGTCTTAAATAAATTATGGCCCAATAATTGTTTTCAAAATTTTGAAAATATTTTTTTTTGATTAACCCATCAAGTCTTTATCTTGAAATTCAGTAAATAGTTTGGCGAAATATCCAGAAACAAAATATATTTTCTTTTTAATTTCAATTTTTTTCAAAAAACAAAAAGTCCATCATGTGATACATCACTCGAAAGGTATTTAAAATACCTTTAAAACGAGCTGTAAACTACTTTCCTGGTTTAAGTAGTTATCGAGATATTTTTATTTCTTTAGGTACATGTTTAAAAATTAATTTAAAAAAAAACTAATGGTCAAAAAAAAAATTGTAATTTTTCATTCCCTTTATGAGTAGAATAAATGTACCAAAAATTATCTAAATCGAGGAGACGGTCTGCCAAACCTCTGGTTAATTTGATTTGAAATGACCCTGAAGAAACTAGTAGAAAAATGCACAAAAACAACATCAACATTACTTGCTCTGGGAATTTTTGCACAACTCGGCATTGTCGAAAAGTTTACATTTTGACGCGGTGTGAATTCGCCATTTTGTTTATGTTTTAATGGTGTTTTCGTGTTGTGTTATTTAAATAAATATGTGAGGCACATGGCCTCTTTTTGCATTGTAGACCTCCCCTCCTAAAATAAACTACGTATTAATTGGCCCTTCACCTACAAAATGTATCACTTACAAACTCCAGGGCACGGAATGCCTACAAAAGCACTTGTATACCCAAATTTTATGCAAAAATTTGAAAAATAAAATCCAAAAATACTCACCAATTAAGCCTCAAAGATCCTTTTTTTTTTTCTAATCTTGTTTTGTTCATGTTTAAATCTAGAGGGATCCAATTTTGTATTGATTCGAAATTACGGAAAACACTAGACAAAACTTTTTATTTTTTTTTACGGTAGTGTCCACTATATTAATAAATTTTCCAAAAGAAAACAACAAAACCTAAATTTTCGCTGTCAGATGGTTGTTAGCACGATACACTTAACTTAAGTGCATCGTGGTTATTAGTTGCTTTCACAAAGCATATACTTGGGGACTCGGTCTCGAAGCTCATGCGACAAATTGCGTCATGTCATCGTCTTTTCGTTCTTTTCATGAGATCTTTTTATTGAAGTTTTTTAGTTTTGTGTGTTTTTGACTTTTTTTAAACTGTTGCAGTAATTTATTGGATTTTTGATTGATTGATCCTCTGCGTCATCGCTTTCCACCTGCTTCATCGCTTTCCACACCCTAGAGATCAAGCAAGATAATGTTTTGCCATCTGAAACGCTTTATAGGTTTAGAGTGTGCACCCGACATTTTAAACCAGAAAACTATTCAAAAAACTGTGGACGAAGCCTTAGAAAATGCGGCATGTAATTCCATCCTGGCATTTACCGCCAGAGTCTGAAACAGATTTTAATGGTAAGTACCGGGCAAGGTTTCTACATACCAGAAGAAAAACAGCTTATTCAATAGAGAGTTAATAGGGCACTAATTTATCGTCACCTTATTTGCTTACCGTATTACCGTAATTGAGTTGCTAAAGAGTTTTTAAAACAGAAACACAAATTACCGTAACCGTATTATTTTGCCCACATACAAACTGCCAAATGTAAATCGAATAGAAAAAAAAAACAACAATTCCTATTTTTGCAAATCCAGTTTCACAAAAAAATTAAAAACCTAACTAAACAAAAAACCGAATTATCACCTACCAGCTGCAGTTTTTGCTCAGAAATAAACCTGGTTGGTTGCAAAAAATAACCGAGCGGGCCCCGTTAAACCTCCGGAAGTAACGTATTTCGGTTCGGTTATTTTTGGATACGGGAGAAAAATAACCGATTTTTCCTACGGTATCACAAATTTTGATGGTCTATTAACGCTCTAATAGGACATTTATTTAGCCTATTTGTTACATTATTTAGCCCATTCCATTCAAAAATGCTGATGGGTAACCAGTGACACCTTTGAAAATGAAGAAAACTCTCAAGTCTTAAAAGAAACTGCTGCTATTGAGGCCGACATGGGAAGCATAATAAATAGTTTAATAATAAATACAATAGTCTCGATATGTGTATATCTTTTTAAAAGAATAATATAATATATTAAATACGATGCATTTGGTTTATTTCTTAAATTTATAGTCATTAGAATCAACAATATTTTGGAATATAAAATTAATTATTTATGAATTAGGTTTTCCAAAATAATGTTGTTTCTAATGAACTGAAATATTTTAAAAAATACCGAATTCAAAATTCCTGGCGCCGCTACCCTAATTCAAGCTTCGAGACCGGTCACTGGAGGCGCAACGGTAGCAAAAAACTTATAACAGGGCCCAAGTCGTCAGCTCGCCTTCTATACCCGTAGGTACATATTTTTTGCATTTTTTTTTTGAGCTTACTACAGTTACTATTGTTCTCTTTTTCTAAATACATTCGGCTGAGAGAGATCCAGCCTACCAGAAAATGGCCTGTCAGACCCGCCTGTACACCCTTCGACCCCGTATACCTGTCAAATTATAACTATATCAAGGAGATAGTTACATTTTCATGGGCAGAGGGGTGCAGGGGGAGCATTTTCTGGTAAGCCTGAGCTCTCTCAGACCGATGCAATTAAAAGAAGAAAATAATAGTAACTATAGTAACCACACAAAAAATTGCTATTTGTGGTTGCTTTCACTACTGACGCAATCGATGCGCCTGCCTGGTACTCTTCGTCTCTGGATTATATCACCGAACATTTTAAATCCACGCTAACTTGACTGGGAGAGTTAGGTATTATCGGTACGCATTTTTTTCGGGAAATGCAAAGGCAGGGCCGTTATATTATCTCATAGTTATATGGTTTTAGCATAAATATATTCCAAAAAAAGGTCTAAAGTTACTTGTACTCTAATATTTTATCAAATTTTAAATTTGTTAAAGGATTTGGTGAGGGTACATTAAAATAAAAACAATAAAACTGATTAGTTGATGAATGCGAAATTCGAGTTACCATTACCTTTTTTCAGATAATTCTCGCTATTATATTGTTTTTGTTTTAATGGAGCCTTACGAAATTCTTTTTTGATTTTATGAAGTCCCAGCGTAGAAAAATAATTGGGACATTTTGGAACGCTTAAAATTTTGACAACTTTGACAGCGTTTATGATGGAGTTTAAGAATAACTACTGTAACCACCCGCCGATTTTACTACAGTTTTTGGAACACATTAAAAAGCGTCACTTATAAAAAATTTTAGCAATGAGAAAAACATAAAATTAAGGCTTCTTTTACAAAATAAGTCTTTGATATGTTGGAACCTGCTAATATTTTATAATTTTTAATATTACTTGAGCCAACATTCTCTAACATAGGCAGTAAAAATAGCCACAACCAGAATGAAATGGATTCGTAGCTAACGGTGGTTAATTACCACAACGGCATGATATTTCGATATTGCGCAGACGCAGTAATTACCACAACGAAATTTCAAATAAGCGTTCCAAAATGTCCCTGATTATATATCTGTCTCCGTTTAATTTTTCTTCAACTGTCAACTGCAAAATGACACTCCTACATTTTCATTAGGTAAATGAATTAAATAATGAAAAATTTTGACCCATTCACCGGGCGTTCATACCATCGTGGATCATTCTTGGCCATCAGCTTTAATATTGTAATTATTATCGATAAAAATGCATGAAGTTTGCCAAGAAAGCAGCTATAAATCAAAACCAGCGATAAACGTGTCATATTTAATATTGTCAAAGGTGGTAATAATGGTGTTATTTTCATAGTGATTGAATATTATGTTGCTATTAAGAAAGAAAATGTTTTAAGAAAAACAATTGATTAGGTACACTTTATCTAGATCTTGCCTTTTCAGAACATTACTTTACTTCTTGATGGGGGTACTATCAATTTGGCAAAGTTATGCACTGATTCAATTAATTCACCAAAAGAAGATTATTTTTACCTTGAAGTTTGCTAAGATAGAGAGACGTCACCTGTAGCAAGAGCAGTTAAATAAAGCCCAGTATAGTAATAAACGATGATTAAATTTATACAGATCGAAACTCTAACAAACCAAACTTTTGCCTTGTTAGTGGAAGCGCTGGATAAAACCATCATTATCTATAAAAGGCACATTAAAATTTATTTCTAGATCGTTAGTTGAAGAGGTCGGAAAAATTACCGGGAGTCTATCCATCCTAGCTATATAACGATTGCTGCTTAAGTCAGTATGGAAATGAAAATATTAAAAATGAAATAGAATGTTCTACAGGGTTATTTAAATATCATTATTATATCTAACGCTTTTTTATAGTGAAGCATGCAGGACTTAAAACCTTCAAGTCGATAACAGGCCTTCTTTAGATGATGTAATGTTCGAGGGAGTGGGGTCAGAGGATCCAGTGGCAAGGTTAAAGATTTTCCTTTAAGACAAATTTACATTGTATAGGAATCGTCAAAAATTAGCAATTTCGTTTGAAAGTTTGAGACAATGATGTGTTTGAAATTAACTCTGTGTTTCGGACTTCCATTGTCTATATTTTATTTATACACGACGTTTCGATCAGTACAATCTCTGATCGTCTTCAGGTGCAAACTACAATCAATTCCTAAGGCTACGTACTTATATACCGTGAGAAATCACTCAACCTTGAAGTTTAAGAAGTTGGCTCCGCCCAAGGAGGGGCTTCCAAATATTTGGGATTTCAACACTTGGTTTACTGAAAATACCCTGATTCTGCCCAATAAAGGCAGCTTCAAGGAATTTTCGTTTCTTCCAGTGTGACTCCTTGTGCAAAACCGAATGAAGTGGGCAGAAGCAAAGGGTGCTGTGCCAAAGCCAATTATTGAAAGTTTCTTAAATAGAAGTTGATGATTAACACAGTCAAATGCCCTGCTTAAGTCTAGAAAGATCCCAGCAGGACATTCTCCTACTTCAAGAAAATTTAAAATTTTCTTATAAAAAGAATAAAATGCGGTTAAGATCGATTTATTGCCAATTACACCAACGTTAAGTCTGTGTTTTAAGTCTGACTAAAAAGTTTTTATATCTCTCGCACGCAATAAGAAAGAGACAGAACTTTTAATCGTGTGATTTGCATTTGTCAGCAGCTATGCCGGCCAGTACAAAGAATTGAAAAGTATAAACACTCCTGCGATAGCGGTATATAAATAATGCTGCCCAAAACTGATGATTTCACATTATTGTGTCTAGAAAATAGGTGGAGATTATTAAGACGCCGTTTTGAGGCGATATATTGGAATATAGTTTTAGTTTTAGCTTGGCTCTTGAATAAAAGCTGTCAATTATTACTGGACTTATGTCTTTTATTTTTAAATTATTCGAGCTGTTTTGTAATATCTTTTGTAAATTAAGAAAGACAAAAACCGATTTTTGGCTTTTCTAAAAAGTACTTAAACTATTGATCGTGTTGTGGTTCCAGTTGTGGAAAGTTACTATAACTATTTGCCACCTGGCAATTAATAAATTAAAGGGGCCCGCGGAAATTTGGTACAAAGCTTGCCCACTTTCCCAAAAAACTGGTCGGAATGGCAACGTGCCTTTTTAGACACATTTCCATCATCCCGAGATTTGCATGCGTTTATGGTAAATATGCTTGTCTGTCGTCCATCCGTAAAAAACAAGAGCTTATATGAATATTGTTTTGAAAAACTTGCGCTTATTCGAAAAATGAACTTAAAGTTGACAGGTATTGATAAAGTAAACTTAATTGTTGGTGGCCTGAATATTGAGAATATAAAGTTTTCTGTTCGCGCAGCTAATATTAACGACCCTTCAAAATTAGCCGTTTATTTAAAATCTTTTGATTGTGAGACTCGTGTTTCAAAGCTGATCGCGGGAAGTAGGCCCTACTCAGAACTTAAAAAAACTTCAAGCTTCGAAATTTCAGAAATCAAACATTTTTACCTGTTTTAAATGCAATAAAAGCGAGCATAAACAAAGTGAATGTCGGTCCAATGCAAACCCAAATTATTTTAAACAGTCGTTGTATTGCAATTATTGCCGGAACAAGGGTCATAATATTGAATCGTGTTTTAAACGCAAACAAAAAAACGTAGACTTTCTTCAACCCAATAAATCTGGTGGTGGAAATCCGGAGGGTCGCAAACAGGTGGTATTAGTGTCAAGTCAAAACACTTAAAATAGATTTTTCAAAACCATAGATATTGCAGGATCAAAAGAGAAGTGTTTTATTGACTTTGGTAGGCAGTGTTCTTTAATGACCTACAAAATGGTAAAAACACTTAAGGTGCTAGAATAACTGTTACTGTTTTTGGTGGTTTTGAAATTCAAATAGCTAACAAAGTTAACTGCGAAATTTTCTTGGACGAAATTTGCCAATCAGTTGAATTTTTAATTGTTGAGTTTTGTGTACAAGACGTGGACATCTTAATCGGTCAAGATTTTACGGAAAACCCAAATTTGTCCTAAGCTCGTATCGGGACAAATTTGATATTTAATGCTTGTCTATCCGTAAATTCTGTATCCACATTAAAAGATACTCAAATAACACGAAATCCGATGATTTAACCCGTCGAGGTAGTTTCTGTGCATTATAGCCGTCGAAACTAGCATCTGTGGTCAATCTTTGTGATATACCCATCGAGGTAGTTTCTGTGCATGAAAGCCGTCGAAACGAGCCTCTGTGGTATATATCATTAAGTACCCCTCGAGGTACTTTCTGTGCATTATAGCCGTCGAAACTAGCCTCTGTGGTCAATCTTTGGTTTAACCCGTCGAGGTAGTTTCTGTGCATTAAACAGCCGTCGAAACTTACCTCTGTGGTGTAACTATTTATCCGTCAAAGTTGACTTTATGCTAATGTCTAGCCTCTGTGGTACTTTGTAGCCTGTCGAAATTGTCTTTGTGTCATTTGTGGCCGTCGAGAAATTTCTGTGGCATGGCCCGTCGAAATTGTCTCTGTGTCGTTCGTGGCCGTTGACAAATTTCTGTGGTACATTGCAGATTCTTCAATAAGATCTGCAACTGATGCTCCGATTTTCCAGCATCACGTTGTGTCGAAAAAGGGTACCAACTCTTCCTTTGCAGCATTATTTAGTCAGGATGGCCGAATGTCAGCAGCTATGCCGGCCAGTACGAAGAATTGAAAAGTATAAACACTCCTGCGATAGCGGTATATAAATAATGCTGCCCAAAACTGATGATTTGACATTACTGTGTCTAGAAAATAGGTGGAGATTATTAAGACGCCGTCTTGAGGCGATATATTGGAATAGTTTTAGTTTTAGCTTGGCTCTTGAATAAAAGCTGTCAATTATTACTGGACTTCTGTCTTTTATTTTTAAATTATTCGAGCTGTTTTCACAATGAATTTACATTGGCTGTCAAGTGATCGAAACATCTCTCAATTGTTCAATTGTTCGTCATGATGCCCCTGAGTACACTTTATCAAGTATTGCAGCTAGCTTGCTTTCTCCATGCAAAGTATTAGAAATAATTAAATTCCAAGTAATATCATTCAAATTCAACGTCATTAAAAGTATAAGCAACATTCACTTCAAACATCCCTCCAGAATTTGCTTAAAAAATAATGGTGGAAAGGGCGGATCTACACTAAAAGAATCTTCGACACAAAACAACCTCCCTCTTTTTTTAAGAATTGCAGTTTACTTTCAGTGTTTAAATTTCAAGCAGCCATATTTAAATGTATTCGGAAAACTTGTTATGAACAGTAATTGGATATGACAAAAGGAAGATTTCTTTGACAGAAATAGCTGTATTAATTTAGCTCAAGACCAGATAAAATAACTCTTTCGTTCTATTGAAAAAATATTACTTTCTGTCACAAAAATAGCCTGCTTGTGTCAAGTATAAATGTAATATAACAAATATCGAGCTTCATATAGGTACTAATCAAAGTACAAGTTGCTGACATGAATAATTGGATTGTGACAAAAACGTGGGCAAATTCTTTGTGCAAGCTACTAATCTCAAAACGTTTTGTCAGGTCTCGCAAATATTTCAGCCGGATGAAAACGTGAGGAAAATTTTCAAAGACTGGCGCCAATAAGGCCAAGCACAAATGGGCCGTCCATAATATCCTTGTGTGGTATTTTCTTTAATCCGCTTAGTAAATAAAGAAATATGTAGTTTATTTTGAAGCTAAAACATTTCACAAAAAAAATAGTTTTTTTTAAATTTTTGACACATTGGTTGACAGATGTCAAAAAAGAACTAGTGTTTTAAATTTATTTTTTTACGTGATTTCCAAAAAGGTGCCACAAGTGGTACCTTCTTATTTAAAAAAAAAAATAAATGGTGAGCTCTGGGCCTTCAGTTGGGGGCCCCAAATTTTTATTTTATCATGGGCGGAAAGTCCGTCAAAAATCATTAAATATTCGCTTTTAGACTTTTTTAAAACCTCTTCCCTAAAGCCGCTAGAAGGACCTTTCCAATTCCACCCTGAATATATAAAGAGAGGCCGGAGCCCAATATACCAGACTAAGCCTCTTCAGCGAACGACAAGGAAACAAGTTCAAAGTGAGCTCAATAAATGGGCAAACAATGAATTCAGATCGTCGTGGAGGCAAGAGCCAGGGTGCAGACAATCCAAACTATTAGTGGATGACCCTGATGCAGTCAGAACTAAATGGCTCCTGAGCAAAACTCGAAAGGAAATTGTACTGCTTGTAGGAATGCTGACTGGACACAATCGGCTGAACGAACACCTGTCGCGCATCGGAGTAGCAGGGGATCCCGTCTGCATAGCCTGCGGGTTGAAACAGAAATCGGCCCGGCACCTGATAGGAGAATGGGACGCACAGGCCAGTTTAAGGCAGCGGATGTGGGGTTTCCCCACGATAGAGGAGGAAGAGCTGCAATTGCTTCAATGGGCCGACATTATTCTTGAATAGAGAGAAAATTTGCTCCTAGGGAGTCCAATTCTCTCGCTACTATATGCATCTCATTGGTTTAAATCTTCGTTAAATCGGTTTCTCTCACTATTGTCCGATATTGATCGAAAGTAATTCTATTGGTCTTTACTAAGTGCAAAGTAGCGAGAGAATTTGACTCCCTAGGAGCAAATTTTCTCTCGATTCAAGAATAACCCCACAGGAAGTTCCGGAAAAAGTCGCAGCCCACGTAGCGGGAGTAGGAGGGTAGGGGTACACAACGGGGTATGGCAGAAAGGGCTCATGAAGCGACCTAATTGCCACTACTAAGCTATATATAAAAGCCCAACCTCATTTCTCTAGTCCGCGCACTTCCCGCTAACGCATGCGCATTCGAGCGTTTCATTGGTGTAATTGAGTCTCGGCCAACTTGATATTTGCATGGTTTGCAAGACGCTTTTAACATAGAGAAATAGACGGGCATAAGCCATTATAGCATATTATAGTTATACGGATAAACCGTGGGCGCCCGGCCTTTTTCGCATCAGTGTCCAATGATGAGAGATACGGAATGAGATATTTATTTCCTTCCGAGAACATGACATAAAAAATGATTTTGATAAAAAACGGCGACATTCAGACTATAGCTTAATTATAATAAAGAGGTTTCTTTATCAATAGTAACAATTTATGCATGAACAGCACAAATGTTCGAGAAAAATAGATTTACAACGATGATTTAAACACGACCAAAACATCGGGCAGGTTAACGTTTTTTTTCATCAAAGTCGGATTACGAAAACACAAGTTATGACCATTAGGGGGGAGGGGTGCTGAAGAAGATAAAGGGAGACGTGGGGAAGTCCTGGCAGATAGGTGAAGCGGGGGGATAGTTTGACGAGATAATGAAAGGAGGCGGGAAAAAGATAGCAGGAGAAGGGGTGGAGAAGAAGAAAGGGCATGGGGTGGAGGGGAACAGAGAAAGCTACAATTTTAAATACGCAAATGAATTCGCGGGCAATAGCTAACGTTACTATATTGTTTTGAATAAAAACCCTTAAGGCGACAAAAACGACATAGATTTGACAACACTGCTTTGGTGTTTTTTGAAAGATCAACAATAGGTGGCATCACTAATTTCGAGTGGGATCGTGCAGTGTTCAGAATACGGTGCGATGCACTGATAGCATTGATTAAAGGAAAAATACCTTTACTCTAATGCTCATGGTAAAGCTGTAAGTTCTACTTTAAATTTTTGTTTGTTCTTGAGCAATTTCGCCTACACTAATTCAAAAAGCGGCGAATGCTTTCCACGCTTTACGGCTAATTTAACTCCCAATCAATGAAAGGCCTACCATCGGCATAATATCCTCAATAAACTTACTATCTTTATGGCCTACCAGTAATTTACAATCTTTAATAAATAAAATACCGCGGCTTGCTCAATATGCTTAATAAGGCCTTATCTGCAAAATATATGGTACAAAAAAAACAAAGACGTTTAACTTATACCTTTATGAAAAAAAAACACTATTTGCATTTTAATTCATTTATGCACTGTGGGGAATTAAAGATACTTTAAATCCCTATAGATTTAAAATGATGATTGTTAGTCCCTAGGGAGTTAAAGTAAATTTGTGTCTCCTGACAAAAAAAGGTGGAGCGGCGCAGGAAAAATAGAGCGGATGAAAAAATGGAGTGGTCGTGAAAAATGGATAAAATAGAAAAATGGAGAAAATTTAAAAAATGGAAAGCCTGCTGGGAAAATGGATAGAATGAAAAGTGTTTTTTTATCCCCCGACGAATTGTATATACAAACTTTTCGCCTAGGATTAAAACGTGCCACCTTAGTCCCTAAAGGTTTATAATGTACTAATTTATGTTTAGATTCGCTCCTTAACATAAGTATTTTAAAAACACGAAAATAGCAAATTTTTCCTCCCCGTACCGTATCAGAACATATTGAATGATAAATATGCCAGAACAATATCTTCCGTAATTATCTGGAGATGTTCTTTCTCCATCCAAAGTAGTTCCAGTAACACCATCTTTGCTGACTGAACAATCTTTGGTGGAATACCATCGTCATCTTCCGAATTCGCAAAATACATTTTTCTTTCAGCAAGAAGCGGTTTGTTACTTCCGTGGATACTGATGTTTGTAAAGAGAACAGAGATTCCTGCTACCGTAGCAACGCAGGTGTCCGCGAATTGTTATAAAATAAGGGGGTTGTTTCAAAAGTTTGGCGAATGAATGAAGGTTTGAAAACGAATCTTTACACACGATCGAGACAGTTTGGTGGTCCACAAGTCGAGAGAGTGTAACTCGTTTTTATTAATAAAATGTATAATATTCTATTTGAAGTATCTAATCAACAAAACAAAGGAGCCGTGACGGTTGCTATGGAACTCAGTCAACTTATATTGTTGAGTGACAACAACAAAAATCACAATGACAGGAGACCCGTGTACAAAAATGACGTAAGCGTGTGCAAAACGTTTTGCACACGGCGTGCGCAAAATGCCGTTTTCAGATCGTGTTCTCCGTGCGCAAAACCCCCTTTTTCAAGACAGTCGTATAAAAAATTAAATACATGCGTCTAGAGTAAAATGCATTTCCTCCCTTGGTATGTAAATAACTATTTTTGATCATGGATGCAAAAAAAAATTCCCATCCATTTTTGACCCAAATTTATAATATATTTTTTTAATTATAATATACATGATATTGGCAACGGCCGACGTGACGCGACGCGACGGCCAGTACTAACCCTATTTATTTAAAAAAAAATGTTTTCATGTGTACCTATAAGGCTTTAACCCCCAGTGGCGCACCCAGGAATTGACTTCAGGGGGGATTTTTAAGGATAAATAATAAAAAAACTTACTTTCAAGTAAAAATGTGTTGTTATGTTAACCCCAAACCCCCCTCTTCTCGGTGCGCCCCTGATATACACCATTCAACTCAAAAAATGCAGTTAGAATATACATGCATGAGATACTATAACAGTCGTGGACGCTGATTCTTGACCGACCGTGAGGTGAGGTGAGCGAAATTCCCCGTGGAAAAAGGTGGTGAAAAAAGCTCACCTCACCTCACGGTCGTTCAAGAATAAACGTCCTGCCCTTGCATTTTCCGAAAAAAGCCGTAGCGATAATAACTCTCCTAATCAAGTTAGCCTGGAAAAAATGCAAAGACAAAAACTGTTCTTGGCGCGAGCAGACTGCGTCAGGAATGCGCAATGGATTTTTCACCTTAGCCTTGCCCAGAGCCAACCTTGATTGTTGTATTATTTTCTTTGTTTCTCAAAGTTATTATTGTAACCCATTTTGCGTTCCTTGGGCCATTATAGTATCTCATAGTTATATGAGTTGGAACCTTTTACCGTGACATTCTTTTAAAAATGCGCCTGCCAGCATGGAGTATTTTTAGAATCAAAAGATAAAGCAGGAGTAACGAACTTCATTCATACATCAGTTACTACGTTTATACGCGCCTAAAACCGGTTCTATACGTCCTCCATTAAATGTGATTAATGGTCAGTTTTAAACAAAAACAACTAAATTAACAACAGATTTTTCGGTAAAAGCAGGGTAGAGAATTTTAGATTGGAAGAAATTTGCTACAGTATTTTTAAAGTGTTTACACCGACCCTAAAAGCGGTTTTAAAGAAATAAACCGCTGTCTTAAATCGCTTTAAAATAAAATCGATTTAGTGCTTAAAACGCTTTTAGTGGTTTATACGACAAAATTCTAAAAGCTGTTTCGAGTTGAAATTTTGCACTAATGATAATTTATAATATTACAAAATACTAAAAATATAAGCTTAAAGTTATCTTCCTTTTCATGAACTGTGTGTAAATTGCCTTAATTTGTTTGAGTATATATATATATATATATATATATATATATATACATTGCCTCTAACTGCCTCGATGGCCTGTTTGCCGAGATTTCCCTTTTACTGTCTCAAAATTATCTCTGATTACAATTGTCTTCAATCTAATTTTCCTGGCAAAGGGTGCCACGCGACTGAAACTTCTGAACTTCTGAACAGTCCATCCGATTATGACGAAAGGACCCCGCCTGGAGCAAATTTTCGTATGTTGTAGATCTAGATGCCCTAATAAAAAGTTATCATAACCACAATGTTCTTCAGCCAATAGTTTCCGAGATACAAGGTACAAAGTTTATGTTTTTGGTTTCTATGCATTTTTCACCAAAAAACATTTAGGGCTCAACTTTACCTACTCTGCATTATGATATTATTGCTTGTTATACATTAAACGTTAGGCAAGGAATGTAGATAATTATCCGTAGTCAAAAAATTAACGCGGTGACGGTTTGTTACATTCAGTGGCGTTAGAAACATAAAAACTTGGCAAAACATTTTTCTTCAAAAATCGTTTTTTTCCAAAAAAATAACAAACGGTGGAATTTAAAAAAATTTTCTCTCTGGTTTAGCCAACTCCTCATGAAGCCAGAATATGTATACATGTTAAAACTAGGGTACTCCAGTTTTCCAAAAAAAGTTTAGAACCCTAAACTTTTGAAGATTTTTTGTGTTTTTTTTTAGATACATACAACAATGTTTGCTTTTGAAATTAACTCTGTGTTTCGGACTTCCATTGTCTATATTTTATTTATACACGACTTTTCGATCAGTTCAATCTCTGATCGTCTTCAGGTGCGGGTTTGCACCTGACTGTTTGCAGTGGCGTGCCATATATTATCGGGTCAAATAATACAAATGTTAATTTAAGTTTTTACTCACCCGACGACGCGACGTGGCTTGATATATATCTTGATAGAGTTAAATTATGTTTCTGTCTATGTATGTTTCCTGCTAAAGACCAAACGGCTGACCCAGGAGTGAATTTATTGTGGCAAAAATTAGGCGCCATTTTGTTATTTTTCTAGGTTTTCAAAACCCAATTATATTCTCAAATATGAAGCGAGTTTAATATTAATAACATATAATGTGCGAATTCCAGCGATGGCACGTCAGCGTCATTTAAAGGCAGATCCAGTAGCATGCCACATATTATCGGTTCAAACACTAACAATATAAATAGGGAAATTTAACTAATTATCAGTAGTAGTATTGATCCGATAATATATGGCACGCCACTGGGTCTGCTCTTAAATACTTTCAATTTCACATGGTCAGTGAAACAGAAGCAAACATGGGTGTTTGTTGTATGCATTTAAAACAAAAGCAAAAAATCTTCAAAAGTTTAGGGTTCTAAACCATTTTGTGGAAAACTGGAGTACCCTAGATTAAACATATCTGGTCTCATGAGGAGTTAAACCTAATTTTGTAAAAAAACGATTTTTGAAGAAAAGTTTTTTGCCAATTTTTACGTTTCGAATGCCAATGAATGTAAAAAACCGTCACTGCGTTCATTTTTTACTACGGATGATTACCTGCACTCCTGGCCTAACGGTTATTGTATACCAAGCAATAATATCATAATACAGAATAGGTAAAATTGACCTCTAAATGTTTTTTGTGAAAAATTCATAAAAACCAAAAACGTAAACTTTGGACCTCTGTATCTCGGAAACTATTGGCTGGAGGACATTGTGACTATGATAACTTTTTATCAGGGTATCGAGATCTACAACATACTAAAATTTGAAGAAAAACCCACCCAAAGCCATTTTTCATTAGCTCCGGGCGGGGTCCTTTGGTGTGTAGATGTAGATTAGGCACCATCAGTTTTTTCCGGTTTTTTCAGTTTTATCAGGAAAAAAAATAATTCAGGGGCGAGGCAAACATAACAAATAATTCAATGGTATTTTTAATTTTACTGGTTGTTATGTTTAAGTCAAATTTAATTATACTTTTTTAACTGATTGGCCACACCTAATCGGTTCGTTTTGTAAATAGCCGCAAGGCAAAATTATCTGGAGCAAATTTTTTTGTTATTACTTACAAAGAACAAATAATTGAGATTGAAAGCATGTTCTCCGGTAGCCGTGATCGTCTAGTGGTTAGGACCCTACGTTGTGGCCGTAGTAACCCAGGTTCGAATCCTGGTCACGGCAGTGTGCAATTAACAGTGGAGACAACTTTTTTTTTCTGTTGCGAATTTAAAAACTCAGAAAATAATATAAACAAATTTATTCTCAAAACGACTTCAAATTGGGGGCTGTAAACAATTTCGAAGCCATGCGCATCATTTTCCAAATTGAGGTGGACATAGTATTTTCATTTTCACGCCTGATCTTTCTCGAAAAAGGTTTTAAAATTCACACCAGGACCCTAATTCTTGAGTAGGGAACGACATAGATTTGTGTCGAATGATCCCACGTCGAACGTATTTCATATTCTTGAGCGGTGATCGCTCATTCCATTCTATCAAAAATTGGGTGTTACCGCTCCCGGACTCCAAAGCCAGGGATCGGTCCCATTTCTCAGGCAAGCATGCGCGTAAAATGTACAATTTTCAATCTAAAATTTTGAAGAGGTTTCAAGGAAAAACATATTTTTTTCGAGGGATGGGATCATTCCCCGGGATTGATCCCTTCTCTTGAGGGATGGATCCTTCTTTCGAGATTCAAGAATTAGGTCCCAGGGCAACTTATTCCAGCCTTGCCGGAGTGAATATAGGACAACAATTTCTACATAGGAAAAGGAGTGAATAAAACTTATTCAATTCGTCTGTCTTATTCCTGCCTTCAAACATTTGTTGTTCTTGTTTAAGGATTCGAGAGGTTATCGCCTTGATAGATAGATAGATCGATAGATAAATAGATAGATAGACTTTAGTTTTCTAAAGAAATATTACAAACATTTCTTATAAACAAAGAGTTGTAAGAGGTAGTACATCATATTCATACGATTTTTTTTTTATTAATAGTAATCAGAAACGTTGGATTAAATTTGTTTTCACTAAACCTACACCTGCTTAGAATATTTAATTTTTAAATAAAAAAAAATAAAACAAAATTTTCCCCTTTAAAAAGAAAACGGCTCAGAAAAAAAAAACAAAATTAGTAGTAGGTCACTATTAGGAATAAATCAAATTGCATTGCAAATGGATTCACTTAAAGCTTAGTTGGTAATCTAAGAATGCTCTTAAAGCAGTAGCAATCCCAGGGGGGCAGGAGGGCCGATCGCCCTCCCCCTTTGCTCCAGAAAAAAGTAAATAACAAAGATGCTGGTGGTAACCCTGAAGTCTTTGGAGAAAAAACGAGAAATTGCAGAACGTTCCTTTAAAGACATTCTAGAATCCCTCCACAATATTTTGGGACAGACACAACAAACGCATGACGTACTTACCGCAAAAACCACGATATTGTAAATACAGAAGTGAAGAACAGTATTATAGAGTTTCTATTTATAAACAAGTTTTAGAGAAAATCATTTGGGACATAAAACCAAGGTTCAGTAATGAGTAGTATTTTTGACCTGCACATATTCATAACAAGTTTTATTCAAGGTGAAGCCAAAATCAAGGCAAATTAACTAATGTCGTTTCCAAATACTATAAACTGTTTGATTAGTACAAAACAAAAAATTCTTGAACTTTTAAAAGGAGAAATCAGAATTTGGAAACAATATTGGTCAGAAGTAGGCAAAAGCTCAAATCCAAACATATTTATATGATAACGTTTTGGATGTTACTTGGATGTTTGCTAGTAAGTAATGCTTCGTCGGAAAGGAGCTTCTCCTGCCTCAGAAAATTGAAAACATGTGTGGGGCTTAGCGTTGCTGCATATCAACAGACATATTGAAATTGACATTGAGCGAGTTGACCAGTTTCCCAAAAAAATCGGAAACGAACTTTTTTTTGAGATAGGCATCTTATATTTGAGATATTGCAATATAAAAGGTAATGTTTCAACTTAAAAAGCTTTTTACCTCAAAAAAAAGTATTTAGCTATTAGGTTTTATTTTTTATAACTGAAAAAATTATACGCAGTAACTCAAGCGCGAATTTCAATGGGGTAGGAAGGTAATTACACCCCTACCCTGGATTTAAATTTTTTAGGAAAACATTTACAAAATCAAAAGTAGGGTCTAAATTGCGGCGCAATAACACCTTTGATATTTGCGGTATTTTTTAAATTTTGTGTTAAAAATGGCATTTGTAGTGTCATTTTCTTAAAAATTTTCGCCTGCTGCGCTTTGATACCATTGATATATTTACAGTTTTAGTTTAATTTTAAATTTAAAAAAATGCATTTTTCAGTGCAATTTTCTTAAAAATTTTCGCATGCGGCGCTATGATACCGTTGATATTTACGATTATAGTTCAATTTGACTCAAACTTTCTCAAAAATTTTCGGCGCATTTAAACGTTTTTTAAAATAAAAATGTATGAAATAAACAACTCCCTGTAGATTTGAGGCCAAATCCGCGTAGTTACTAAGTTTTGTTGGCATATATTGATATCTTCCTCATAAAAGCTATGCTTTATGAGATATATAGATAGTTTTTTTTTCGTATCGAAACCACTCCCCCCCCCCTTTTCAAATGGCTGGGACCGCCACTGTCTTAAACGCGATAAACTTGTGTAGCTCTGTCGTCCACCAATTTGAAAGTGTATTTTGCTCAAATTAAAATAAACTTGCATTGTGTTAATCTTTCCCTTGCCAGCTCATCACTGATAAAATGTTGCACCAGCAACGGCGTATCCAGCTCAGGCGTCTGAGAGGGGGGTATTTTATTATACGGGGTATAAGTTCACATTTTGTTGGCCTGTTCAACTAAAAAACAACAAACACTTTTGCTGCGATTGTTGGCATGCTGCTTTCCGTAAAAGTCAAAGTGAAACTGAAATGCAATCGTCTAAAGTGTTGCTTTTATAGTTAGTTAAGAACAAAGAATTGAGATTAAAAGCATGTTCTCCGGTAGCCGTGATCGTCTAGTGGTTAGGACCCTACGTTGTGGCCGTAGTAACCCAGGTTCGAATCCTGGTCACGGCAGTGTGCAGTTAATGGTGGAGACAACTTTTTTGTTTTTCTGTTGCGAATTTAAAAACTCAGAAAATAAAATAAACAAATTTATTCTCAAAAGGACTTCAAATTGGGCACTTTACTGTAAACAATTTCGAAGCGAAATGGCATCAAAATTCGTTGCACATGAAATATTATCTAAAAAACAAAAATAGAAATGCATTTCCCTGGTGCAGCGCATCATTTTCCAAATTGAGGTGGACATAGTATTTCCATTTTCACGCCTGATCTTTCTCGAGAAAGGTTTTAAAATTTTAAAATTCACCCCAGGGCAACTTATTCCAGTCTTGCCGGAGTGCATATAGGACAACAATTTCTATATATAGTCGGGGGTCTTTTATATCTTTATAGGAAGATTTTTGGTGATTTTGTTTCAACGCGGTACACACTTAGGTATGACTTCGGGGACCACCAAATGAATATTAGTTTTTTCGGCGACGGCGTACGTTAGGCGTCGCGACGCTCTAAACTTTTTTTAGGACATAGTCAACATTTTAAAATTTTGGTTAAACCTCTTAAAAGGCTATGAAAAAATTATTTTTTTTTCTAAAAATTTACAAAAAAAATCTATTATCTATTTGTAAACGGGCGCTATTCGTCGATATAAAAAAAAATGCAAATTCATGCCACGGAAAAATCACAAAAAAATGGAAATTGACGCATGTTTAGAAAAAACCCGGCTGCTTAACTTCAAATTTTTTAATCCACATTTCCTTTACAGAACTGCCAAATACGTTTTTTAAAAGGCTATATAACACGCTAGAATATTAAATATAACAAGTCACGATGGGCCCACAAGTTTTAATAAAATTAAACTACGTACATAAAAAAAAGCTTTTTGCTAAAAACTTCAAAAATAACAAAAATTGTGTCACGCTTTACATTTCGTCGCGTATTTAGAAATTTTTCAGGGGATTCCTGAAATTTTTACAGCTGCTTGAAGGCAATGAATTGCCCTTTTAAAAAAACCAAATTTGAATCTTGGCCGCCTCCAGGATTTTTGTCTGTGATCTGTCAAACATAGATTATTTTTACAAGTCGTCCAATTTTACTTAAGAAAGCCATTGCTTCTTTTGTTATTTTATTCGGTTTTGAGTACGTAAGTATTTTTTACCGGTGTGGGTGCACCTAGAGGCCCTGTATACGATTTTTGACAGTTATTTTTTTTATTGTTTTTAAAAAATGGCATTTTGCTGTATCAACAACTGTAAAAATACGTGCCTCGACGAATTTGTATTGTTCCTTTGTCCAACGTAGAAAGAAACTCAGGAAAAGTGAAAAGAAAACATGCATTTACCAAGCTAGAAAATTAATAAAAATAGCTGAATTTGCGAGGTAAGTGAGCTACAAGCAGTAGGTACAAACATACGCATTTATCATGTACTTCGTTAATAAATAACACATTATGTTTCCATATTTTATTGTAAGAAAAAGAGTAACAAAAATATAGATCATAGGAGTCTTTATATTTTACCTATTATTTACATTCTTAATATCTACCGTGTGTATTCAGTGTTTGTTTTTGTTTTTTTTTGTCAAAGCTTGACATATTTTACTAACCAAAAAAAATCAATCTTTAAAAAACTGCCTGGGGAAATTATCAAAAGAGACAAGAAAACATCAGTCCATTTCATAAAATCCGTTTTACATGCAAATATGAAAAAAAAATAAAAAGAGAGGGCAATATGAGTTGCCCACCTCTGGTAAAACAATAACTGTAAAATGTATAGAGGGCCTCTAGGTGCACCTTATCGGCAATACGTACATAAAAATACTCGTCTCTCTTATCCATAATAATATATAGGAAGCCCAGAAAATCTTGGACTGATTTAATTTCCTAATTACTTTTTTGTTCCTTAGCCGAATTTTATAAAGTTTGGCATTTTAGAAAGTTAAAAGAACAAAGTTTACTACTTTTGTACAAAAGATGTAGAATATCAAAAATTCAAAATGGCGAACGTAATCAAAAATTTAGTCTGGAAAAAAAGATCTGAAACTTTTTTTCGACCACCCTGTAATTTTGTATTGCCAAAATAAAATTCGGTTAAGTAGTACAAAAGTTGCATTAGCTCAACAAATCGCATAACGTTACCACCAACAAATTATGTCCCTTTTTATTTACCAAGAACTTTCTTACTTCTTATCGGATTTTTACAGGTGTATCCTTTCCGCAAACGTAAATAAACCAAGTCCAAATGTCAAATGTCAAAAACCCAAAATGGCGAACATACCTAGTCAAAAATTACTTTTCCCAAAAAAAGGTCATTTTAACGCAAACGACGATTCTTATGCTTTTGTAGTACTTAACCGAATTTTATGAGTGATATCTCGTTAAACGTGAAATGCTTTTCTAGATTTGTAATAAAAGATAACAGGAAGGTCAAAAAAGTAATTTTTTGCTATGTCCGGTATCTTGGGTTTTTGACATTTGACGTTTTGACGGATTATTTATCTTTCCAGAAATAATATACATTTGTAAAAATCCGATAAGAAATAAGAAAGTTCTGAACATTTAAAATTGATTATTTTTTTATGCAATCAATCGGAAGTCAAAAATCATGTTTTGCATACCATATCAAGGGCCATTTCGTAATGACACATGACCGAGATACAGATGTCAAAATGACCCTATGTCCTAAAAAAAGTTTAGGGGGTCGCGACGCCTAACGTACGCCGTCGCCGAAAAAATTTATATTGGTTTGGTGGTCCCCGGAGTCATGCCTAAGTGTGTGCCATATTAGAACAAAATCGCTAAAAATCTTCCTATAGGTTTGAAAAAACCCCCAGCTAATAGGAAAAGGAGTGAACGAAACTTATTGAATTCGTCTGTCTTATTCCTGCCTTCAAACATTTGTTTTTCTTGTTTGAGGATTCGAGAGGGCAGATAAACTTGGTAGATAGATAGATAGACTTTATTGTTTCTAAAGAAATATTACAAACATTTCTTATAAACAAAGAGTTCAGGCCTTAAAATTATTTAAAAAAATAAGTAGAAAAATTAGAATTTAACTTCTAATAATACATCATATTAACATATAAGAATTTTTTTTTATTAATAATAATCAGAAATGTTGGATACCAAAAAAAAATCGTCTTGTAAAAAAGTGTAGTGCTTTTATAGTCGGGCCATCAAACACAATGTAAACTACTTATGCTGAAATCAGTGGCGTACGCAGAAATTGTTTCTTAAAGGGGCTTTATCTTCGGCGAAGCTAGGTAGAGGGACATCAAGAAAGGGAGAAAATAAAAAAATATCAAAATTAATTTAAAGTAATGTAAAATTGTGATAAAATTACCCCGCAGGCAAAAATGTTCGACAAATAATGTAAAATAATGCAAAAAATGACACCGCAATTGAACATTTTATGAAAATAAAAATAATATAAAGTGGACCAGAAGTTGCACCGCGCTGCTGCTGGCGAAGTTTTTTTTTTAAAGAAATGGACATTTGGTTTTAACAAAATATTTTAAAGTGTAGCACAAGTTACGCCGCAAGCAAAATTTTTTGCAAAAAATGTATCTTGTTTGTCCATTATTAAATAAAAATCTTGAATTCTTATCTAAAAGTTTTAGGTGTACGTTTTTAATTTGCGTATTTTGCGACGTGATTTTTAACCAATGTATACGCTGGTGTGCACAAGACAAGTAAATTATTTGTAGATCATTCAAACATGCTGATCGGTCATCAAAACTCCTATTTAGTTAATTTACAGCTTGTTGTACCATTTTCAAACAAACAGTCTGTTACGTAAACTCCGGTTATTTTTTAAACTGAGTTTAATTTTCTGGCTGTTGCACCAACAAAAACTAACTGACGTTTAACTAACACACGTTTAGATTTATATCTTGGAAACTTCACGTTTTGAAACATCAGCGGATATCAAAATGTTCAACTAACCAGATTAGGTATTGTTATTCCTAACCCTATTTTTGACAGTTTTTTGATTATTTTGAGTTAGTAATTTTTTATTGATATACACTTAGAACATTGAACTACTAGAAGGAGTCTGGTCTGTCTGGTTACATTGGTTGTTTGAGTGCAACATCTACAGTGGGGAAAGGGGAGAAAAAAATCTGTGTTGTCAATTTTAATAACAGAATTATGCAACAAAAAACTTATTAAATTTGAATTAAGTTTTGACGCTTATTTATTAATTAATTAATGAGGTGTAAGATATATGTTAAAAAAGCTAATATACACAATATATAATAATCACAACCTATTTGAAACTTTCGACGTTTTTTGAAAATTTAACATGTGTTTTCCTTAAAAATCTTATTTTGTAGTTAACGTGGCAACATTGATTGTTTATTGCGGTTTCTCGATTTTTCCTGGAATGTCATTATTGTTTTTAAAGATTCAGCACTTGTCAATAGTGTTTTTTTGATATTTTTGTGAAAAGTTTGTGGCGAAAAATGGTTCCGAAGTGTATCACTATATGCAAGTTGAAACAGAAGCCGAGGTGCCGCAGTATTTCGTTTCACAGGTACGTTAAATTAAAATATTAACGAAATATTGTGTTAGAATTCGTCATATTTGGCCATTCTTGGTAAATAAAGGCAGGAAATCTGTGTTGCCGGATTTCCATAGCACCTTTTTCTTATTTCTATAGTTGTACATCCTACTTAAATACATTTTTAGGTTTTTTTTAATAGAAACATAGATTCTTATTACTATATCTAGACCATTTAGTTAAATGGAACTAAAAATTATTCAAGGTATTTTAAATATTAAAAACAGGAGAAACGTATTAGGTTAACATGACAACAATGAAATGAAGATGTTGAACTCAAACACCCTGCACTAGGTCTGAGAAAAAGCTCCTTCTAGTAGTTCAATGTTCTAAGGATATACAATTTAAAAAAAAATAGGACAACTAATGAAGAAAACCATATAATAATAGACATTACATTCTGATATAAAAATATTATTGAAAACATTCAAATCCTCCCTCAAATCAATAAGTGAATAATATTGAAAGAGCAATCCACGCGATATTTAAGGTTTAAACAGATGTTACAAAAACATCCCTGGATGAAAAGAATTTACATATTCTTTTAGGCAAAAACTACCTAAACCCGAATCTTTAATATGGCACCAGTAACCCCCGAAGAAATAGAAAAAAATCTAAAATTATTAAAAAATAAATCATCAAAGGGTAAAGACGGAATTCCTATGTTTGTATTAAAACGAGTTTCAAAATATTTAATAGAACCTTTGACGTTCTTAATAAATTTAAGTATGAATAAGTGTTCGTTTTCAAGTTGTCTAAAGGTTGCGACTGTCACCCCAGTTTATAAAAATAAAGGCTTTCCGCAAGATTTTCCAAATTACAGACCCATATCAGTTCTTTCACCGTTTTCCACGCTTTTTGAAAAAATTATTACTAATAGATTGTTTAGTTTTCTGGATCGATTTAATATACTAATACCAAACCAACATGGATTCAGAAAAAATAAATCGACAGAAACTGCGACAAACGACACCTTAAATGTAGTTTATTCTGAGCTTGACAAAGGTAAACATGTTGCTGGAATATTTTTTGACCTAAGTAGAGCTTTTGACACAATATTAATTTTTTATTAAGTAAACTTTATAACTGTGGTGTTAGAGGAGAACTTTTAGACTTTATAGCAACGTTTCTTAAAAACAGACATTTAAGAGTAAAGATGGAAGGGAAATTTTCAAAGGAGTACAAATGCGACACGGGTGTACCTCAGGGGTCTGTTTTGGGACCGCTGTTATTTTTGTTGTACATAAATGATCTTGCTCAACATAATAAACTGGGTTTCTGCACTATTTTTGCTGATGACACAACTATAATTATATCAGCAACTTCCTTAATAGAACTTGAAAATCTAATAAGTCAAGTAGTGTCTGGTTTTTCAGATTGGTGTTTCAAAAACAAGCTTATTTTAAATGCAAGTAAAACAGAAATTGTTTATTTTTCAAAAAGGCGAGCAAGACCAGAATTTGATTTAGCAAAAAATATTAAATTTACAAAGTCTGTTAAATTCTTGGGTACATATACTGATGAGAATCTATGCTGGGATCTTCAGATTGATTATGTTTGTAAAAAACTTGTAGGTACATGCTATGCAATACGCCAACTTAAAAACTTTGTTACAACCAAAGACCTACTCACTGTTTATTACACATTAGGCTACTCATATTTAAGTTATAACATACTTGCATGGGGAGATTCCTCAACTGTAAGTAGGGTCTTCATTCTACAAAAGAGATTAGTGAGAACTATATTTAATATAAATCCTAGGGAATCCTGCAAAAACTATTTTATTAAAAATAATATCTTAACAGTCTACGGTATATATATATATATAAAGCAATAAAATATGCTAGGTCAAAAATAAACAACTCTCCATCTCAGTTTACAAAAGTCTCTGATATCCACGAGCACAATACTCGAAATGGTCAACTTTTGCGCTTGCCAAAACATCAAAATTCGTTTTTTAAGAAGTCTCCATACTACATAGCCATTAAATATTACAATACCTTTATGTTTTATAGAGAAATTAAGAAATATTTAGTGGCGAAAGCTTTTTATTCATACAATGAATACTTAAAACAATAGCGCTTTTTTTCCCCAAATATTTTCGTTCTTCGTCACTTCTGCTTCTCTTGTATTTTTTTTTAATAATTAGTGTGTTAGTGTTTATGTAATTAAAAAAAAAACTCTTTTTTCGTATAATTAAATACACATAATTCAATTATACGAAAAAATAATTATGTTTCTTAAGCATGTAACTGTTAGTGCTGACTTTAAAACTGTATTAGTCTATTTATTCATTTACAATTATGACACGGGCACCCTGTGCTTAAAATTTAAAATATAAGTTTGACATGTATATTCTATAACATTTATAGGCCAAAGTACAGAATAAATTGAATTGAATTGAACTGTGTTCTTAGTTTTAAAAATTTGATACTTCAAAACAAAGTGATCTCTTTATTTAAAGTTATTTTACATATATCCATTTCTAGATGTCTCGACTAATATTCAGATCTTGGTTAGATACAAAATAAAGATACGTTATTGCTTTAAATAAAAATATATGTATTTTAGTTTTTAGTCTCAATCAGCCTACATTTATTTTTATAAATAATTTGAAATATTAAAAAAAAAACTTAACAAAAATAGATAGGTCTTGACTCGGGTCTTGATTTAATTTGGAAAGCCTCTACGTCATTTTCGAATATCAGTTTGTCCCAAATTTATTAATTTATTAAAACAGCATAAACCACGCTGAGAACTCTTCTTCAATTTGTTCCAAATACACATCTTGACTTGTAAATTCGAAAAAAATATAAAATTATGATTATTATGAATTATTCCAGAAATCGTCTTCGAACATTGTTTTCCAAAAAAGGGACACTATTTACCATCTTCCAAATGGTAACAAAAACAAAAAAACTTCAAAAAATAACACCTAATTGGGCCTTTTAATTTAAACCTCGATTAAGACCGCTGAAACTCCTGTTAAAAAATGGTTCAAAGGGAATTGACCATTTAACCGGCGTTTAACGTTAAACTCGGATTAAAACTGAATGGTGCAACAGGCGGTAAGAAGTCTATTTTTATTGAATCACGATCATCAAGATCTAAATGGTTATTTTTGCCCTTCCTTTACATAAAGTAGCGTTTTTCATAACATCTTTATACGTTTGTACTAAAATTACAAAAATTATACATTTCATTCCAATTGGAATTTTTTGCAAATATTAGGGATATAAAGTATATACAATAAATCTCTAGATAATCCATTTCTGTACACTGAATTTGTTTTGGATTTTAACCAAAAGACATATTTACCAAAAATACAATTTTTATCTGTTCCTTTGTTTGTCCGTCCGTTTGTTTGTTCAGTACTGCATTACTTGGATTCCAAGGCAGACGCTTTATTACATCAAAGTCGGTTTACAAAAACCAAAGTTATGACGATTTAAAGTAAATGTGAAAGTAAATACTCAGCTAGTATAGAACTACATATTTACTACAAAAAAATATTGATTATAATTTTCCCGAACCTTAAAATATTAGAATTACAAAAGTATCGAAAATAATTTTCTAGAAACGAAAAACACCCGAACCACAAATTGATAGAAAATAATATGCCCGATCCTTAAATGGGCTGGTGCTGTATTCTTGACACCCGTTCCCGTGAATGTGAACAAACTTATCACTTCTCGCTTGCTTTAAACCATGTAAAAAGTGAGAGAGGCAAATACTCACCGGTGACTACTCACCTCACAGGCCGCCAAGAATACGGGCCCAGAACCACAATCCATCCGAATCGCTGTTTTTATTTTGCGTCAAATTTAAATCTCTAGAGCGCCGTAGGCTCTGACTGTCTAACTGTTTATCAAATCTAGTGATTCATGTTTCATATTATGAAAAAATTTGGGAGTAGGGGGTGGTTGAGGGATTTAAAGGGGGTAAATTAATACAATATCACAACTTACTTCGACTCTTCCCTGGCGTAAGCCTGGCAACGTAGCAATTGAATTCGTGGCTATCGGTTCAAATCATTTTTGGACAGATTGGTGTTCTTGAATTTTGTGGTCCAGCATTATTATGTTTCTATTAAATTATTTTCGTTAAAAATATTTTCTGACATTTTGTGTTTCTATAAAAATATGTTTCCTTTAAATTTAATTCTATGCATATATTTTGTAGCGATTTGATTTTCCCTTCATTTAATTTTCGAGACATTTTTTTCGGACCAATTATTTTCTTTTCTTTTAAATTCTGACAAATTATGTTCCTGCCAAATTTGATTTCGGGTTTTTTATAGCGACCCAATCAAACAATTTTTTTCTGATCAGGCTAATATAAAGAATATTATGTGTTATAGATCCCAAAACAGTTTTTACCTCTATTAAACGAAGCACTGGATAAAGGAGGATCTGCTTTTACATACCTTCAACAAGTTCTTTCAAAACTAAGTGATGCTAAACTGAAAAGGAATGTTTGTTGGACCTCAATTAAATAAGGATGAACAGTTTCAAGAAAAAGTAAAAGTTTTGTGCGCTAGTGTATTTTAAAAGAAGAAAGAATTAAATTATACAAGAGGTTTTAGGTTTAGAACTATCAAAAACCTGTATTTTAAAGAAGACCTGCTTTAAAGTTACAACAGAATGGGTTGTCTCTTAAAATACACTATTTGCAGGCTTATATACATTTTCTGTCAAATTTTGGGTAATGTTAGTGATAGGCAAGGTGTTAGAGAGGAGGATTCTTAACAATTGCCAGCGGGTTACAGGCGTAATGGGGGACTAATGTTGGTTTCTTATAAGGGAAAGTATAACTGCTTATATATGCGAAAATCAGTATTTGTAGAGAAGTAAATGAAATATTTTCCAGTTCTAATATTTGGGTGTTTTGATAGTTTTTATTTTAAATTAAAAAATTTTATTTATCATAAAAAATAGGATAAATTATTACATTTTGTAAGTCAAAACTCCCATACGTTGAAAAGCGATATCTCTGCACTAGTGCGATCATCTAATTTTACATTACAAAAAAGATATGTGAGTAAAACAATCTTTAAATTTACTTCCACTGTTCGATAAAGCTCGTTACGTGTTCGATAATGTCCCAAAAGTGTCTAATAAATTGCATGCATATCACTAAAGGCCCTGATTACACCCCTCTCTTCTTTATTAATCGTAAAAACCGTATTTTAAACCCACTTTGCATAAGTAATACAAAACCTTAAATGTTATCAGATCTTGCGTCGTGTTCGCGAAAATTATTACTTTGTTCATCTCCCGTTGTTTTGCCCATGCTATTGTGTTTACGAAAATTTACAGCACTTCCGCGTGAAATTCTAGAATTATTCTCAACTGCATTATTTAGCCCATATTCTTTGGCTAAAATGTTTTTGGTATGCTATCAATGCATCTTGTTTATGCGTGAAAATATTCTACACAATTTAGAAATTTATTACCCTCTGACGTTAGGAAACACGAGAGTGCTTTTTTAGTCCACTATACCAATATGGTATGGGGGACTATTTAAATCGTGAATTTTGATTTTTCTTAAATTTACCAAAAATGAGTTACTAAGGTTCCAAAACACCATAATCGACGAAAAAAAAAGTTGTCTGCCGGTATGTCGGTCTGTTGTCTGTCTGTATACACGATAACTCAAGAACGCCTTAATCCATTTTAACGAAATTTGGTACAAAAATCCTCTATCGGCTGGCCATGAACTGATCAACTTTTGGGTAGGGTGATAGGAGGTTGAAGGGGGATAAAATATTTAAAAAAATTGTAACTTTGGAACAAAAGCAAGTGGCGATATACGGCTTTCGGATTTAAGTTTGCATGAATATGGACTACAAATTTTGTTACAAAGTCCAAATTCGTGGGAGCTTTAGTTTCCGAGTTATTTGAAAAAACGTTAAAAGATATAAAAGAAATCATAACTTTAGAAGTAAGGCAGCTATTGATATGCGCTTTTCAGATTTTGGTTTTCGTTATAAGTTTCAAATCTTTGGAAGCTACAGTTTTGGAGATATTTTCATTTCTTTTCAACATAAAATAATTGATTGTATGGTAGACCATCTGTGCCCTCTAGCACCAATTTTTTAAGGTTGCGATCCAATTTTTGTTAAACACTTCACACCCAACTAACATTTATAGTAACAGATACATGGATAAAAAAATCGCGTTAAATTATTTTTATCTTTCTCTAAAATACTTTTTTTAGTACTGCTTTCTTTTTTCAACATCCTTTAACATTTTTTATTTTTACAGATAAAAAATATTTTTTGGCAGTACTTTTTTAAACACTAATAAACAGTGAAAACTTGAAAAAAGTGATGTTTTTACGAGGGTTTTTATTCTAAGCCCCTCTGCACACCAACGCGTGCCCACCCTGCTTCAAAAAATGCACCATGTGACTGAACATATATTTCCAATGGTTTTAAATGCAGAGTCGTATCGGGTATAAGAACCGACATTTTGGCAACAAAACTATAAAATTATGGCTTCAAAATGTGAAAAACCTTCAAAACAATCTGATGAACAAAAAAGTTACCGCTTAAATTAAGCTAACATATTTTAGGCCTAAAATTACCATCATGACCGTACGAAAAGTGCGCTGGTTTTGCATTTAAGAATTGAGACAAAATTACAAAATATATTAAATACTTCAAGCCGTGGCGGTCCCAGCCATTTAAAAAGAGGGGGGGGGCGGTTTCGATACGAAAAAAATCTAGAATAAAAGCATAGCTTTTATGAGGAACATATCGATATATGCAAACAAAACTTAGTAACTACAAGCGCGGATTTGGTCTCAAATCTATGGGGGAGTACTCAGACTTTAACTTGTTTATTTCATACATTTTTTTATTTTAAAAAATGTGTAAATGGGCCGAAAATTTTTGAGAAAATTACATTAAAAATGCAATTTTGTAGTCGAATTAAACTAAAATCGTAAATATCAACGGTATCATAGCGCCGCAGGCGAAAATTTTTAAGAAAATTGCACTGAAAAATGCATTTTTTGATTTAAAATTAAACTAAAATTGTAAATATATCAATGGTTTCAAAGCACAGCAGGCGAAAATTTTTAAGAAAATGACACTACAAATGCCATTTTTAACACAAAATTAAACTAATACCGTAAATATCAAAGGTGTTATAGCGCGGCAATGTATGCCCTTTTGATTTTCTAAAGCCGGGGTAGGAGGGGTTACCTAACTCCCTATCCCCCTGAAATCCGTGCTTGAGTAACTACGTATAATTTTTTTAGTTATAAAAAACATAGATAACAAACAAACTAAAAGCAAATCCTAATAGCTAAATACTTTTTTTTTTGAGGTCTATGATGATGACTCGCTCAATGTCGGTTTCAATATGTCTGCTGATATGCAGCAACGCTAGGTCCGTCAGACGAAGTACTTATGTTTTTAATCTTCTGAGGAATGAGAAGCATCTTTCTGACGAAGCATTACTTACTGCCAAACATCCTAGAATGTATTAATCAACGGAAAAATATTGCCAAACTTGTTCACTGCCTAAAATAGTTATCTGACCAATATTGTTTCCAAATACTGACTTATCCCTATAAAAGTTCCAGAATTTGTGTTTTGGATCAATCACACAGTTTATAGTATTTAGAAACGACTTTAGTTAATTTTGCCTTGATTTTGGTTTCACGTTGTATAAAACTTGGTTTGAATATGTTCAGGTCTAAAACGTTTTTATAAATAGAAACTCTATAATAAGTACTGTTCTCTATTTCCAATGGTTTTCGCGGTAAGTACGTCATGCGTGTGTTTATGCTTGGTGTGACAAATTGAAGGTGGAGGGATTCTAGAATATTTTTAATGGAATTTTCTGCAATTTATCGTTTTTTCCCCAAAGATTTCAGGGTTATCACCAGTATCTTTGTTGTCTACTTTTTTCTGGAGCAAAGGAAGAAGGGAGGCGTTCGCCCCCACCCTGGGACCGCCACTGCTTCAAGTTTCTAAAGGAAAAAGACTAGATAATCTTCTGAAATCAACTAATTGTGTTTTAAACGATTTCGCCTGGAAACAATGTAACCTACCAGTAAAACTAGGGGGCTTGGGAATCCGTGACTCGTCTTCTTTATGTTTTTCTGCCTTTTTAGGTTCAGTTTCAAATTCATCACATTTAGTATCGAGTATTCTTCCTTCTAATATTCTCAACTATCAAGATATATCCGTTTTAGAAGCTATAGCGAAATTTAAAAATTTAACTAATCGCGCTTTGGCCCTTGCAGAAATCCCTTCACCATTGGAGCCTTCCGGTATTAGTAGGAGAGATGGAAAACGAGTTGACGGGATGTCCCCTGGAGGGCCGGTAGAGCTCTTTTATGGGATGCTAGCAGAGCATGGTGAACAAGCAAAATTTCCTAAATACGGAGATTTAACTGATAGATTTATTTTTGTACCTTTTTGTGTTGAGACGTTTGGTCCTTGGGGTGGTGAAGCAAAAAAACTTTTATCAGAGATCTGCGGAAAAATAAATTCTAAAAACGCAAAAAACTTCATTACTCAGAGGATCAACATTGTCATTCAACGCGGAAACGCCGCAAGCGTATTAGGCACTATCCCGTCTGACCCTGACCTGAAGAGGATTTTGTTGTGTAAGTATGCCTGGGTAGTGTGATTGTTTTTATGCTTGTTTTGTGGTTGTTTGTTTTTTATAGCTTTTTATTATTTTTTATAATAAACTTAAGAAAAAAGATAAGTTTTTATTATTTATTTTGAAACTCATGTTTTAGGAAACGCCCTACGTATATTTTGTGTTATGATTTATTTAAGTACAAATTGTTTATTTTTCTTTTAAATTATAATTTTGTTATTTACCAATTTTATTGAACCAATTTACCACACTCAAGAATATAACGTTTTTGTTCCATGTGATCATTCGCCGGGCCCTAATTCTTGAGCAGGGAACGACACAGATTTGTGTCGTATGATCCCACGTCGAACACAATTCGTATTCTTGAGCGGTGATCGCTCATTTTATTCTATCAAAAATTGGGTGTTCGCGCTCCCCGAGTTCAAAGCCAGGGATCGGTCATATTTTTTAGGCACGCATACGCGTAAAATGTAAAGGGTGGGCCAAAAAATCTTGAACACTTTTGAATTTGCTATAACTTTTGATCGAACGAAAAATGTTTTGACTTTTTGGAAAGACAAGACATGAGACTTTTCCTATCCCGTCCAAAATTTGACATTTCCTAAAGATCCAAGATGGAGGACCGTTTTAAATAACGGGAAATTTTCACCCCTCCTGCAAAAAAAATATGTGCGGCACTGGAGAAAATCCAAGTCATTGTGACAAAAGCCTTATGTATTCTCTTTATACCAAGGCATCACTTAATTAAATCGGTTTAGAAATAAAAAAATACGGGCTTTTATATTGAGTGGAGCTGTTTGCTGTAACTTTAGATAGAAGTACAAGACTTAAAGCTTTTTAAATAATGGGTAATTTTCACCCCCCTCCTCTTCACCGAAAAAAAAATTATGTTTGGTACCTATACTGAACCCTGCTGCATATATGAAGGTATCACTAAATTAAATCGGTTAAGAAATTAACAATTGATCATCAAGTATGGTGACACAAACTAAATGCCCTTTTGCTTAAAATTTTTCTGTTTCTGCATATAAGAAAATGTCGCAGATTTTATTAGGCGCATTGAGTGGCCTGCTAACAGCCCCGACTTAATGGGGAGATTTAGAAAAAGAAGTGTACAGAAATGGTCGCAGCTACGGCGACATTAACGAACTGTGTCGAGGTATCACAGAGGCCCATCGAAGTTTTCCCCAAAGAAACATTACTAATGCTTTTAATAAATGGCGTAACGATTTGCGTACTGTTGGAGATCAGCTTAGAAAATCTGAGTATCCCGATCTAGATTATTATACGTTAAAAGTATAAGTGTGCAAAAAAATTTATAAAAAATATAAGTGTTTGATGATTAATATCAAAGTAAACTCAGCTTAAGCTCGGCCAAATAACCAATACATGCCATTCTAGCTAAAAATCATCAGTTTAAAACCACAGCAATTTTGTTTGAAAGTTTGAGACAATGATGTGTTTGAAATTAACTCTGTGTTTCGGACTTCCATTGTCTATATTTTATTTATACACGACGTTTCGATCAGTACAATCTCTGATCGTCTTCAGGGCAAACTACAATCAATTCCTAAGGCTACGTGCTTATATACTGTGAGAAATCACTCAACCTTGAAGTTTAAGAAGTTGTCTCCGCCCAAGGAGGGGCTTCCAAATATTTGGGATTTCAACACTTGGTTTACTGAAAATACCCTGATTCTGCCCAATAAAGGCAGCTTCAAGGAATTTTCGTTTCTTCCAGTGTGACTCCTTGCGCAAAACCTTTGCTTCTGCCCACTTCATTCGGTGTTGTTTTGACCATGCATGTTCGGCGATTCCTGATTTCGTGGTTTCACCTTTTTGGGTATTCGTCAGATGTTCCTTAAGCCTAACAGATAGTGGTCTTTTAGTTTCGCCTATGTATGATTCACCACACTCACAAGGAAATTGGTAAATGCATTCCTTATTTTGTTTGTTCTCTGGTTTTGTTTTACTAAGAAGGCTTCTAATTGTATTACTAGATTTAAAAGCTGTTTTAATATTAAAGTTTTTCGCTACTCTTCGAATTTTCTCTGATACTCCTTTAACATATGGGATTGTAAGGAATGCATTTGCCTGATTTTGGTCTTACAGAGAACAAACAAAATAAGGAATGCATTTACCAAGTTCCTTGTGAGTGTGGTGAATCATACATAGGCGAAACTAAAAGACCACTATCTGTTAGGCTTAAGGAACATCTGACGAATACCCAAAAAGGTGAAACCACGAAATCAGGAATCGCCGAACATGCATGGTCAAAACAACACCGAATGAAGTGGAGGAGGAGTCACACTGGAAGAAACGAAAATTCCTTGAAGCTGCCTTTATTGGGCAGAATCAGGGTATTTTCAGTAAACCAAGTGTTGAAATCCCAAATATTTGGAAGCCCCTTCTTGGGCGGAGACAACTTCTTAAACTTCAAGGTTGAGTGATTTCTCACAGTATATAAGCACGTAGCCTTAGGAATTGATTGTAGTTTGCACCTGAAGACGATCAGAGATTGTACTGATCGAAACGTCGTGTATAAATAAAATATAGTCAATGGAAGTCCGAAACACAGAATTAATTTCACAGCAATTTTATTACAAGTCACAATTTTTATTGAAAACGCTGAAAATCATGACACTAACTTGTTTACTTCTTAACTGGTTTAAGCATGTAATACCTCCATATACCTAGCAGAGATGGGAGGTCGAATGAACTTGATTTTGCATTGTTACTTTTTTAGGGGAGTAAAATTACCCAATGGTTAAAGCGTGTTAAAGCTGTCCGCCATCTTGGAAGTTCGAAAAATGTCAAAGCCGCAAGTTTTGATTAGCCAAAAATGTTTAAAATCAAGTAATCTGATCAAAAGTTAAAGCAAATGGCGATTTTTTTTGCAAATGACAATGTCTCTTAACCGATTTAATTAAGTAATGCCTTGGTATAGAAATCATACAAAAGGCTTTTGTCGCAATGACTTAGATTTTCTTCAGTGCCGCACGTATTTTTTTTACAAGGGGGGGGGTGAAAATTGAAAAAAAAAATATTCAAAACAGTCCGCCATCTTGGATTTTTGCGAAATTTAAAATTTTGAACCGGATCGCAAAAGTTTCATGTCTTGTCTTTCCAAAAAGTTTAAAAAATTTGAAATCGAGCAATTCGATCTAAACTTATAGCAAATTTAAAAGTGTGCAAGATTTTTTGGCCAACCCTATATATTTTTGAAGAGGTTTTAGGAAAAAGCATCTTTTCTTCGGGGAATGAGATCATTCCCCGGGATTGAGGGATCGTTCCTTCTCATGGGATTCAAGAATTAGGCCCCTGGGCGCGAGTCGTGCATCAGGCATGCATACAACCCTGATTTTTAAATTATCTCTTTGTTTTTCTTTACGTTATTATTGTTATACATTTTGCGATCCTTGCAAAATGATACTATCTTATAGTTTTATGTTATAATGGATGAGGTAAATCAATTAAATATCAACTCAATTCAAATGCACTTACTTCCTGCTAATTGGCGAATAAATCTTAAATGCTAATGCACTATTGCATCGATTCTGTCATCGTTATTGATACTTGGATCTTCTCTAGAAACTAGACACCAAGACACCTCTTTAGTATTTTTGCTTAATTAAATACACCTACTGAAATCAAGAATACCAGTTCTAGAATAAATTGAAGCGTTGCGTTGGTTGCATAGGTTGGGCTTTCAATGATCACCTTAAAATTAAAAAAAAGGTAACCAGTTAATGGTTATTAATCATATCACCTGGATAGTGACAAATTGAATGTTTATTTTCGCATTAAAATTCCACCTTTTTCATTTTAGTTTTAGAATTGCTACTTTTTAACAGACTCGTTCAATTCTTACTCATGACATAACATTTTTTTTTATCTCAAGAGTCGTTTTCTCACCTCAATTAACCTAGTGACCCCACTCCAAGAAAATCAAAATTTAGTTATGCCATAATAATGTGCTAATTTCGTCCCCAATCAAAAAATTTTGTGCTCCTCTGTTTTCTGAGAAAATCGAAAAAGAAAATGGGGTAGCTAGATTAATATTAACTTAGCAACCCCACCAGGAAATATGGCGCCAAACTAAAATTTTTTTCTCTGTTTATAAATAAATAAATAAATAAGAATAATATTGTTCTCGAGGAAAAAGCCCTCAAGTCGGAGAAAACGACCTCCATTAACCTAGCGACCCCAGAAAATCAAAATCGAATTTTTCATTTTAAATTAGGTTTTTTTTTTTTTAAAAAAAAAGGTGGGGTAGCTAGGTTAATATTAACTTAGCGACCCCAATTTAAAAATTTCAAAAACCATTATTATCTACAAATTATGTGCTAATTTCGTCCCTAATTAAAAAATTTTGTGCTCTGGTTGCTGAGAAAATCGAAAAAAAAGGTGGGGTAACTAGGTTAATATTAACTTAGCGACCCCAATTTAAAAATTTCAAAAACCATTATTATCTACAAATTATGTGCTAATTTCGTCCATGCTCAGAAAATTTTCTACTTCTCTGGCTTCCAAGAAAATCAATAAAAAGGATATTAGATTACATCATTTGTAATAACCTAGCATTCGCAATCTGAAGTATGATTCCAAAGTAAAAGTATATTATTACAAAATTATGTGCTTCATGGATGACACTTATGACATAATTTTAAAACCAATAATTTTTAGTTTGGCGCCATATTTCCTGGTGGGATTGTTAAGTTAATATGAACCTAGCTAACCCACTTTCTTTTTCGATTTTCTCAGCAACCAGAGCACAAAATTTTTTAATTAGGGACGAAATTAGCATATAATTAGCACATAATTATGGTGTGGTTAAATTTTGATTTTCTGGGGTCGCTAGGTCGTTTTCTCCGACTTGAGGGCTTTTTCCTCGAGAACAATATTATTCTTATTTATTTATTTATTTATAAACAGAGACAAAATTTGTCAGTTTTAAGGTATACTCTAATTTCTTTCTTTTTCGCATTGAGTTTCTAAGAAACTTGTTTTGGAAAAGAAAGAAATGGTCAAGTTACACTCATTACTAATTTTAATCTTAATCTAACATTTTATGAGTGATGTATCCACTTAAAAAATTCTAAAATATTACAAGATAAAATAGTGGTATAGCTAGTATTGGTATAAGTATAAGTAATAAATACAATAAAATATTCTTAAATTTTAATTGAAAATAGTAATTAAAAAGTTTTAAAAACAACTGCACTTTTTTAAATGATTATGACTTCGCGGAAAATTATTCGATTTTAATAATATTTAGCTTTTTAGAAAGCCAAAGCTTCAAAATTTATAGGAGCAATGTCAAACTTGACATTTCCTAAAAATCCAAGATGGCGGACCTACTTAAAAAATAGGCATTTTTAACCGCCCTAGATATTTTTTTGTGTGCGACACTGTAATAAATCTGAAACATCGAAGTCACATTCTTTCGAAGCACATCGATGTAACATTTAAAAAATTCGGACAAGAAATAAGGAAGTTTGCAATTTTTAAATAGACCAGAGTTTGCCTGCAAAAACAAGCTCATTAAGAAAAAATTTACTTGTTTAAAAAGCAATAACTTTTTCAAAAATTGATCGATTTTAATTTTTTCTTAATAAGCTTGATTTTGCAGGTAGACTCTGTTATATTTAAAAATTCCAAACTTCCTTATTTCTTGTCCAAATTTTCAAAGTGTTAAATCCACGTGCTTCAAAAGAATGTGGCTTCGTAACCGATATTTCAGATTTATTACAGTGTCGCACACAAAAAAATTTCTAGTCTGTTTGATATTGGTGCTATAAATTTTGAAGCTTTTGCTTTCTAAAAAGCTATCTATATATTATTAAAATCGGACAATTTCCCGCTTATCGTCATTTAAAAACGTCCGGTTTTTTGGCACACTCTATAAAATAAAATTCATCTATAGGGTAGTTTTGTATCAATATTATTGCTTATTATCCATTTTCTCAGTTTGTGTTTTATTTTGTTGTAATTCTTCCGGTTTTTTAATCGGGTTCTTTCCCGAATCGAACATATACGTGTTGTAATCCACGGCTTAATTTTATTGTGTTTATAAATGATTCTCTTAATATATTTGTGTCCTTTTGTGTAAGCACATTTTCCCATTTTTCAGCTTTTAATTTTTCCTGTAGTTGCTCATAGTTTATTTTATCCTCAGATTAATATTAGTCTGAGATTTTATCAATTTTTTTAATCTTGTAATTTTTGCTGCATTCTGAGCTTTGAGTTCAATATTCAATAAAATAGGGTAGTGGTCAGTTGTGTCGTCTTTTAGAATAAGAGTGTTTATAGATTTGCCATTTACAGATTTTACAAAATAATGATCTATACATGACATTGTTGATCAATCTACTCGGATTTCATGCGTGGTGACGTCATTTATTAGCGAAAAATAACCGTGCTGATACAACGTATTTAAATATGTATTTGTAGTTTCCGTCTGCCGCAAAAGGTTTATGTTTATATCTCCTGTAAATATTTCATACTCGAATTTAGTATTTGCAATTCGTTTTAGAAATATTTTAAGGTTAAGTAAAAATTGTTTTTCGGGTATCATGCTGTTAATCTCTAAATTACGGCTAGACCGATTTGCTTGTAATTTTTCCTAATAAAACATTTAATAAATTTACGTTCATCTATGAATCTATGAAAATGAGCACGGAATCCCTCAGGGAAGCATTTTAGGGCCACTACTATTTGTTTTATGTATTAAGGATGTTGTTGATGTAGTCGAAGAAACCAAAATTCATTTATTTGCGGATGACAAGTTGTGCTATGTAACTGTATCCAACTTTTCTAAGTTAGTAACAGCTCTAAATAGGGACTTGCAAAGAATTGCAATACTCAAAGAAACATTCTCGTTAAATCGCAGAGGAGAAAATAGGGTGAGTTAGTAAGTTTAAATATTTGGGGGTCCTGATAGATGATAAGGTTAGGTTTAAAGCACACGTTAGTTAGGTTTTCTCCAAATTAGCTTCCAGATATGCTATTTGTTTAGATGCTCCAAGTATTTGACTTTTTCGACTAAAAAGATAATATACAACACCTTAATTCTTTCACATTTCAACTATTGTGCTACAATTTATATACTCTAGGCAAAAATGAAATAAACCGTTTGCAAAAATTAGAAAATCGCGCAATGAGAATTTTTTTAGGCTGCAATGGAGTTTATGAGTACTTTTAATTTATAGTGCTGGTGTTTATTTTTAAAATTAAAAGATCTTGTCCATCTTACTTACAAAATAAAATTGTACATCAATCAAATACACCAAGTTAATACAAGGCAACAAAATAACTTTTACTTACCACAGAGGATGAATTAAAGAATGCAAGCACACTTAATTCCTCTAAATCTAGGCTTAGGGTATACTTATTAAAAAATGTGATATTTACAAAGACTAGTTAAGTTCCTATTGCTCTATGTGATGTAAGATTTTAATAATGTATGTTTAATACTTTTAACTTAATATTTAAACCTATTTATTTTAACCTGTTAGTGTCCCTGTATATTTTGTTAGCACTTAAGAGCTTTTATATGTATTCGTTTGTCTTAATGTTTTGTATAGATTTTGTTGTTCTATGTTTTACGCAGCATTTTATTTTTATGTATTTGATTTATACTGCTTGTCAGAAATTTTAATTTGTAACCATCTCTATTTAAGTGTTAATTAGTTCATAAACATTTTACATATTTAATTTACATTTAATTAATAGTTAGAGAAAAATTCTGTACTTTTACAGAGTCTTATTGTTAGTTATATTGGATTTTTAAACTAGATTGTTATATAATAATAATAATAATGCTTTATTTAGCATGAAACTAATAATAGTTAGAACATAATTAGCTGTACTTTCTTTGTACCTTTGTTAAATAAAGAATTTTATAAAAAAATAGTACAACAAATTCGGAGCTAACCAATATTTTGCTTTTAACATACACCCTGCACCCATCCCAAGAATTTAGTTTGCTTAAGTTATGCAATAACGTGCATCCCTGTAACTCGTTTGGGTTACTTGTCATGACGTCACGGTTACATCGTCATCAATTGATACAAATTACAAAACCATAAAAAATCAATAAACCGCACTTTAACCTCACATTTTTCAAGAAACTATATCCCCTAATAAGCTGGTAATATAGTGCGGTTACTTTGCGAAGAAAAACTGAAAACGAGTAACCGGGTTACCTGGTAACTTGTAGGTACTTCGAGGAAACACCCTTTTAGACTCCTTGCATTTCTAGTTTTATAGTGTTTACCTCAAAAGTACTGTTTCTTTGCTAAAAACTCAACGCTAGGTACCTCAAAGAAATATTTTATAATATTCCAAAACTGCCTGAGGGCCCTTAACTCTCTTTTTAACTTTCCTTTTAACTCAGATTTTAAACTTTTAATATGAAAGCCTATTCGTGCATTTCAATATCACGACCTTGCCTTTTATCACTACTTTATATAGAGTGTTTCCCAAAAGTCTGGAATAATTTTTTTGGAGAACTATGGGTTTAAAAAAAATATATAGGATTCATTTTAGGTAAAAAAGCGGTTTCGAGAAATGTATATCCTATTATACAGGATGTCACAAAAATAAAATAGGACACAAACTTATCTTTTTAGTCCTCGTTTTAGTCCACCATACCGATATGGTATGGGGGGGACTACTAAAATCGTTAAATTTTGACTTTTCTTAATTTTATCAAAAATGAATTACATTAGCTTTAGTTTCCGAGTTATTTGAAAAAACGTTAAAATATAAAAAAATATCATAACTTTAAAAGTAAAGCAGCAATTGATATGCGGTTTTCAGATTTTGGTTTTCGTAAATATTACCCAAAAATTTTGTTATAAGGTTCAAATCTTTCAAAGCTACAGTTTTCGAGATATTTTCATTTTCTTTCAACATAAAATAATTGATTGTATGGTGGACTATCCGTGCTTTCTAGATCTAAAATAGTACTCCCCACAGGTCTAAATATTGACACCTCTGTGGGGTTACTAAATTTTAAAACCAATTCTCAAAAAACACTTACCCATCAGAAAAGACACAAAGTTATTGATTATTTTGTATGGTTTTATATATATATATATAATACCGCCGAAAAACTTATTTTTTTTCAAAATATACTATATTTTAGGAGAAAATGCCCTAAAACTATTTTTTTTACGATGGGTAATAATAAAAAAATTATCAGTGTTTGAGGTTATAAAGTTGGTGATTTTTAGACCACCTCAGGAGGGTGGTTCAAATTTATATCCCCCAGAAAGGATTGTTTAAATGCACTCAAAAGTAGAAAATAATTTTTTATCTTTCTTATATCATAATAAATAAATAAATCGGTCACACAATCATCTGAGTACATTTTCAAAGGCATGGCAAGCACGGCAATCTCACCCGTTCTCAGCTTCTTTAGATGAAAGCATTACGTTTATCATTCGAATAGAAGAAGAATTTAGTTCTTCTTTTGTAGTTCTCTCTTTGTCACCGTCAAGTTAAAATTTTTAATTTGCGCCCAACACTTTTATTATGGTATAAAACTTTTGAGTGCATTTAATAAACGCTTGTTCTTTAAAAGCTTTTTAATAAAAATTTATTTTTAGATTTGTACCCTAAATCGTCCATTTTGAATCCGCCATATTGAAATTTTCAAATCTGAATGAGAATCTTGAATCCGCCATATTGAATTTTCAAAATCTGATCAAAAATTCGTATTTCTTATCCCCAAAAGCCCCCGTATACCAATTTTGGTTGAAATCGGACAAACTTAGATGATTTCCCCCCTCTACTCCCCTCGTAGGGGGGAGAGGTGCCTAATAATGACATATTATTGATTGGCACCGGAACTATAAATTCATGCCAAATTCGAAGGCAATCGGATGTGTATAAGTTAGCAAAAGATGACCAAAAATCGTCCATCTTGAATCTGCCATCCCCAATTGCCCCAACACACCAAATTTCAACGAAATCGGGCGTACTTCAACTGTACCCCCCTCCATCTCCTTCGAATAGGGGGGAGCTGTCAATTTCATCACACTATATTCTTGTTGTTCAAAATTAAGTTGCACCATTCCACCCGAACAAACATATCTATTTCGTTACATAGATAGGTACATTGCAAGTTAAATAAAAGCTTGTAAAATGTTCGGTTTCGCCATTTTTAAAACATCTTCTCATTTTTTTGCCGTCATTTGGTTTCTGTTATCTAAAAACTCTTGCCCGCATCGTTTACTAAATTTACTAAGTAGGGGAAGGAGGGGTATTGAGTTAAAAATTTGATATTGAATTTGAAGTATTTTTATGCAACTTTCGCAGTGGGCCTATGTAAATATTTGGTGAACTGGCAAGAGTATGACGACTCAATTATTGCCTACCCGGTTTTGCCTCACAACCCCGTTTTAGCCACGTTCCCCTATCTTATAATGGATTGTATGGATCTAGGCACGGGCCTCAAAAAATAGAGTAATACCATAAAGCTCGAAGGCTTGCCTTTGAGTGGAATTTAGCCGCTGTGTGTTCGGCGGTCTTCAAAGTTCTAAGACTCAGCTGTGTAAGTTGAGCTCAAGAGTCTAACTTTAAGGAGTTTGGCTTTTGATTAAAAGGAGATTTCGAGAGTTTGGGTTAGATATTGAGATTAGGTCATCGCCTTTTAAAGTATAAAATTAATTTATTTGATTACAAAATAATAATTCAGTTGACAAAATTACATATTTTTTTTTACTTATCTCTACAACCACACTAATTTTCAGAAGTGGTTCCAGAGATAATACGCTTTCACACACAAATTTAAAGGATTTAGGCACTAGCACAAAGTACATAACTAGTAGTTATGTAGTTTGTGGCACTAGTGCAAGAACATTTTTTGCGTCTTGTGAGGTAAATCATATGCTTTCTGAGGTAACAAATCAATGCTGTCGGGCGTTTTAAGTTTTTTTATTTGACTTGTGTATTTTTAATTCAATTATTGCTTGAGGCTCCCAACAGGGCGACATGCCTGTGGTTTCGGTGGTTTTTCTGTCCACTGATTTACCCTAAATTTGACTTTATAAACTCGCGATTTTCGGTAGTTTTAGCCAGTTGAGTAATTTTGTTCGGTTAAAGTTAAACGGGAGGAAAATAGGGGTTGAATAGAAGCTAGTTAGTATTAGCCGCATTTTAATTAGATGGAAAAGAAATATCGAATTGTTGACATTTTGTTTTAAATAAAAAAGTCCAAAAAAAATTATGATATTTTTCTTGTTATAGTTTACTAATGCACATCTAATTAATTAAAGGAAACTATACGCCACTGGCCCAACTGTGACCAACTGTCTTTTTAGGGAAAAACAAAATTACCAAACGTCAGAATAAAAATTCTCGCTGGCAGTTAACGTTAATTAGATCTGTGGAAAATACAGTTTATCATACGAAATATTTTTTATCAAATATAACTTGAAACAGAGAAGAACAAACTCGGAAACAAACATGTATAAAGCCAAACAAATTAAAGCAAACCAAATTTGTCAAACTCAAAACTCATTTTCCTTTCCGTTTAAAGTTAAAATCAACAAAGAGTAGGCTAAACATACAGCTTTAGACAATATGTTCGAAGACATTACAGAGTGAGCCAATGATGGAATGATAAAATCTACCAAACACTGAGAACAATAATATTAGCGTTTATACACAGTTTGTACATTATTTGGCAGTATTTGGGATAATACAACAACATACAACTAACGGGTATAGGATTTTCTAGAATGACTATACAATTTTTGTTTACCCACTATTGAACAAGCTCTCTGTTATAGACTGGAATTTGGAATATAGACCGCAGTACTATTCGGTTAAGGATATTTTGCGGATTTACCAACAGAGAGACATGCGCTGTCATGTTTTATTCCTTTTTGATGCAAGACACCCTGTAAATGGCGCAGCAGAGTTTTCGGTATGTACGTATGTGTGTCGTGAACAAATACAAAAGCAAAACCGGGCATAATCGTCTAATGGAGTCTTTGGTTTGTCGAAAGCATGACGGGCGTTCAAAGGACGCAAGTTCAAAGCCATTCCGAACGGGATAAATACCGTGAAATTATGAGAAGAACGGATACGACACACACATGTGGGGAGCGAAAGAATTAAATTTAATTTGGATACTTTTTGCATTTACTACTTTGTCTTGCAATCGACCTTATTTTGCAAGGAAAATATGTACAGGGTGTCCCATTTTCGATGGGATTAACAGATTTATTCTAAAAATGGTCGGAATTACCAATTGATGATATCGCCCTTAATTAAGGTGACCAACCGTCCCGGTTTGGCCGGGACAGTCCCGACTTTTAACCATTTGTCCCGGGGAAAAAATCCGTCCCTGATAGTCCCGGTTTTTCAGCAAAAGTTCGGTTCGCCACGGTTTTGATACCACTGTATTTTGTAACTTTAAAATCACTGCAATTAAAAAAGCGGATGTTCTCTGCCATCTATAAATTTGAATTGAAACCTTAAATTATTTTTCGTTAATAAGTATTTTGGAAAATACATCTTAATATTATTAGGGCTGCATATAAGAAAAAATACATGATATACAATACATTGAATGGCCGGAGTGTCCCGGTTTTGCCCCTTTAGGAGTTGGTCATCTTACCTTAATTTAAGAGATAATTGAGTTCTGTAAAAATATGTGTGTGGCAACCTTTTTAGAAAAACACAATGGTCTTTTCGGAATTTTAATCCGACGTTTCGTTAGTTTATTTTTAAGTTTGTGTGATAATAAAATATAATTTTTATTATTTTAAAGTTTCGATCCCGTAAACAAATCATTTTCAGTGCATTTTTTTTTGGTACGGCCCATATTAACTTATTTTTTTTGAGACCATTAATATTTAACTACTATATAGCAGACCTGGATAACCAAGACATATATATTATATGAACATACCGGGTGAACCGAAAAAAACCGGAAAAATAATTTTTGCCAATTTTAAGACAAATAAGCCTTTTGAAAAGAAACATTCACTTTGCCGCCACATTTAAGTCCAAAATGGCGCATAAAATCAAATGCGCACCTTTTTTTCATTTAGGTTAAATTTGAGTTTTCGACATGCAAAACAAAATGTTTAGAAAAAATGGCAACATATAAAAAAAGAGGTTTAAAAAAGGTAAGCATTTGATTTTCTCCGCCATCTTGGATTTAAATATGGCGGAAAACTAATGTTTTTTTTTTCAAAAGTCTTATTTGTCTTATCAACACTAAATATCGGTATTCGCATTGAAATTGGTAAAGTTATAGCAAAAAACATTTTTCCGGTTTTTTTCGGTTCACCCTGTATGTTCATATAATATATCTCGGTTGTCCAGGTTTTCTCTATAGTGGTTAAATATAAATGATATCAAAAAAATAAAACAAAATGGGACAGGGCCGTACCAAAAAAAAATGCACTGAAGATGATTTTTTCAGGATCAAAACTTCGAAATAAAAAAAATTATATTTTATTATTAAACAAACTTAAAAATAAACCAAAATATGAAGTAAAACATTTTGGTCCGTATTTAAGTTTTGATCCTGATGATGGTATCTACGAAACGAAACGTCGGATTAAAATTTGGAAAAGACCGTTGTGTTTTTCTAAAAAGGTTGCCACAGACATGTTTTTACAGAACTCAATTATCACTTAAATTAAGAGAAATATCATCAATTGGTAATTCCCACCATTTTTCAACTTTCCCTTGTAGCTCAAAAACTACAAGGGACAGAATAAATCTGTTAATATCATTTTTTAAAGCTCAAAAAAGTAAGACAGCAATGCGAAAACTGCATGTCTCTATCTTCAATAACAACGGAGTTTCCCATTGAATCTCATCGAAAATGGGACACCCTGTACAGCGTGTGGGGAGGGGATTAAAAGGAAAAATGCAGGTTAGAATGTTTGAGATGTATTTCGTTTAATCGTGCTAACTGTAGCATTTTTTTTTTGGTCGTTTTGCTTGTGAGAGATTCTTCTTCAGGCGCCATGCTCTATCCTATATCTGATGGGTCGTAGTCCTAGCAAGATTTTTAGGCCATGATATTTTACAATCCGGATCTCTTCTGCCTTCAACTTTTCCTCTCATTATCAATTTTAAGAGTTTTTTATTTTCTCAAAATATTCAAATTTGCGTCTTTTTATAGTGAGTAAAACTTTAAAATCCTTATCTAATCTGAGTAGAACATCCACGTTACCACATCTCGAATGCCTCCAATTTTTGACACACGGCATCAGTCAGTGTTCGTGCCTCACGCCGTAAAACAAATGCTAAACACAACGAAGCACACCAATTCGGAGAGTTCAGAGAGTGGTATTGAGCTGACACGCCAGGTATTTGTACGAGTCGACGCGTTCCACCACACACTAATGGTTTATCCATGTTTAAAAAGAATGGTATTATGTATTTAATTTAATTTATACTTAATGCAATAAAATTTTCTTCCATAAACATTATTGAATATTTCGCTAAACTATATGCCTATTCTAAAATTTCAAGAATAAGTGATTTTATATTACTTGTTAATCAACTTATATCAATAATAACTAAAAATTTAATTTAAGAAGACCTGCAACACTACTAAAAAAATATAACCAAATCTTAAGTTAATAATTTCTTGGTTTCGAAACAAGGAGTCTGTGCTCTTAAGCTTAATTAATTATTATCCAAATAGGTTTCAGCATCTCCGCCAAAAAAAATGTAATAAAGTAACATCTCCCCAGACGGCGACAAATAAGTAGGCCTACCTACTTGTACTTTTAAGTCATAGTTTAGTTCCATTTGTTGGTTTAAGAGTACAATCTGTTTGAATCAAAGACAAGATACCTTGATTCAAGAAATTCTTACAATTGCGTGTTGGATTAAGTATAACAATTATTGTCCCAAGCAGGCAATCTGGTAGAAGAAAGGATAGTATTTTTTCAATTTAAGTAATTATTTTTCATAGTTGGGGTCTCTTTACTGCCTAAGTACTAATTGGATTTGCCATTCAAGTTGTTGTGTATACTTGTTTAAACGACTCACTGATATTGAGAACTACCAAAACGAAGTTATCCTGTTGGTACCAATATATAGGGTGGGCCAAAAAATTTGTCACTTTTTGAACGCGCTACAACTTTGGACCCAATTGGCCAAATTGGACATATGTCAAAAATCCAAGATGGCGGAGAGCTTTAAAAAATTAATAAATTTCCCCCCCCCCCCCTGCAAAAAATTTGTGTGTGACCCTGGACTTGATTTTTGTCAATGAAACAAAAGCCTCATACTTTCTTCGCATACCGAGGTATCACTTATCTAAATTGGTTATAAGATAAAAAATTTACACAAATTTTAAATCAGGAGTATTTAGACCAAAAATTGTGATGTCTGTAGGAAGGTGCACTGTTTAGGGCTAGCATAACTTGCGACTTAGTCGTCCGACTTTGAAAATTTTAGACTTTTAACATTTGTCAAAAATCCAAGATGGCGGAAAGCTTTAGAAAATGTGTAAATTTCACCCCCTTGCCAAAAATTTGTATAAGTCTCTGAACTTAATTTTTGTCAATGAGGCAAAAGCCCCATACTTTCTTCTCCTACCGAGATATTACTTATCTAAATTGGTTATTTATAAGATAGAAAAGTTATACAAAATTTTAAATCAGGAGTATTTAGACCAAAACTTCTAAAAAAAAAATCTTCCTACAGCCATTACAATTTTTGATCTAAATACTCCTGATTTAAAATTTGTATAACTTTTTCATCTTATAACCAATTTAGATAAGGGATACCTCGGTAGGAGAAGAAAGTATGGGGCTGGTCGCTGACATATTTTTCGCAGGGGGGTGAAATTTATCCATTTTCATATATCAAATTTTGAGTCGCGTCAGTAAAGTTTCGTCTTTTGTCTATAAAAGCAACCAAAAATTTAGAAAATATGCCGATTGGGTCCAAACTTATAGCGAGTTCAAAAAGTGACAAATTTTTTGGCCCATCCTATATATTTTTTTCTCGTGGAAACGGTTACCCCTAGTTAGAAGACTTTAGGAGTTATACAATAGTAAAGGCTACTATTTCAAAAACAATAAAACATGATGTCTTATTTAAAAAAAAAATAATCAAGGCGTAACTTATTAACATCCTCCGTAAAAACAGATTTTCAGTTTTTGAAGAAAAAAAAACAAAAATTTAACCCGCTAGCTTCTATACGCCATTTACAATCCCCACCCTGTATAAGAAGTTATGAACTTGATTGTCCCCGCCGATTTTTTAATAAACGCAGAGCTCTTTTCTTTATATGTTAGAACAAGAGCAAACCAAAAATGGACTACCAATATAATTGGTGTTATCGTTTGAGCAAGTTTTTGAGATATTTCATTTACTTGCTTTTTTTATTATTTTACAGAAACTCCCAGCAGTTTTTATATCCAATCTCAGCTCAACAAAGCCTCGGCCAGTCATTTAAATCCTAATAACAATAAAACCCTTCACTCTATAGTTTATATCTAACAATCCGAACGACAGCCAATTGTAAACCGATAAAACGTCCAGCTACCTCGCTCGCATTCAGCCAATCAACATTTATTTGGCTGCCTGACAAAACAAAACGATAAACTAGGCGATTTTATTTCTGTTTTTGAAAGCGAATAGCTTCCCTTCGGATAAGGGTAGAAATGGCTCCCGTCTAAAGCATATTGATCATCCGATGCAAATAAACAACTATTTTAACCCCTTATCCACCTATCGACGCATACAAATTTAATGACTACAAACCGAGAATAATTTTCAAGTCTAAAAAATTTTGATAAGACGTTCTTGATTTATCGTATACAACGACGAAATGATCATGTTGCACTGACATTATTTTGGTGTGCTATGAAAAATTTGCCCCAGGGCAGCTCAATAGAATACCATTGGCGAACTGATATTCCCAAGTGACTATACGGAATTAAAAAAAAATGCCCTATTCGGTTACCTTTTTAAATATCACTCACATATTTAAGGACTTATTATTTTTACCAACGAAAAATTCACACAACTTCTGTATACAACAGCTGAAACGAAAATAACAAACCATCTCTCTAAAAGTAAATAAAATTTTATATTGGGGATGTCTTCTTCCAAAAACACAAAATTCTTCCTCATCGTCCTCGTCGCTCCCACTAAGAATCTCGCCAAAATGACTTTGTTGGCATTTTCATAAAAATTTAAAAATCGAGTACACCACGAGCTCTTGTAGCTCGTGCGGAAAAATGTGCACTGAGGGCCAGGATTTATCAGACAGAAAAGAATACAAAGTTTTTTAATAGTTACTACGTTTATACCCACCTAAAAGCGCTTTTGTATAAGGACGGCTTTCTTCGAATGTTTATACGTCCAAATAAAACAACTTAGTTAATAACAGATTTTTCGGAAAACCAGGGTTGAGAATTTCTTTAGGTTGGAAAAAGTACGCTAAAGCGTTTTTAAAGTGTTTATAACGACCTAAAACGGGTTTTAAAGCGATAAACCACTTTCTTGAATTGCTTTAAAATAAAGTCGATTTAGTGCTTAAAACAGTTTTGGTTGTGTTTATACCAAAACATTTTTAAACTGTCCTTATATAAAAGCGCTTTAAGAGACCCGTATAAACAAACTAAGTGACCCGTTAGTAGAGCACTCTTTTACCAAAAGAATTCGTTAATAAAGAGTACTAGTATTTAAACAACAAGGTTTGAAAACGACTCTTTGCAAACGATCGAGACAGTTTGGTGGACCGAGCCGAAGGCGTGGTCCACAAGTCGAAGGAGTGTGCAAAGAGGTTTTCAAACGAGTTTTTTACGATACTTTTGATACGACTGGAAATAAACAGAAACCAGGAAAATCAAATTTTGATTTAACTCGTTTTTATTAATAAAATGTATAATATTCTCTTTGAAGTATCTAATCAACAAAACAAAGGAGCCGTGACGGTTGCTATGGAACTCAGCCAACTTATATTGTTGGGTGACAACAACAAAAATTACAATGACCGGAGGCACGTGTGCAAAAATGACGTAAGCGTGTGCAAAACGTTTTGCACACGGAGTGCGCAAAATACTGTGTTCAGATCATGTTCTCTGTGCGCAAAACCCCCTTTTTCAAGACAGTCGTATAAAAAAATTATTTTAGACTTTCTTAATGAATTTACAGAGAGATGTAGGACAAAAACAACTTATCAGGAGTCCGTTACATAACGGAGACGAGCACTAAAAATTAGGATCTTTGAAAATTCATTCCCTATAAGAGGGTTAAATATGATTAAATCGGAGATGAAAGTTGAAAGATGAAATTCTATAGAGAAGTTGTTGTTTATGGCTATTTACGAAGTGATTTATCATTTATCAAAGTATTTTATTTACAAAAGTAAGGACCAAAATAAGTAATAGATTTAGGAGTGCTGAGATGCTATTGTAATATTCCTTTTTTCAGTCATCTTTCCTTGAATTTTTTAAAAATAGTTGTGGTTGTATTCCTAGCACTCCTAAATCTATTACCTATTTTAGTTGGTTACCAAGTGGAGAAAGGCCCGCGAGATTTTATTGCTGTGTATTTACGTGCTTCACTGCACTTTATATTTGTTGTTTATACAACTTAGTTGATTTTTGTTTTTTTGAATATAACAAAACAAAAAATTTCCAAAAAAAACTTTTTTTGTCCTCAAATTTGGTTGAATCAACCCAATTAAAATTCTCCATGGTATTCTAACTTAAACAGGCATCACGAAGTATAAAAAACTTTCTACCATTTAAGTACTAAACCAATTGTGGCTTCAAACAAATTCTGTTTTTGAGTCCACCATACCAATATGATATGGGGACTATTAAAATCGTGAAAAATTGTCTGTCGATCTGACAGTCTGTTGTCAGTTGTCTGTCTGTATACACGATAACTCAAGAACGCCTTAATCAATTTTAACGAAATTTAGTACAAAAATCCTCTATCGTCTGACCATGAAATGATTAATTTTTTGGTAGGGTGGTGGAAGTTTGAAGGGGGGAAAAGGGGGATAAAATATTTGAAAAAATTGTAACTTTGGAACAAAAGCAAATAGCGATATACGGTTTTCAGATTTGAGTTTCCATGAATATGGACTACAAATTTTGTTGGAAAGTCCAAATTCGTGGGAGCTTTAGTTTCCGAGTTATTTGGAAAAACGTTAAAATATGTTTTTAAAAATCATAATTTTAAAAGTAAAGCTATTGATATGCGGTTTTCAAATTTTGGTTTTCGTAAATATTACTCAAAAATTTACTATAGCTACAGTTTTCGAGATATTTCCATTTCCTTTCAACATACAATAATTGATTGTATGGTGGACTATCCGTGCTTTCTAGCACCAATTTTTTAAACTTGGATTCGAAAACTGCTTTTCTATTAAACAAAGAATACTCTGGCTAAGTTTATGAGACAGGCGGACAAACAGACATAATACCATTGTTTTTATCTATTGTTACGCAAGCACAATTGGAAAAATCCTCCCAATGTTTTTGAATTTTATTAGAAAACTAGACAATTGAGATAATGGATCTTTGTATATGAGGCCATTTTCTGAAATTTCTATGGACTTTGTGTGAAAATGCATCCGACAGCACATTGGCGAATCTTCATACAAACAAAACAATTACGACAAAAAAAAAACAAAGTTATGATTTTTTTCCACAAACCAAAACTATACTTTTTTGCACTCGACGCGCGTTTCGCTAACAACGACTAATAATTTGTGATTGATTACGCTTTATAATCCTATCTCCCCTCAACTAAAGAATAAAGTGTACTAAACGGAATGGGTCCTCTATCTTTATTTAAACAATTTCTGGATTTAATGATTTTTATACTTTCATATGCATTCAAAAGTCTTTTGTTTGGTACACTTTTTAGAAGTTTTAGGTTATCTAATGTGAACTTATGTTTTTTTTTCAAAAGCATGCTCGGCCACACTTGACTTTTCTGTTCTTCCGTATTTTAAGTCTGCTAAATGTTCTTTGAATCGTGTTTGAATAGAGCGTCTCGTTTGACCAACATATTTTTTGTCACAATCCATGCAACTAATTTTGTAATTCCACTTTTTTCCAGAACTGTAGTTTTCTCCTTGGTATTTCCTAGTAAACTTCTTATTGTGTTTCCGGATTGATATACTAATTTAAGACCGGTGTTATTAAATACTTTTTGTAATCCTTTCGTATAATTAGGATTATAAGGAATTGATACAAATTTTGAGTCGGAGGTATCTTTTTGTCTGAAAAAAGTGGAATTCCGGAAGGTCTTTTGAAAAGAATGTCTATTTATCAGCTTATTTATTAAGCCTTCGTCGTAACCGTTTTCGCCAGCTATATTTCTAATCCTATTCTTTTCTGCTTCTAATCTTTCTTTGTTTAAGGGGAAATTTACTAATCTATATGTTACAAAGTGCAAACTTTCAAGCTTATGGTGTAAGCAATGAAGAGACAAAAAGATACCTCCGACGTACCGTCAAAAATTTTACGGTACTTCTACAAAAATAATGCCTCTTTAACTAAGGATAACGTCTATTGGCAATAAAATCGACACATGGAACGGCCGGGCCGTCTTGAATAGCCCTGAAGAATCAAATAAATTTTGCGAAACGTTGGCATTTCAAAAAAAGGACGTTTCATTAACAAGATCCCTCTACCCATAAACCTAGACCTTCAAAAAAGAATTAAAAATAGGATCGTTAAACCATTCTATGAGTGGTTTTGAGAAATAAAAACCAAATTTTACTTGAAGATTTACGTGCTCAATCTATTTTTCTATTAGCATTAGCTCGACTGATTCTTTACGCTTTATCCTCCTTTTCCTGTTCGGACTCAGGAGTTCGTACGCTCTCTTTCCCACTTAAAGCGGATCGCACCTGCTGCTAGAACTGAACCAAGAGTTTTTACCGAGAGCGGAGCGCGTCGTTAAGGTGACACAGAATAAAAAGAAAGGACTTGATCAAAGGTACAATCAAGTCCATGTAGATTTTCCAGTACGATTGCCCAAAATCCTGAACCTGTACTCCAAGTAAACATAAAAGCTGAATTCGCTTGAGATAATAGGTAGATTGGTCATAAAACGTACGCGTAGACGTGGAATATAGCACAATATTACGGATATCAGAATTCTACCTCCGCGGTTTCGCGTTGAGCTTTGCATTACGTTTAGACCAGACATTAGAGATATAGAGCAGTATTTAAAATCATCACTTATCCGCATCCGTATCGAAATGCTTCGATACGTTACGTGAAACTTATCGATCCGGTACACGTAACGTATGGCGATACGTGACGTATCCAAACCAATATACCTAGTCTTTGGTCTTAAGACTCAAAGAAAAATATGCGGTCGGTTGAATAAAGTATTATCTTATCGTACTTATCTTTTCCGATACGTATACGGATAGGGATAAGTGTTGAAATTTATGATGTAGCTTTATGTCTCTATTAACTAACGTTGTTTAACGTCTGTAAAAGATCGAAAGGTCCGATTCTTTAAATTTCACGTTTACGCCTAAGCACCTCTTACGTATCATGACCAAATTAAAGTTCCTAATAAACAACAGTATGTATAAGACTGGCTTTGCGTTTACACGAATTCGCCTGTATGGAGTAGTTTTCTTTTATTGTCTGGATTTCAACTGCATTCGATTTTGCGGGTTCATCTAAATTCTGGACATGTCGATCGGTAAGGGCTGCTTGTAGCACAGAATATAGGGGTAATAGTCTTGCAGAGTTGTCAAACATTTGAAAAAAATAGTGTGGCCACTCTTGACTCAAAAAACTCATCACGTGAAATGAAATTGCTTATCTATGGAACAGATTTAAAATTTTCCAAAAAGTGTGTTTGAAAACCAGGTCGCTATTAGTAAGAGTCCAAGGTTTCCCAAAATTTTTTTGTGTGACCTTCGCTCAGGAAAAGTCAAAGTGACGTTATGGTGAAGATGCCAATCGTTCACTGTTTCACTCACTGACAGACAAGGTCCGCGCGAAAAAAAAAGCTTATGGAATGAAAAAAGTGCCCGAACCTTAGTTTTTACAAAATTTGCCTTCCATTTAAAGTTCAGCCAGCTCTGATGTTTATTTGACTCACTCACTCACTTCCTGATAGAAAAAAAATTACCAAATTAACAGAATCCTTACTTTTAAAAATTAAAAGTCTTAGTTGAAACAAACTACAAACAGGATATTTTTTACTTTACTATAGTAACCAAAATATTTACCTCTAAACAAAGTCTGCTTTGATTTTTGTTGTGCCCTTCCTATTCTTTATGAAAAAAAAAACAGATAAACTTGGCAACACGTGTACAGAATGTTGGCTGAACAGAAGACGAGCTACTTGCTGCTTGAGACATTTCTGATTTTTTTTTACTGCTTGCACGTGTTTCTTGTGGGAACGTCCTAAATTACCCGTATCAAAAATAATTCAGAAAATAAAAATAAAAAAGTATACGCCAGATCATCGCTCAATTTCGTATTCTTTTTTGCTTATTTTTAACCCCCGATGCGAATGCGGAAAAACAGGGATATTTAAGTTTGACTCCTATGTTCTTGGATGTGCGCGCATGTATAGCTCTGGAACCAGTATTCCTAGATATCTTTAATAAATATAGGCCAAGTAGTTCCAGAAATAACGAGCCTTCACCACACAGGAGTCAATAAATTTGAGATATTGGTCGCGATTCTTCAAAAACTGTCAGAAAATTTTAAACACAAATTTAAACTTAATGCTTTTTTGTCAAGACTATTAGCTAATATTCCTTAAAATTTAGTTTCTTAATACTGTTCTAGTAAATAAAACAATATGTCAGCTTTAATTTTTGTTATGCTGTTTTTCTGAAAACCCTTTGTAAAAATGTATGTTATTAAGCTTATTTTTGTGTAAACAAACCTTTAAAACTTTTAACATACAAAACCATAGATAGCCATGGAATATTCGCTCTCACTGTTCAGAAAAGTCCCACAAATTCTGTCTTTCCTTTTACATGGTGATAATTTTCAACACTTTTTGACGTTTATTGGTACGCAGACCTGCAGAATACTTTAAAATATTAAATTTACAAAATGTTATTAAAAAAATGACGCAGTTTCTCTTACAACGTTAGGATAAATATGAAGGACGCTGTGTTTTAATATTAAATGAGGCAATAAGTAAAAATCGCCACTTTCCAGAATTCTGAGGGGTCAGATTTTCTGTCGTTTCTGAAGAATCGCGACCATGATGACAAATATAATCGGGTAAATTCGCATTTTTACAGCAAGGTTATATTATATATATCTAACATTTATACTGTGATTTAGTAAAAGGGTTTAGCCTATTTTAGAACGGTCCCAACTTTCCTCGAGTTTTGGACATAATTTGATTTATAAGAATTTTAATTAATTTTTTTAGTGAATAAACATCTACGCGGGGTCTAAATGGCAAACACGCTGTAGAACAAATTAAAATTGGGGTTATATGTCACTCTAATGAAAACATACCCCTTGACCCCTGACTGATGTCAAAATAAATATAAGTTTTAAATTCAGCGTTGTCATTTAGAGATAATTGATGGTTTTTTGTCGAAATTAAAAAGAATCAAAAGAAAAATCATTACTTAACATAAAAAAATAACAAATGTCCGTATTATTTTTATCACTTGACATCATGTTACATTAGACAAGTGTCCGGTGGCTATCCAAAAGCTGAATTCCAATACTCCAATCGAACTCACTTCAGTTTCCTTGGGTCTACTAAATTACGTGACCTTGAAAAAAACCATAACTTTTTTGATATCAGATAATAGGATTTATAAAAATCTACAATCGTATCCAAAGGATTTTTCAAAATTTGGTGTATTTTTTTCCAAAAATAAAAAAATCCAAAAATTGCTGTTACAGATTTTTGTATTATCGACGAGGCTAAATAAAAAGCCAGGTAAGATTTTTGACTATTGTTAGCCGTGTTTATTTTATTTCGAAAATGAGAGAGTCCAGCAAAAAACTGTCTGGATACGGTTGTGAGGAATTCAAAAATAAACATTCCTGCCAAATTTCAACAGATTTCGTTCTCTTGTTTCCGATTTATGCCCGGTAAAGATTGGCCCAAAAACAGCAAAGCAGTGTTGTCAAATCTATGCCGTTCTTGTGGCCTTAAGCATGATAATAATAAGCTCATCCCAAACGTTGGCAGCTATTATTGGCTCACCCTGTAGATATGTCGACACCTGCGCCCATGAGACAAAATGCTGTCAGGGACTGTCTCAATAGCATACTTAAACGACGTTGAAATCTCACTGAGATCCACCAACTTTATAACCTCAAATACAAATAATAAAGCTAGTGGTAGTAAACAGGGGGCGGCCCAAGACCTGGCAAGTAGGCGCAATCGGTCCTTACCCCAGCCCAGTCCCCTAATCCACCACCTGTTCCCTTCACGAAGTCCAAATAATGAAGCTATATTCTGTGCCAAATTTTTGGCGTATTCATTCACCATTTGCTATTTTGAAATCTATCAAAAAATATTACATAGTTTTAGAGCATTTATCCTAAAATGTGATATATTTTGAGAAAAAAAAAAGTTTGCTTTTAAAATTTAGTACCCCTCACAGGTCTAAATATATAGACCTGTGGGGGGGGTACTATTTTCGAGGGGAAAACCACTCATGGCGTTACTGGCAATACACATACAAATTCCTTGGCATTACTACCAGATTTACATGGCATTACTGGCAATACATGTACAAATCTTGGGTCAGTTGTTACCCGCTCGACACAGATTCTTTTTAATCCGTGTTTGAGATTAGCACGCTCAGACCAACTAACTAACGTCCCGTATGGACGCGTTGCTATTGGCAACGGGTCGATGCTAACGCTCGTAAAGTTTTATGGTCTCTGGAGTGGCGTCGCCATCCCGAATGCACAGCGCTTCGCCAGCGTCGGTCGTGATTCGGCGCCTAGCGTCGGACTGTGTATAGGGTCACTGAATCGTGAAGCTGACATATACCTAGTTTGCACGGCCCGTAAACCGTTTTTACTTAAATGCGGTTTACAGCCAATGTGCATTTCACCCACCGTTTATACCTTAACCGGGAAGTTAATTTTGCAATGAAGCAAAAAACTCTTGTTTTTTCGTTAGATTTACAGTGCCACAGCGTTGGTTTTTTAATGTCCATTTGCTCTGCGATTTCTCTAAGAATTCCTTTGCGCTAAGGATCTCTTAACAGTGCTAAGTAGCTGATTTGGTTTGCTCAGCTTTTCTTTGTAGTCTGAGGAATACCTAAATTTAAGATGCCAGATATCGAGCCTTAAATCATCCTTAGGAGAGAATTCTAACCTCATTTTTTGTCAACTCGAAAAGGGTAAAAAAATACAAATGGAATTTTTAAGTGACAATTTGGATGTGCTGAATATAATTGAAAATGGTTTTGCCAGAAGGGTCTAGATTCAGATTTAGATTTTTTCAACATTTTTAACTAACCAAACCAACAGTTCGAAATATTTTGCCACTCATACAAGAACATGGAATGGATGATGATGGCTTCAAGTTTTTATGATCACATATTTTTATGCAAGTTTTTTTGTTGTTTTATTAGTTTAATTAAAATAAATATCACTGTTTATTTTTTAGAAGCAATACAACTGTCTCTTCCATTATACTGAGAACCCTACGATTATGTGCACAGGGCATCTTTCTAGCATTGGGGATTTTAAGGCCAATATAAGGGTGGATTCTTTAAATGGAACGTGCTTCTAGCAGGTTAGAATTTGGTTGAATAAAAAAATCCAAAAACACGTCAACATATATTTTTTATTTCCTTTAATCGTGCTATCTTGGATTTTGTCTATGTCATTTAGTTTATGAGGTATGGCAATTTTTTTAAAAATAGGACACCCCGTATATTTTCCAATTTTTGAAATCTGCAAACAATTCTCTCTTCAGCAATACCACACAATAGGATCTATCTTTTACGATAATCAAGATATTTTTATCTAAACCTTCAATATTCATCCAAATATCACCTGTAAAACAGGGCATAGACAACAATTCCATGCAAGTTTAAATGCCTCTGTCTTGGAAACCATAAGAGATAGAGTATTAGTGTGTGATATTCTCAAAAATATATTTTTTTTTAGAATTCAAAAATGTCAAACTATACAGGGTGTCTTATTTAAAAAAAAATATTTTTTTGCCATACCTCGTAAACAAAACGATATAAAAAAACCAAGATAGCATGATTAAAGAAAATTAAAAATCTCAGTTGACGTATTTTTGGATTTTTTTAACCAAATTCTTACCCGCTAGAAGCATCGTTCCGTTTAAAGAATCCACCCTGGATATGTTTAAATGACCCTTACTGAAGCTGAAAAAATTAATGTAAAAACTTACGCAAAGAATAATTATTAATAAATAATAATTATAATAATAATAATAAATAATAACAACAAATAATGATTTTATGACAAGCAGCGCCATCCAGTGGTTGAACTTATAACAAGATTTAATTCGTAGCTATGGAAAACTTTTTTTTGGTCAGAGCAAACGAATAAAATTACGGAATACTTAAAAATTATGGATTTCTTTACTACTCATTACTTAAGCAAATCGCAGAGCAAATGGGCATAAATCCTGCATTATTTCCTATATTTTTTTTTGGATCGATGTTCGATGTTCCGATGTTTAAAAAAAGTATCGATGTTTTAACCTCGATGATATTTTATAGACATCGATGTTAAAAACATCGATGTTGAACAAAAAACATCGATGTTTTGTACCCATCACTAGTCCCTAATAAGGACGAGACAGCATCGTGCTAGGTTCCACCCTCTGTGTGAATAATCGAAATTCAGGATTCATGAAGTTCATTTTGCACTGAAGTACAAAAAACTCTTGTTTCTTCCTTAGATTTACAATGCTACAGCCATCTTCCGTTTGTTTTTTAATCTGTTTTATATGTTTTTCTGATGTCCGGTACGGTCGAAGAAACCCTGAAATTTCGCATCATAGGAGTTTTTTTTGTGTTATGGCGTTGGTAGCATTGACGTAAATTTGGCGTTTATACGCATCCTTCAATCCGTTTTCGGAACTATAATCTTTGGATAATTTAAACTCTTACATGGTGAAGAAAGGAGGAAGCCTTGGTGGATACGAGCCTTAGGCATTTAAAGAAGGACCATAAAACAAAGATAAAAACAATTTTCCTAAGTCCTCACTACCAATCATCACTAAAAGCGGCATAGATCTCAATCAAAAAGTGCACGATTTTGTCGATATTAGCGGTGTAACCAACGTACTAAATAATGCATATTCTGAACTAGTGATTTTTTCTGCTTGTTTTCCAATTGAGTTGGGTTTGAAACAGCTTCCGTCCATTCTGTACAACAATACGTATCAAAAGTGGGTTTAGTTCGTTATAAAAATGAGTAAAAAACTTTTAAAAAAATGTCTTGACAAAAAAATAATCACAATTTCTCAACTAATATCAAAACAAGAAAATATTTTCAACGTCGTTTCTTTGCGATTTCTATGAAGTAAAGGTCTACCCTTTTGTGATTCAGTAGCCCTATACCGCGAGCGCCTAGATGTCTAGTTAGGTATACGTTGCATTTGGGTCGTAAAAAGCAGGGAAGGAGAAAAAGGGTAAAATATGAGGAGTCATTACGTAGGGAAAAGTGTGAGTCCTGTCAAGTCACATTAACAATTTTTTTTTTATACCTTCATCAAAAACCCGATTTTACTAACTGTCTGCAGATAACTAAAGCATGGCTTTTTTCGTTACGGATGCAAAACTTTTTTTTTTTTGATCGCGGGTGCAAAAAAAGATTTTTGCCCGTTTTTTAGTAATATTGAAAAAATCTAATTATTCTTTTCTAAAAATTTTCACTAAGTATTTACGAAAAAATCATTCAAAACATTGTCAAAATATCAAACTGTCAAAGATTAAAATGTCGCAACAATAAACGGCACCGAGTAAAAATGCACATCACTATGGAAACCATTGTTATTTTATTTACCAGCCGCCTTGATTTATATTGTAAAGATGGTGTGTTGCGAGAAGTGCTCTTCGTTCGAGATTTTTAAAAGTATTTTTCTGTTTTTCTTGAATTTTTTAATAAAGGTATTAAAAAAAATAGTGTTAACAACTCGCGGCTAAACTGTTCTTTTTTTACTAGCACAGCACTATTTTAGCAACTAGTTATGAAAACTAGTATTTTCCAATATGAGAAAAAATATTTCACGCTCGTTGAAACTCTTGAAAAAAACTGTTATGTTGACAATGGCAGATATATGCTATGTTTTCATGGGTATTGAGTTCGTTTTCAAAACTCATTGTATCTTTTTCTTTTATATAGCGCATACTTTATCAAGAGCAAGAACACACTATATAAAGGAAAATAGGAGTGCGGTATTGTTGGATTCAAAAAAAAATCTTTATCAATAATTTAAAAAAATGTACGCAATCGGTCAGAAAATAAAAAAGTTTATGCCAATTTTGGACATTTGCAAATAATAGAATTCTGATAATATAAGTAATTCCAAAAAAAAATTTATAATTTTTTGCAAAATAGTGTTTTTTTCTTGACCCCACCAAAATATAAGTTGATTTTTTCCTACAGAATAACTGCATTATTTTTGAAGAGATTAGTTATGTTTTGCTTGCTATCAACGCCGCAAAGGTAAACACTGTTCTAAATAATAATAGGGAGATTTTGTCAGATTTTTTGTCAGTCTGTTACCCTCACCTTTATTCTGGGCAGGCGCAATAGCGCTCTGTCAGGCTGTTACCTTTATTAAAGGTAACCACTGGCGCTAATTAGCGTCGAGTAGCGACTACCTTTACCGTTAAAAAGAAAACCTACCAAACTTGATTTGATTCTGTGGTGAAAGATTTTTAGGTTATAAAAGTTTCTTTTGTTTTAGAAAAATTTTGTGTATTTGGATTTTATTTTTTGTTAACCGTGTTTATAGTAGTAGTGGCGTGCCTTTTTTATCGGTTTTTTTTTTTGGTAAACAAGTACAAATAAGTTTGCAGAGGCTCGATTTCTTCTATTACTCCACCAAAGATATCTTGCAAAATCATTTGCCTGACTAAATTTATGTTGGGGTGTCCGTCTCCCAGTCCTATCACTAAATTAATATTTTCCTCCATGATATGGTTAGAAAAGCAAATAAACAAAGACTTGAGAAAATACAACAAAAGTCAATAAAAAAGTAAGGTTATGTTTACCGCCAAAAGATTGACTACGTTCAAAAGCTCTATTTTTAACCTCTTGAAGTTACCTTTATTTACGGTAATGGTAACCATAAGAGTAACGAAATTTGCCGTTAAACTGCCTGACCAAAATCTCCCTAATAATATAACCAAAGTCTCCGTTAGCACCCTATGAACTACCGGCGTAAGCAGGTTGGGGAACTTAAGGATTCGTTCCCTCCCCCCAGAGTCACTAAGAATTAACCAATAAAGGTTAAATTTTCTGTTACTCCAGCCCCCTCCACTTACATCACTGTATGAACGATGCTGAAATCTTTTTAAATAAAACGTGCGACACGGCGGCCACGTATGGGAAAACGCAAATTTTGACGTGACGGACGCCCCTGACTTTTACGATCTTTCGGGGGCGGCAAAACGGAACAGAGGGGTTTCAATGCCCTCCGTCGGTTTGAAATGTTTGAATCTGTTTATCGCCGCTGCTAGTTGGAAATTTTATGGAAAATCGGTAGCAGTATACCCCAACTAGAGACTCGTACTGAGTTTCACACTATAAAAGGGAAAATAAAAATAACACGGCTCGCTTACAAAAAGCGCTTCAAAACAAAGCACTTCACAATAAAAAGAAACGCCAACAAATAAGGACAAACAATTTATACAGAAGTTTAATACCAAAGATATCTATAAAATTGCTTGCAAGAAAGACGAAAAAACCCTGGCAGAAAATAATATACCCAAAGCTGGAAGGTCTGCAAAAGCAGTGGCGTAGCCAGAAATCGGCTCTGGGGGGGTTTCATAAATTAGTAAAAATCAATTACCTATATACCTATGGCAAATTGTTAAAAAATAGGTAGGTGCCTATTGCTTAAGCTTTTTGAACTGAACGGAGGGGGTAGAGGGGCGGTTTAATAGGTGTTGAGTTAGTGTATACGAAACAAAAATTCTTATTTTTAAAACCAACTGTCATCTAGTCTCATTTGCCAATTTTTTCAAAACTAGCCCTTAAATGTGCCGCGGGCAAAAATTTTGAAAAAAATTACACTAAAATGTTATTTTTTACGCATTTCAAATGTTGTTGACAAAAAATTTCTTAAAATTAAACAAAATTCAATTCAATATTGGTATAGCGCCGTAGGCAAAAACTTTGAAAAAAAACAAAACATTTTTTAAAAATTTTGATTCCTTGTGAAATATTTTTGAAAAAGTAGAGGTTAGATGCCAAGAAGGGCTGGGTTGCGGTGGTATATTTGTTGCCAAATCATAAATGCGCCGCAGGTGAAAATTTTGAGAAAAATTATACCAAGAATGCCATTTATTACACGTTTTGAATGCTGGTAAAAAAAATCCTTAGATTTAAACTAAAATTGTAACAATTAATGACGTCATGCCACCACAGACAAAATTTTTAAAATTTAAGATATCACACCACGTCACAAACCGGAGTACAAGGTCAAAAAAATGGGGGAGCTAGCCCTTGATCATGATTAATTTATTATAGATTGGGTTGGACCCGCCAACCCCCCCCCGGCTACGCCACTGGAAAAGAAAAACCATTCCTTCGCAGATCGGATCAATTTTTCGACTTTTCTTTATTTAAAACTTCTTCTGTATTGCAGATGTGGACTGGCAAACTGGGAATTTAAAAATCTCTTATAGATCGAACCACCTACATCTGCAATACAGAAGAAGCTTTAAGTAAAGAAAAGTCAAAAATTCGATCCGATCTGCGAAGGAACGGTTTCTACAACTACACGACCAATAAAACTCTTCAGGCTACACCCACACAAAGGACGAGAGACGTAAATAATGTGAAAGGCGACAATTATTATTCCATACATCAAAGATAAGAAGAATAGGAAACCAATATCATCTTCGGACTGTCTTCAAAACGACCACAACAATAAGAAGTCAATTAACAAAAACTAAACCATATCGCCCTCAGATTAATAAAAAAAATGAGATATAACAGTAAACAATATTACCCCGATCAACCAGCCACAATGTTTATTTCCCAAAAAATACATGGTTGCCAATTTACCGCGGGGTTTCCCTAGAAACAAAACAATTCATAAACTTCTTGAAGCTCTTTTGATAATATTATTGATTATTTGACATATTTTTAGATAGGATAATTTTTCTTATGCTAATAACTTAATTCTTAGTCCTAATTTTTAGTCTCAATAATGAACTTTTTTTAATTTTTAATAAGTAGAATTTCGAGATTTATAAAAAAGAACACAAGCCGGCAACGTTTTTTCAACGAGCCGCGAATAAATGCCGACATGTTTGGTTGCAGCTGAAGGCGTTGTTGTTAACGGGGGTTTGTGTTGTTCGGTGATTTTTGAATTTTATTGTGACTATTTGTGAAAAAAGAACTGTATCAAGCTATTTTGAGGACCAACAAAATGGTTTACCATTGCCTGGTATGCTATAAAAGCGGATATTCCAGCCCAGAACTAATATTTCGGAGGTAAGAAAGATCCTGTCATTTTACGTTAGTCATGTGCGTAGTATGAGGTAAAAAACTGCGTAAAAAGCTTATGATTATACTATTAATACATCAAAAATCTAAGACTAATACTAATCTTTTTTAAGAAACAAAAGTACCAGATAATTTTGCTCCTTTTGCAGCATGTAAAATATTTATTTACTATAATTTATACATAACAAGAGAAGACAATAAGACCAAGTGCTGATAGTCAGGTACTGGGGCAGGTATTTTTTGTATTTTAATGGGTACCTGGGTACTTTCTATAATGTGAATAAAACCGTTTTGGAGATATTTACTCTGAGTCAATCTTATTTTTATTTTCATTAATATTTATTATTAATTTTTTTGCCTTTTGACTCCTGTCTCCTGAAAAGCTACTAGTAATTAATTTTTTACCTCTTCCTTAAATTTTCCTTGTGTTCTGTATTCAGAAATGAACATGCAGCCAATGTGTAAAGAATAAAATTTGTTGGCCTTAAAATTTTCATAATTAACATCACAAAAAGTTCTCTTAATTTGATAAATAAAGTTTATATTCCACTAAAGAAAACTAAAAGAGACATTATTATCATAGTGAAAAAAACGCTTAATAAGCCGTTTATTAGCGTGTTTTTTTTTGGACAAAAACGTTATAAAACGGGTTATTAACCGTTTTTTTTTGCTATGAAAATATTTTTTTTTACTTTTGTTTTGTGGGATACTGCACAATTAAAAAAAATATATAATAGCCATCTTGAATAATTGACCTAAAAATCATTTCAAGTGCTCTTTGGTAAACTTTTGATATGTTCGTAAATACCTACATTCCTCAAACTAAACTTTATCCTTGAATAAATCTATTTTTTGTGGTTATGCAAGTTCTGGCAGTTAATTCTTTTGAATAAGAAAATCCGACCAACCCTACCTTATATATCGTTTTCACATTTATATATTTAAATTAAAATTAACGCCGCCACTGGTAATGGGAAAAGCAATTTTTGACAGTGTTGCCGTTTTATTGCTCTATCTCTTTTCTGTTCATATAATCGTCCAGAAGGGTGTTGGATTGTAAACATTAGAGGATTTCAATAGGGAATGTTTGGTCTCTCTTTAGTTATTAGTCTGAGATATCGCCTCAACACAAAGAACTGCTTCTACCAGGTAACATGCGAGTGTGGAGATATCTACATCGGAGAAACCAGCCGACCCATAGAAGTTCGCCTTACAGAACACAAACGCAAAACTCGAAAAGGAGACACATTTGGATCAAAAATAGCTCAACATAGCTGGACACAGTTCACTTTTTGATTGATTTTAAAAAAAAAAATATAGTTTTTTCGAAAGGTATATTTTTGTGTAGATGACGTCCCTAAATAGTTATTCTGATAAAAATTAAAATCTTCTATATACGTCCTACTGCCAAAATCTGTCAAAAATATGTCATTATTTCCCAAAATGTAAAAAAAATATTTTTACAAAATAAAAAATTTAGGGTTATAGAGTTCTAGTCAAAAAAAGTCAAATACGCATGTTTTTAGTACCAACCATTTTTTTTATAAACGTAATTTAAATGTTTAAAAAATGGAAAAAATTGTCACGTTGGGAATTTTAATGCCGTTAGTTAAAAAAATATATTTTCCGAAAAAGCGATAAGGACCATGAGAGAGAGCATATTTTCGATAAAAAAACATTACAACTTTTTTTTGCAGCATTTATAGTTTCTATAGAAAAATAAAATAAGTTGAGGAAAATGGTAAAATCAAGTCGATTGTATTGAACTTTTTTGCACCACGATTATAAAACTAATCTCTAAAAAAAACAATTATGTTATAAATAGTTACTCTTAATACCTATTAAACGACAGTCAAAAAGTTTCGACTAGATTTGAAAAGGTAACCTTTGGCGGAATAAAATAAGAGGAGCTCTCTGAAAGACATCTTTTTATATACAATAAAATAACAACAAATATTGACTATATAAGGTACTTCCTTTATTCCTGCTTCTATCTTGCCTCCTTAATCCTGGTGAGTTTGAAAGTTCTTATAAAACATTTTAAAAAAATATCAGAGCACAAAGCATCAGTTACTAGTCAGTATTACGGTCATTCGAAAAATTATTTTTCTTATGTGGCAGAAATTTGGTTATTTCTTATTTTTACTCAATAAACATCAGAAAGTCAAAACTTTTTTACTGTCGTTTGATAGGTGAGATGAGACTACCTATTAAGTACATAATTGTTTTTTTTTGAGAAGTTTAGGTTTATAGAAAAATCTTGGTGCAAAGAAGTTCAATACAATCGACATGATTTTATCATTTTCTTAATCTAATTTTATTTTTAAATAGAAACTATAAGTGATGTAAAAAAAATTGTAACGTTTTTTAGCGAAAATATGTTCTCTTTCAGGTTTCGCATCGCTTTTGCAGAAAATATATGTTTTTAATTAACACCATGAAAATTCAAAATGTGACAATTTTTTCCGTTTTTCAAACATTTAAATTACGTTTATAAACAAAGGGTTAGTACTACAAAAATGCTTATTTTACTTTTTTTTGTCTAGAATGGAATGCTCTATAACCCTAAACTTTTTATTTTTTAAAAATATTTTTTGGGAAAAAATTACATATTTTTGACAGATTTGGACAGTAGGACGTATATAGAAGATTTTAATTTTATCAGAATAACTATTTAGGGACGTCATCTACACGAAAATATACCGTTCAAAAAGAGGATATTTTTTTCAATTAAAAAGTGAGTGTGGAAAAATCAACATCATATGGAATGGAGAGGCAAAGATCGTCGCCAAGGAGGAAAACCTATTCAAGCGAAAATTCAAAGAAACACCATTCATCCTGATTAACCAGAATGTATTTTCTCAAACAAACGTCACCATCAAGGATATTTCGAAACCCACACTTTTCGGAGGTAACAGATTTCAACTGTGAAAGGGCGGAGCCAACTAGTATATAAGATTAGGTAGTCTTAGTTTAGTATTCACCTGATGACGATTGCAGATACATAAGCAGTCGAAACGTTGAGAAAAAGTAAAAAATAAAGACAATGCAAGTTCGAAACTCTACTTTACTCTCAAAAGAGGTCCTGGTCGCAAAAGAATATTATGGCTAAAAAAAAAAATAAGGTACAAATAGCCAATATTTCAAGGGAACGGACTAAAATAACCAAGCCCAGCAATCTCTATTTATTGAAACATTTAAATCAAGTAAAAAAAATATTACGGTTAAGTTTCAAAATTTTGCACAAAACTAAAAAAATGATCTTTTCTTAAAAAACGTTTGGAAGAAAAACAAAACTCGTAACAGTATTGTTACCCCTTCATGCCCGTCTAGCCAAAATTGAAATTAAGCACACTAGCGCCCTCTAGACGGGTCAGGATGGTGCCTTTAACCGCTCTAATAACTTTAACGTCGGTTAAACACGAAAAGTTTTAACAAATTAAAACGATTATCTTGGGGAATTTTCATGAGAGGTAAATGCGCGATAAACATTGGAAATTTGTTGCGGTTAATCCATGGAAAGCAAGTTTCATTTAAATATATAAAGGGTGATTCTAATTAACACAATCACAGTTTGGATTTCTTAAAGGGTTCCGGACAAGATAGGCCTTATCTGGCATTTAAAACGATTATCTTGCGGAATATTCATGAGAAGTCGATTAAATGTGCGATAAATATTGGAAATTTGTTGCGGTTAATCCGTGGAAAACAAGTTTCACTTATATATATAAAGGGTGATTTTAAAACTTTCATTTTCTTTGTTATTTGGTACAGTAATTAGCCGTCATGATCTAATTAACACATTCACAGTTTGGATTTCTCGAAGGGTTCGGGACAAGAAGACAAAGAATCTTGGTGAATTTTCATGAGAAGTAAATGCGCGATAAATATTGGAAATTTGTTGCGGTTAATCCATGGAAAACAATTTTCATTTAATTATATAAAGGGTGATTCTAATTAACACACTCACAGTTTGGATTTCTTAAAGGGTTCGGGACAAGAGAGGCCTTGTGAGTAAACTAGAGTTTCGAAATTCCATTGTCTTTATTTTTTACTTTTTCTAAGACTACCTAATCTTATATACTAGCATGTGCTAAGTGAACCATGAAGTTTACACGTGGTTGGCTCCACCCTTTCACAGTTGAAATCTGTTGCCTCCGAAAAGTATGTGTTTCCAAATATCCTTGATGGTCACGCTCTGTTGAGAAAATACATTCTAGTTCCTCTGTACGAATGCTGTTTTTTTGAACTTCCGTTTAAATCTTAGATTTAAAAGAGAAAAGATATCTGGTCGAACGAAAACTCTTTGGCAAATAATAACCACTGTTTCTTTACAAAATTTGCCATCACCCGGCAAAAGCAAAATAATGGGTTAGATTAAACTCCATATCGTAATAAACGTTAGAGAGGGAAAGCGACGGAGATATGTAGGGTGTGATGCAGTGGCGAAAACAAGCCTATAGCCAGCGTCTCTTTTGCTGCGGTCATTCTTGAACTGTAGGCATGCATTTGATGTGCTTTGGCTGTTGAGTGATCGATTCCTCTCGCGGCTTCGAAAATTAGGTCCCAAGATGTCTCAGATAATAATATAATCACAGTCTCCGTAAGCATCCGATATCTTGTCTCTTTTTAATCTAAGGATTGAATAGATTTTTCTCCCTGGCGACGATCTTTGCCTCTTTCCATTCCATATGATGTTAATTTTCCCAGCAATGTTGAGCTATTTTTGAATCAGTTGTGTCCCCTTGTCGAGTATTGCGTTTGTGCTCTGTAAGGATGCGGCTGGTTTCTCAGATTTGGATATCAGCACACTCGCATGGTACCTGGTAGATGCAGTTCTTGGTGTTGTGGCGATATCGTCTAGTTTTTGTTAATTGACTTCTTATTGTTGTGTTCGTTTTGAAGACAGTCCGAAGATGGTATTGGGTGCCTATTCTGCTTATCTTTTCTGAGATGTCTTTGAGTCACAAAGTTGGTGTATTTATTATTTAGTGTATTCAGCCTAAAATTCCGTTTCAAATGTATCACCGTTTGTGTTTTATTTTTTGTACTTTTGTAATTTTTTATTTCTTCAATAGCTACTTTTAATATTTTTCGAGATATTTTTATTTTTTTTAACTTTTTATTTTCTACTAAAGGGCCATTTCAAGCAAATGTAATTTTATTAAAAAAAAAAGTAAAACGCTTTAACAATACATTGGTTTTTGCTAAAAATCTTGAAATAACTCTAAATCATAAAATCACTACAACACTTTTTCTTGGTATGTAAAAAAGACGAAATATACAAACAGTTTCGGCCCTAAAGCAAATAATATTTTTTCGATTATTGTATTTTTTGTCCCGTCCAACCCAAAATAAATAATTTTTAACATAATTTTTAACGACATGCTTTCTCCTTTAATTCCAATACCTTTTGTTTAGTTTGGAAAAGCCATGATAAAGCATTTTTCTAAAAAATTGAAATATATAAAAGTAAGAATTTCCTAAAATTAGGTTTTGCTTTTTCTTGTCGCGTCCAAAGTTTAAAGGTTCGCCCTGTAAGCTCTGGTTACAACTTATTGTTTTAAACTATTTTAATGCATAACCTATGGGTTTAGGAAATTATTTATTAGAAAATAGAGTCATAATTTTAATCATATAGAAGTCATAGGTGGTTTTTCTAGTAATGGGTTACTTTTTTGTCCCGTCCAACCCATTGAAATGGCCGTATAGTTAAAAGTGAAAGAAAAAATTAAATAATATTGTAGTAGAAAAAATAAATGAGCAATAAAAAAATATATAAAAAATATAAAAAATAAAACACAAAGTGTAATACATCATATTAAAGGAAATTTTAAGCTGATGAGTCATTCCATAACCAACTTTGTGTTATATCTCAAAAACTAAAAGTGACAGATAAGATAAAGTTAGACAGTCGAATTCTGCTTTAAAAAAATCTACAAAAAGCTATTTACACCAAACACAAATTTACACAAATAAAACATCCCGAAATGCAGACTTTTCAAAAACCCCGGTAGCTCGAAAATTGCTTGACATATTAAGATGCGGTTTTCACCTTTAAAGTTCTCTGAAAAGTTAAGCGTCGCAAGTGGTGGTCACTCAACCCACTCAAAACCATCGAACACCCAGTACAAAAATAAATAATAGACAATGCATTTAACAACTGCGAAAAGCAGACACGTTGGAGGGTCTGCAAGAATTGTTGAATCAAATGGTATACACAACATAAATGCTGGAAAAACAAAATGGAAGGTCACACCCAAGATAAATCTTGGATGGGCAGAGTACGTTGTTCGGCTCAGAATAAATAAAGATCTTGAAGTTTTGTTCACCATAAAAAAACGTAAACTTTAATATTTTGGTCATATTTTGAGAAATGACAATTAAAATAGACGAACAAATTGAAGGTAGAAGAAGTCCGAGTCGTAGACGCAGCTTAAAAATCGAAGGTAGTATAGTAGGTGGGAACCGGGTGTTAGTACTACGACATTTTTCAAAAAGATAGTAGATAAGCTATAAGCGCTGATGATAACAAACGTTCGAAGAGAGCATTACACTTAAAAGAGATCTTAATAACAGCCATAATTCTGACAGACAGATCTGTGTTTAATTCTTTGGTATAGTAAGTGATTACTAACAGAAAGAAAGTAACGTTGAAAGAGATCAAAAATTTCAGATACAAGAAGAAAATAACATCATAAAACATTACTCTATGAACGCATCTATCTTGCGTCTGAAAACATCCAAAGCAAAGATGTTACACAAACACAAACAATTTGTAATAATGTAACGAAGCCGGTTATCCTTTGAAAGCTCAAAAAGGGTAACGTAAAAGCATTCCTTATGTGATAAATGGCATGAAATTATTTAAGAGTGGTCTAAAACTTTGATATGGTACATACGATAGTGGCAATGACATTATTACAAGAAGTAAAATATACTTTCTTATTTATACACGGAATTAAAAATTCATAAATAAAAACATTTAGATATTACTTTGGGAGATCTCAGAAGTCCACATTAAAAATAATATGCAATATTAAGTAATCAGAAACCTGCAGAATCTAAATTATATAGTCGGTCTTAAACTTAAAATTATTAGGTTAAAGTGCGATATTAAATAAACCAAAACCGAAGTTAACTATTGATTCTTAACTGTCTATTATTACATATCTAATCGGTTGAAACTCAGAATGATGTAAGGCAAATAAGAGAAAACCGTCATAACTATTATGAGCATTAAACCATTAAATTTGAGCATGCATTGAGACGAGTGGCGGCTATATACTCTGTAATTCCTTGTAATTCAGATTTATTCGCTTTGTTTTCGGAAACAAACTTTGTAATAGCTTTGTTTATAGCGGATATTACTAGAGGAATTGTGAAATTGGCTGTAATAGTAAATAATGAATGGAGTTAAACGCTAATTTATCGTTACCTTGCAAATGTGTAATAAGAGCATGCGAAATTTGAGCGGAAGCATTCCTTTGATGTAAGAACTCCCAAGTTTGTAACGAGTAACTGATTAATTATATTTATAAGAGCTAGAAATCTATATATTTTTATAAGTAATCATGATATTCTCATTCAAAGCTGCAAAACAAACAATTAAAAATTTAAATTAATCCCACCAGACGTCGGAAAGCGGCAAAGATCAAAACATCAACGGTGCAAAGTGTTAAAACAACCCCCCTTCTCCAATTCGATCATCCCCTTTGCAGGAAATAAAATTTACCGCATTGCCACGTAAATTCGGGTTGGAAAACGAAGAAATATGGAAAGTTTGAATTAACAGTAGGAGAGGAGAAAATAGGACTGTCACGATTTTTAGTAATTTCTGAAAAACTACCCTACCAATAAAAATCTGGTGGAAGTATATATCATATTTTTTATTCTTAACATTTTCTTTCAAACTAAACAGTTTTTGAGATAAATATATATCAATTATGGGATCTACTGGAAATATATCATATTTTATATTAACATTTTCTTCCAAACTAAACAGTTTTTGACATTTTGAATTGAATATATATCAATTCTGGAATCTGATGGAAATATATTATATTTTGTATTATTGTATTTGAAGCGAAGAGAAAATGTTATATCTAATTAATGCAACGTTATCTTAACATTCAAAATAAAAATAGTGCCGCCGACAGCCTATATTTTAAGTAAAGAAAATTTGTGGAAATTAACATCAGGAGAATAATAAATATGTAATACTAAAAATCGTGCCAAAACTAGGAAAAATTAAAAAAAAAACTATTTTTAAAAACATGCAGAAACTGCATTTTTGTAATTAAGATCGCTTAACGCTATTCGTTTTGAGAAACGCTCAGCGCTTGAAATTACGAGACCCAGAATCAAAAAATCGAATACTGGTTAATATTTTCCATTGCTGTCATTTGCTGTCAGCTTTAGAAAGTAAATTCTAATTTACGAAACTCATCGCTCCAGGGTCTTGCTCTAGATACCTCTGTAAAACCTTCTTAGCATTTAACTGGACTCGTTAACAAACATCACGCCAAGTTTCTTGAGCACCTCCAAACATTGCCGCTGTGTTTGCTTACCCTTATTTTCGAGGATGTCACTTGAGAGTTTTGAGAAGGAATTTCCTTCCTGTCTCAAACTCCGTTGTGTTAAGGAGTTTTGGCATTCCTGAGGAGCGAATCCAGGTCGCGTGAAGTATTTCTTGAAAAAGAAACAAAATTTTAAAAATACACAGAAAAAACACGGCGGTAGAATCAATGGAATTTCCTATCCGTATTCCTGAATGACAATAGGGATATTTTGGAACACTTAAAATTTTGACAACTTTGACAGCCGCTGTGGTAGTGTTTAACAACCACTACCACTCATCGATTTTACCAGAGTTTTTAAACTGTCACTTGTAAAAAAATTTAGAGATGAGAAAAAATAAAAAATTTGGCTTAATTTTACAAAATAAGTGTTTTATATGTTGCAACCTGATAATATTTTATTATTTTTAAAATAATTACGCCAAAATTTTCTAAAACTAACCAGAAAAATAACCACAACCACAACGAAATGGATTCGTAACTTACGGCAGTGGTAGTGGTTAATTACCACTACGGAATGATGTTTAGCAATTGCGCAGACGCAGTAATTACCACAACCACTACGAAGTGTCAAATAAGCATTCCAAAATATCCCTAATTATTAATTGTCTTAATATATATGACAGTCTCTTTAAATCAAAAACAATAAGCCGTCAAATAAGAAATGATAAGTTAATTATTAATTTATTGACGCCTGTTATTAATATAAAGGGAGTGAGATTAAGCCGGTTGCCCTTCAGGAATATGGACAGGAACTCCTATTGATACTAGAGCGTTAATAGACCATCAAAATTGGTGATACCGTAGGCAAAATCGGTTATTGTTCTAACGTATCCAAAAATAACCGAACCGAAATACGTTACTTACGGAGGCTTAACGGGACCCGCTCTGTTATTTTTTGCAACCAACCAGATTTATTTCTGTAAAAAAGCTGCAGCTGGTAAGTAGCTGATAATTAGTTTTTTTGTTTATTTAGGTTTTTATTTTTTTTTGTAAAAGTGAATTTATAAAAACAGGAATGATTGTTTTCTTTTCTATTCTATTTACCACTAAATGCACTTAATCGCGATTACCTAATCCATTTTTTGCTCCGTTGATCCTACATAAATGATATTGGTTGATATTGGGCTTACTTTGGCAGTTTGTATTATTTGTATTATTATTATTATGATGATGAAACTAGTGGAAAAATGCACAAAAACAACATCAACATTTTTTGCTCTGGGAATTTTTGCACAACTGGGCATCGTCGAACAGTTTACATTTCTGACGAGGTGTGGTTTCGCCATTTTGTTTATGTTATTGTGGTATTTTCGTGTTTTAAAATTTTGTAGCGTTATTTTCTGGTTAGTCTATAGATGCATTATTTAAATAAATATGCGAAGCACATGGCCTATTTTTGCAACTTAGACCCTCCTCCTATAAAATAAACTACGCATTAGTTGGCCCTTAACCGACTAAAAATGCGTCGCTTACAAAGTCCAGGACACGGAAGACCTACAAGAGCACTTTCATGCCCAAAAAATTTGAAAAATAAAGTCAAATAACACCTAGCAAGTGGGTTTTCTTTGAAGAAAGCCATAGATTGACCTAAACTCTATTAGATAGAGAGGTGGTTGAAACTGGGGTGTATGATGTCATCCACTTTATAACTAGTATAAAACTAGATATCAATTATGAAAGTGTTAACCATCCTTTTTTTAATAAACTGTTTTTGATGTTGGTGGGTTAGTCGCTCAAAGAGTACCACGACGAAAACAGATTTAAAATATTGTTTCACGTTACGTGTTTGCTTTAAAATTATGTCTTTTACCAGTGAATGTTCCTTTGTTAAACGTGTAAAAATTGTGACAAGGAAACTACAACTTGAATAACCCTTGGGAAAGAACTTCAAAAAAGTAGTTTCTTTTACAAACAGATCCAATAACCCACCAACATCAAAAACAGTTTATAAAAGTGTAGTTTACATCCATACGAATTAAGTGAAAATATTATGATGCTCAGGTGGGGAGGTTTTTTTACAGGAAAGTCCTAAAACTTGCAAAAAATAATAGCTCTATGAAGTCATTTCATCTCTTTTCTGATTAGTGCTATTGTGTGTGTGGCCACAAAAAGATAACAAAAAAATATTGGACACCTCTGGGTGGGGGTGTTTTTTACAGAGAGGCTTCAAAACTATTATTTATTATACAGGTTTTGACACCTCCCTGTAAGAGGTGTGAAATATTTTTTTTTGTTATCTTGGTGTGGCCCTTAAGAATAATATATATAATAATATATTGGTGGGGCCCTTAACACAATAGCAAAGATCAGAAAAGAGATGAAATGACTTTATAGAGAGCTATTATTTTTTGCAAGTTTTGGGACCTATCTGTAAAAAAAGCCCCCACCTCGAGGCGTGCCATATATTTTTTTGTTATCTCGATGAGGAACTAAACATAATAGCACTAATAAGGGATGAAATGACTAACTTTTTGTTGTATCATAAGTATTTGGAAAAATATTAACTATTCGTAAACGCCCCACCATAGGCGGGTACCATTTAATTTTTTTTAAGTCCTGAGGTAAGTAGATTCTTTTAATATTAATAGCAGATGGGATGAAATGACTTTTTGGACAAGTTTCAGGGCCTCCCTGCAGAGAAAGCCCCCACCTAGACGTCTGAAAATATTTGTTTTAATTATCTTTGGTGTGTCTTTATAAAAACTATATAAACCTCAAATGGGATGAAATGATGCCACCACCTCTCTATATGACTAATGAAGCCTCATATATCCTGGTTTTGGTTTTCTAATCTTGTTTTGTCCATGTTTAATTCTAAAGGAATTTTCTAGTCATACGAAATTACGGAAAACACTAAAGAACACTATATTAATAAATTTTCCAAAAGCAAACAAAAATATTTAACATTAGGGATTATAAGCCACAGCACATAACTCGACGTAGCGTAAGTATTGATCAAGTGCGCATGTGCAGTAAACTTCAAACGTACGATACGCTTTACGCGCGGTGTGTAATATCGTACGTAAATCCGTAACCACAGATCAAAAGAAAGTTGTTTATTATAAGCATATCTGGTATTGCCAGACATCCAGCGAGGTGCGGTAGGTGGTGTTTTTCAAACCTAAATAGCGTCAAACCTAAATAGCGTCAAACACTCTGGTTTCGCCACCTCATCAAAGTTGAACCTTCCATAACGGGCTGCTCTATTCTTGAGATCAGCCTCTTCACGGAGAATTTTCTTCATCGTCATCAAAAATAAAGACATTAAGAACGTCTTCCATTTTTGAAATATAAAAATGAATAATAAAACACGACAATTTTTAGGTTATCGTATGAAAAACAAAGGAAATGAGAGCGCCCTCTGCTCGACTGCTTAACCAATTTACAAGATACGCAAGAAGCGTTGCTTTAAGCCTTTTTTAGATCGTCGTAACTAGGCGACGTATCCTCTCTGCGTAACGTATGTTGCGTTTACGCCATGCCGTGGCTTATAACCCCTATTACTTAAATTTTCGTCCTCAGATGGTTGTCAGTTGCTTTCACTACTGACGCAATCGACGCGCCTGCCCGGTAGACTCTTAGCCTCTAAATTATTTCCAGACTAACGTGATTGAGAAAGTTATTATCCGTACGCCGTTATAGTATCTCATAGTTATATGGTACATACATTTTGGGGTGAATTTTTAATGTTATTTAGGTCGACAAAAACTACTTCAAGCTTTTGTTTGAATTAAGCGCAAAAGCTCAATAGAATAATGAGTGGATACAAAAGTTCGATAGAATCCTTTTGCATTGTAACATTTTTCCCGGGATTTTTCCAATTTCCAATTGAAAACAAAAAAATATTTGCGCTAATAGAGCCACGGGGATGCATGAAATGTCGAATGGAATTTCCCTTTTTTTAATTAAAATGTTTTTTTTTCATTAGTAGAACAAAAAGCACAATAGAACGAGAATGATTCAGAGACTATTCATTACACAGGTCAATAAAAATCACTTTGCCTTTGTAAACTGATCTCTGATAGAAATAATTTGTTCGCTGGTTTTTTATAGTATATAGAGCCAACATCAAAAAAAAGATTTATACAACACAAATTAACTTAAAAAAAAAGGCAATCAGTAAAATTAAAAATTAGTCTTTTTTCTGGATTCAGTCCGTTTCCAGACGAATTAAATCGTGGCTATAAATTAGAGCCGACACGATAAGGAATTAAAATGTTCGTCTGTTTATCCATCTGTCTTTTTAGCCATTACTTGGGCCCACGACTAATTGGATAGAAAAAATTAAATTTTAGTATTGTATTAATTGGTCTCAAATTTTGGTGATATTCAAGAGCGCAGACAAGGGGGGGGCAGAGGGTCGGGGAGATTTATTAAAAATTAAATTTATTTGATTAGTTTGCTAATGCGTTAGACTATTTTACCAGGCGCCCACACCAAAATCAAACCCGCTAAATAAAAGAAAATTTAATTATAAAACGATTCACGTAAATTTCACCCGAGTGCAGAAATTTTTCCGCACATGTGTGGAAAAGTGTACGATGACGTTAACTGTCACCATACTTTTCCGCATATGTGTTGCAAAGTAAATTTCCACACTTGTAGTAGTGTAGTAGTAGTAATAGTAGTATAGGGGCGGCCCGTGGGCCTGGCAATTAGGCCCCTTCATGCGCCCTTTCTGCCATACCCCGTTCCTTAACCCTATGCCCCTACCTCCGCTGCACCTCTCTCTCCGGGCCTCCCTGTCTTCTTTACGAAGTTCAGTATATCGGCCCATTTGAGCGAGTGAAGCACTTCTTCCTCTATCGTGGGAAATTTCCACATCAGCTGCCTTGATCTGGATTCCTCCTCGAGCCCGCAAGCGGGACACACGGTATCTCCTGCTACTCTTATTTGCGTCAGATATTTGTTCAGCCGATTGTGCCCAGTCAGCATCCCTATCAGCAGTCCAATGTCCTTTCGGGTCTTGCCTAAGAGCCATTTAGTTCTGGCTATATTCGGATTATCCACGAATAGCTTGGACTGCCTGCACTTTGACCCTTGCCTCCAGGACGTCTTCAGTTCATTGTTCGCCCATTTGTTGCGCTCACTCTGTACCTGTTTCCTTGTTATTCCCAGAAGAGGTTCCGGTCCAATGTATTGGGTTTCGGCCCCTAGTCTAGCAAGTTCGTCCGCTTTCTCGTTCCCTGGTATTCCCTCATGACCTGGGACCCACATCAGTGTCACCCTTTTGTCTTGAGCCAGTATTTGCAGTGCTTCAGCGCACTTCTCCACCAGACTACTGACTATTTTGGGTGCACTTAGAGCCTTGAGGGCAGCCTGGCTGTTGGAGCATATGTATATGTCCCTCCTGCCATTTCTGACCTCGGGTAGGGTTGCTGCCATGACAAGGCATACACTTCCGCCTGAAACACCGTAGCGTGTTCTCCAAGTGGATAACTCTTCTGAACTTCTAGGCTTTCCGCGTACACTCCTGCGCCTGTTGTCTACTTGGCCGACAGTTTTGAGCCATCCGTGTAGCAGACCGTCGCCTCTCTGCTTAATTCCGTTCGGATTCTTCCCTTTGCCACTCATTCCGTTCTGGTATTGTGACCTTGTACTTTTTATTGAACCTCCTTGGTTTAAGCGGTGCTTTCACTAGCAGTCTTAGGAGGGCCAACTCTTTTGTCGCCAGTCCCTCGACCGCTAGATGGCCCTCTATTTCCTCCCTGCCCTTCCACTGTCCCTAGTCCCTTAATCGCAGGTGCGTCGCCATCGCCTCCTTCTTGATCCAAGTTGGAAGCGAGGGGAGACCCAAGATTGTTTCCAGGGCGTGGATGGGGGTCGTCCTCATTGCGCCGGTCATCCCTCTGCAGAAGAGCCCTTGCAGGCTCGTAAGCTTTTTGGATCTGGTCAGCTTCTCTACAGCGGGCCACCAGACCACTGATTGGATCCTTGGTCTTATGATGGCCTTGTATATCCAGTGTAGGATCCTCGGGCTAATGCCCCAGGTTCGACCGACCACTCGGCGCAACTGCCACAATGACTTACCCATGTCGCCGCCATGTGCGGAAAAGCATTTCCATTTGATTTGTGCTAAATTAAGGACCAATTTTTACAAAAATTAGTGCAATTCATGAGTATTCGTACGAAAAATAGCTTACAGAACTCGATAGAAAGTAACTTTCTTACACTCGCGTGTTGTTTCACTCGGCTACCGCCTCGTTACATACAACATTCACGCTCGTGTGAAATTTGTCACTTTCTTCTCTTGTTATGTAATATACTAATGCTAAAAACAGTTTTACAAAATGATTAAAAAGCAGTTAAATAAATTCCTGGTTTGGCAAACCATAGTGGTGTTTATTTTACCTTTCTCGTTAAAGTTCTCTGCTTTTGTAAGCTTTTATCTTTCAATAAAACCAGATTTTTAGGAATTGTTTGCATTTTTACATTGTCCCTCCCAGGTAAAAAAACGTATCTACGCCGTTGAATCTGCCACAAACTAGATCACTATGTTTTCCCGCGATTCGGGAAAATCGAAATTAAATAAAAAAACAAACCAAAGTGCGGTTCCGACAAACAAACACATCGAACACATTAAGAGAGAGAACTCGACATTTATCACCACTGACTGAAGAGAAACATACGAGCTTAGGAAAATAATCAAGTCCAATAAAGCTGATTTAGTTTGGATTTAAATTTATGGTGAAATGGTGTACCAAATAAAAGATATCATGAAAAATACAGATTCAATTACTGAGCCGAAAAAGCATTTTATTTATAAGTATACATATACAGAAAAAACAATGCGGTATGACAAGTAGAATTGTCTTAATAACACCGAAGAAACAATCAATCACTGACTGATCAACGAGGTATAAGTTATCAAATAATCCATTTCAGGATTACGATATAATCTTATAATACCAAATCGAATACTGCTGCTGCTATGCACAGGAACTGTACAGAATGCAAAATCCGGCGTTTCTTTCGAACTTAACGAAGGCAGGAGTGTGTTCAAGAACAAATCCTGGAAGATAGCGAAAAACGTATAGGCTAAAGAAAAGAGAGTTTTCTGTCAACCACTTGGCACCAAACTCCAACTAAACTATCATCTTTTTCAAAAAAATATCAGCACTGTAAAGGTACCTATATAGTTAAAAAACGTTTTAAAAAGTTTTTACACGAACAGCAGTTTCACCCCTTGAAAAAGGGCCGCCTCCCAAAACAAAAAAAAATACGTGTCGAAGGGAAATTCAAAAAAAATCAAATAACGTACATAAAATTGTTTTTTTCTTGTTGAATATCTCGAAAACGAATCGATGGATACATTTTACAAAAAACATAAGTACATTAAAGGCAATTGAAAAACCTTTCCAAAAAGTTGCCACTCGACCTATGTTTCCTTATATTAAGGGATAAGTTTTACCCCTCGGAAGAGGGGCATGCTACGGCTCAATCAAAGACGTTAAAAAACGTTTTTTTTTTTCAAAATGTGATAAGAAATACCCGAAAAAACTCTTGCTATCTTGTCGTTGAAACACCTTGTGTTATTGTGTAGTCCACATTTAAAAAAAATTTGGATAAAATAGTGCTTTTTTACAAGCGTTGGTTTAAATAACGAGCGCAGCGAGGTATTTAAAAACGCGAGTAAAAAAAGCACAGTTTAGCCGCGAGTTGTTAACACTATTTTTTTAATACCTTTATCAAAAATCCAAGAAAAACAGGAAAATTCTTTTGAAAATCTCGAACGAAGAGCACTTCTGGCAACACACCATCTTTACACTATAAATCAAGGCGGCTGGTACATAAAAATAACAGCAGTTTCCATGGCGATGTGCCTTTTTACTCGCTGACGTTTATTGTTGCTACATTTTAATCTTTGACAATTTGATATTTTGACGATGTGGTGAAAATATTTAGGCAAGAATAATTCGATTTTTTTTAATAATATTAGTATTTTCCGCTATTTCTCTTTAATTTTGGGTAAAAAACGGACAGAAGTCTTTTTTTGCACCCGAGATCAAAAAAAAAGTTTTTTTTATACCTTCATCAAAAACATGATTTTAGTAACTGTCTGCAGATAACTAAAGCATGGTTTTTTTGATTACCGATGCAAAAAAACTTTTTTTTTTTTTGATCACGGGTGGAAAAAAAGATTTCTGTCCGTTTTTTACCCAAAAATTAAAGAGAAATAGCGGAATATAGTAATATTGGAAAAATCTAATTATTCTTGCCAAAAAATTAGGTCATTTCCGCCAGTTTTAACTAAGTATTTACGAAAAAAATATTTAAAAACATCGTCAAAATGTCAAACTGTCAAAGATTAAAATGTCGCAACAATGAACGTCACCGAGTAAAAGGGCACATCGCTATGGAAACGATTGTTATTTCATTTACCAGCCGCCTTGATTTGTGGTGTAAAGATGGTGTGTTGCGAGAAGTGCTCTTCGTTTGAAATTATTAAAAGTATTTTCCTGTTTTTCTTGGAATTTTTGATAAAGATGTTTTAAAAAAATAGTGTTAACAATTCGCGGCTAAATTGTGCTTCTTTTTACTCGCGTTTTTAAGTACCTCGCTGCGCTCGTTATTTAAACCAACGCTTGTAAAAAAAGCACTATTTTAGCCACTAGTTGTTAAAACTACTATTTCTGTATCGGTAAACAAAAAAGCCATGCTCTAGTTAGTTATCTGCAGACAGTTACTAAAATCATGTTTTTGATGAAGGTATAAAAAAAAGGTTGTTATACACCTTTTATATTTTTTTTCAATTTAGTCGTTTAAAAGCCTACTACTATACCAGAATGCCAACATAAAAGGCTGACCAAACAAGACCACAAAAATACCAGTTGTGAACGTACTTCCAAAGTCAGGGGTTGCAAAAGTGCGAGCGGGGGATGATTACAGAAATTTTTTGCTTGTTGTGCGGGTCGGCGTGTAACGAGTGAATAGCAAATTGGGGGGCTGCAGATTCACGCGATTACGGACGAACTTACAATCCCACCCTTGGTTATAAAATGCGTCTCGCTAAGGGATATTTCTCGTTAAATGTAAGAAACAATTTGTAAAAAACATAACAAGAGTCAAAAAGTTACTAATATGTAAAAAAAATAAAAATATATATATATTTTGGTAATTTACAGGGTTCTTCGAGTGGTTCTTCTTCACTGATGCAAAGATTTCTTTGTCAATTTTTGGACATAGCTGAAAGAATATTTCTTCGTCTCAAAATAATATTTTCTGCTATTGCACAAATTTTGATTCGATTTGTCCCAAAAAAGGCAAATTTGTGATAAATTGATGTAATTTAGGGGAACAAAAACCTCTCATTAGTGTAGCAAGTTACAGAAACGGCATTAATTTATAATCCAGATTATTTCAGGATATTTTTGATTCGTTTCTCCGCAATACGCATTTTTTAGAAATCACTACTTGATTATTTGTGTCAAACGAAAAAAAAAAAATTCTGAGAATTAAACTTATGATATACAGATAAACAGAAGCAAACATAATACTTTAAGTAACATATTATTTTGAATGACTGTCTTTCCTTCAAAACTACGGTAAAAAGAAAAAAAATTATTGTGCTTTTTTTTAGTCAGTGTAAAAAGCCATATGCGATTCTACGAATAAAAATATTTTTTTGATTCTTTATCTATAATTCGCTGTCTAACATCAAATCATTAAATTAACTCTGTGTTTCGGACTTCCATTGTCTATATTTTTTTTATACACGACGTTTCGATCAGAGATTGTACTGATCGAAACGTCGTGTATAAATAAAATATAGACAATGGAAGTCCGGAACACAGAGTTAATTTCAAACACATCATTGTCTCAAACTTTGAAACATCAAATCATTAACTGAAAAAGATATATTCTGGGGGATAATAACTTCACCACAGCGAGTCAACAGTGACTCACGGGGTGCTTATAAAATAATCCCGCTTACCATTGTTATGGCCATACTTGGCTCCCTAGGATTCCCCTCAACATTCTCTTATCGTATAAGGGATATATTCCCTAATGGGTGCCCCCCTGCGTAACACTTGTGTATAGTGTTTTTACGTTTATTACGTTAGAGTTAGTGACCGTATGGCGTCAACCTTTCAACAGAAATCTCTAGGAAGAAATAATTTTTGGCAGATTTACACAGTTCGGATTAAATAAAAAAAGGGAGTATAAGTCTGCACTGTCAAGAAAAAAAAATATAAACTTTGAAGTTTATATTTTTTAAATACAGATTCCCTTTGTTTTAACTACTAATTTTTTATTTATTGTCAGATTTTAAGGCAAAAAAGAGTATTGGAAAGGTAATAAAATGGACTTTTTATTTTTAGCATCTGTAGAGTGTCTTTATCAACAAAATTGGCAAAAAGATAGGCGAAATCCGGTTAAATTAAATTATTAGCAGTTTTTATTTTATGCAAGAAGTTGATATACGAAAAAGTCCATAGTTTTTTATTTCTTACTAGAATTTATCAAATGATACATCGGTTTACAGACAATTGCCAGAAGTTTTTTGTAGTTGCAAAAAAAATATACAAAAAAACCCACCGGTATTTTAAGATGCATAAAACTTTTGGACATCCGACATTTTGAATTTTTTATAAATGTCGTTTCTTGACATCTTCTGAAAATATTACCTTTCTAAAACTGTTTTTTGCGTTAGAATCCCGTAATAAATAAAAAATTGCCAGTGAAAAAAACAGTCCGGTTTTTTGTGGTCTACCCTATATTTTTAGTCCACCATACCAATATGGTATGGGGGACTATTAAAATCGTGAAATTTTAACTTTTCTTGAGTGAATGAGTTACTAAGGTTCCAAAACTTAATCGACGAAAAAAAAATTGTCTGTCGGTCTGTCGTCGATAACTGAAGAATGCCTTAATCGATTTTAACGAAATTTGGTACAAAAATTCTCCGTGAGCTGACCATGAACTGATTAACTTTTGGTTAGTGGGTGGGGGGTTCAAAGGAGGAAAAGGGGAAGAAAATATTTAAAAAAATTGTAACTTTGGAACGATATATGGTTTTCAGATTTAAGTTTCCATGAATAAGGATGAATGAAGTCCAAATTTGTGGGAGCTTTAGCTTCCGAGTTATTTGAAAAAGCGTTAAAATATATTTTAAAAAATCATAACTTTAGAAGTAAAGCAGCTATTGATATGCGGTTTTCAGATTTTGCTTTTCGTAAATATTACCCAAAAATTTTGTTATAAGGTTCAAATCTTTCAAAGCTACAGTTTTCGAGATATTTTTATTTCCTTTCAATATAAAATAATGGATTTTATGGTGGACTATCCGTGCTTTTTGCTTGAATATGCTAATTGTGTCTGGCTTTATACTTAAGTGCTTCTGAATCGGACTCTTTTTTTATCGAAGACTATGCTCTTAATAATATTTACGCTGTAATTTTCAAAAATAACATTTGTTTTATATAGGTAATATAGGTAATATCCGGAGCGCATAGCAAATTATCATAATTTGCTATGCACGCGGGATATTCTGCGGACTATTTCCTGAAGAAATTATTGTATGATTGGTTATTATATTTTATATACCCAATCTTTACAACTTGTGTTTCATCAAGCTGTTTTGTCCAATCACCATAATAAAATGGACTGTTTATGGAAGGCGATAATTTGCACTAGTGGAAATTATCGGGGGTAATACCATAAGTGCTTTGAGAATTATCGATAATTCTGAAATAACGTGTTTTTTGAAAACTGCACGAGTTTATTTTTTTCGTTGTGTCAAAGCAGAAATTTTTTTATACAACGGTAAAAATATCCCAGTGCGGTTTTCAACAAAAACACGTTTTTTTAAGAATTAATTCTCAAAGCACGAATTTTATTCGGTAGAAAATTTCAACAATATAGAAATTAGACTATTTATTGTTCGCGTCAGAGCAGTAGAATTATATATATTCAGCGATAATGGACAGTTTTACATATGAGGGAAATTTTCGGGGGTAATACCATAAGTGCTTTGAGAATTATCAATTCTGAAAAAACTCGTTTTTTGAAAACTGCACGAGTTTATTTTTTCCGTTGTGTCAAAGCAGAAATTGCCCGACTCGGCAGGAGAAGGGCAATTTTATGATACCAGGGAAAAAATAACCGAGTGCGGTTTTCAACAAAAACACGTTTTTTCAGAATTAATTCTCAAAGCACGAATGGTATTGGGTAGAAAATTTCAAAAACATATATATGTTTATTCCATAGCAACCGTGATATACATATAATGCTTTGCGGGAGGGTGACCTGCAACGCTTCATATATTATTGAGATCGCGTCAGAGCAGTGCAATTATCACCTACTGGGGAATTATCACTTATAAATTCAGCGATAATTCCACATCTTTTATGGACAGTTTTACATATGAGGGAAATTTTCGGTGTAATTCGTTTCCTATTGATCCAAATCTGCCAGCCGCATCGATTTTAATGGTCAATATTTTCTGAGGGAAATAATCCTTAATATATATTTGAAAATCAAGCCAGCTCTCGTAAACTTCCGTCACAACGAAAACCGTTTGGCGGTCCAGAAAAGATTGTTTCCGACGTCTCACGTCTCTCGCAACTTTTGTATTGCAACTTGGGAAAAGGGAAAAAAGTGGCAAATCGGTTTAGTCAGCGGAAGCTTCCGACCGACGAATGTTGAAGTTTTGACCCGAAGATAGAAGGCAAAAACTCTAAATTTTATATAAGTGTACTTGATATCGATTCAATATAGGTTTGAAAGTCTCCGTTCCATAAGGTATATAAAAATGTGGTGTGCCATAATGAGCTAACTTTATTTTGAGGAGTAAAAAGGGGACAGACTTTATCCATTTCATCAGAATTATTTAGCACTTTAAAACGTTTTTATATACAGGATTTTATTTAACTTCTCATCACATGTATGTTAGTTAGTTAGTTAGTCAGTTAGTATGTTTGGCACAAATCTTGCAAGTTGACTAACTTCTACATATCCGAACAACTTCAAATTATGAAGTTGGTGGGAGGTCGTTAAGGGGGGGTAAGAAGGTCATAATAGTTATTTAAACAACAAGGTTTGAAAACGAATCTTTGCACACGATCGAGAGAGAGAGTTTGATGGACCGAGCCGAAGGCGAGGTCTACAAGTCGAGGGAATGTGCAAAAAGGTTTTCAAACGAGATTTTTACGATACTTTTTATACGACTGCAAATAAACAGAGACCAGAAAAATCTAATTTCATTTTAACTCGTTTTTATTAATAAAAGGTATAATATTTTATTTGAAGTATCTAATCAACAAAATAAAGGAGCCGTAACGGTTGCTATGGAACTCAGCTAACTTATATTGTTGGGTGACAACAACAAAAATCACAATGACGGGAGACCAGTGTGCAAAAATGACGTAAGCGTCCGAAAAAATGACGTAAGCGTGTGCAAAATGCCGTTTTCAGATCGTGTTCTCCGTGCGCATAACCCCCTTTTTCAACACAATCGTATAAAAAAATCAACAATTCATAAGTTTTAAATGAAGTTGCTACGAATATGCATTTTTAGCACGGTAGGTGTTAAAGGGTCAAATTCTAAAAAGTGGAATGCCCCAATTTTTTCAACGGAAAATAGTTCTTTGAGTACCCCAGATTCCTCCAAATACCATATGTGATAAATCCAAAAATATCCCCAGAGCCGTTTTTTGTAGAACCACATAAAAATACGTTTTTTAGCGAAAACAGAAAATTGCATTTATAGGTAGGAGGTTGTTGAAAGAGTACCGACGTTTCGGCCTTTATAAGACCATCCTAGGTGCACGAAAAATTAGACATTTTTAGATAATAGATTGGTTTCGTTTGCCTTAACATTTCTCTGTACTATTAGTTTCCTTGTAAATTTTAAACGCGAATATTATTATTTCACGCGTTGTTATGCGGTGGTACCACTCAATTTAATTTTTTTCTTTAGTCAACAATATATTTTGATTATTTATTTTAATTAATTATATAACATAATACAAATCTATTTAATGATTTCCAAAGGTGCCTGCTATTATATTCATGTTCAGTTTTCAATACATTTTCAGAATATTTTACGTTCGATTTCTTCACTGTGTATTCTTTCAGATCTTTTTGAAGTCTGCATGAGTTGAGACTGAATATGTACTTTTGGCGTCACATTTATATCTAAATGTCTCGGAATACTGCAATGATTTTGCTGTGTGATCACACTAGGGAACAAATTTCAACTTTTTTTTTGTTTCTTGAACAAATAGTAGTTTTAACAACTAGTGGCTAAAATAGTGCTTTTTTACAAGCGTTGGTTTAAATAACGAGCACAGCGAGGTATTTAAAAACGCGAGTAAAAAAAAGCACAGTATTTTTTTTTAATACCTTGAAAATAAAATCCAAGAAAAACAGAATAATACTTTTAAAAATCTCGAACGAAGAGAACTTCTCGCAACACATCATCTTTACACTATAAATCAAGGCGGCTGGTAAATGAAATAACAATCGTTTCCATAGCGATGTGTCTTTTTACTCGGTGACGTTCATTGTAGCGACATTTTAATCCTTGACAATTTGATATTTTGACGTTATTTCTAAATGATTTTTTCGTAAATACTTGGTGAAAACTGGTGGAAATGGCTTAATTCTTAGGCAAGAATAATTAGATTTTTTCAATATTACTATTTTCTGCTTTGTCTCTTTAACTTTGGGTAAAAAACGGACAGAAATCTTTTTTCGCACCCGTGATCAAAAAAAGTTTTTTTTTGCATCGGTAACCAAAAAAGTGCTTTAGTTATCTGCAGACAGTTACTAAAATCATCTTTTTAATGAAGGTATAAAAAAAAAGTATTTTTTGAGCTTCCCCATGTATCGAAAACATACCAATTAAAAATTTAAGTTGTCTCGCAAAAAAAAACTATATTCTCTCGTAATAGTCGGCTAACATCTCACAGTTCTATTTTCCCTGATATCTACTTTCCATGTTTAGAATATCCTGGTGGTGCTTGTCACTTACAGCATCACAATTTTCCGGAAAGTAGTCCAGATGAGAATCCAAGAAATGAATGAAATGGTAACACAAAATAGTTTTATAGTTTTCTGCTCTAATGTTTCCCAAAAAATTTGTTTCAACCATTTTCAATGCATTCCAAGAGTCTTTTTCTTTGCTTTGAAGTAGGGAATCGAATTGCGCATCTCCGAACAGTTTCCTAATCTGGGGATCCACAAATACTCTCTCCCCAGTCTTTTGAATTATAGTCCAGATACTCATACCCATATACTCATAAAATTCACCCTCTCAGACTAACTCCTATTGAAAACTGCACTGATATGAGCTTTAAAGAAAAGAAAATATATTAATAATAAAATAGTAGTGTATACAACAAGTGGCGAAATGAGTGATGCTTTTTTACACGAGCGATTTTTAAAGCACCGGTAAACACTTAAAGCAAATATTTCAACGCATCGGTATACCTAACGCGTTCGAAACAAAGCCAAAAGTCAGAAAATTTTTTAGCTATTTCTCAGTAGCGCACCCAGGAATTGACTTCGGGGGGGGGGGGTTAGGGATAAATAATAAAAAAAACTTCATTTGAAGTAAAAATGTGACCATGACCAGGCTTCTCGGGCGAGGTTTTAACCCCAAAACCCCCCTCTCGGTGCGCCAATGTATTTATGACATGTTTTGAACGAGGCCCGCTTGTTTGGCAGATGCGATGACGAACTAGCTGATTGCAATCGTTGCGTATTTTTGTGAGTCCGTAACGTTACGTTCGCATCCGTCAAAAAGCGAGCATCGTTCGAAACGTGGCATGAACAAGTCAAAAATGTAGTGAATTTTGGCTTTGTTTTGAACGCGTTAGGTATACCGATACCGATTCATTGAAATATTAGACACTTGAAGTAAATATTTTTCAAAGCAAATCCAAAAGACATTTTTCACTTGTTTACGGCATGTTTCGAACGGGGCCTGCTTTTATGGTGGATGCGATGGGAGAATAGCTGACTCCACTCGTTACGTACCGTTACGGACCTACCAACGTACACAACGATTGCAATCAGCTTTTCAGGCCTCGCGCCCACTATAAGAGCGGGTCTGGTTCAAAAAATAGCATAGACAAGTGAGAAACGTAGTGTTTTTTGGCTTTGTTTTCAACGCGATAGGTATAGCGATACCGATGTGTTAAAATATTTACTTTAAGTGTCTATTGACTTTAAGTGTCTAATATTTATTTCACAACCTAGTAACTCATGCAGTTTTCGGTTTTCGCTAAAAAATGTAGTTTTATGCGGTTCTACAAAAAACGGATCTGGAGATGTTTTTCGATTCATTACATATGGTATCTGGACGACTTGAAAGCACTACTTTCCGTTGAAAAAATCGGGGCATTCCACTTTTTAGAATTTGACCATTTAAAACCCACCATGGGAGGTTAAAGCCCTCCATACGACCTTGAGAAAAAAATTTTGGAAATGAAATTACCTACTAAATGTAAAAACCGTGTGTTCTACCCCCCCCCCCATAAAAAACTAATCAGCTTATCGCCTGAGGCCATCAAAAAATGTTTGTGCCAAATTTCCCAGAAAGAGACAAAAAATAAATTTTGGACATAAAAATCTTTCAAAATACCCTCCATACTGGTATTAATGGTTAAAAAACTAAAAATCTAATTTTTTTTGCATATATAGCGTGGGCCAAAAAATCTTGCACACCTTTAAATTAGTCATAACTTTTGATCGAACGAATAGCTTGATTTCAAATTTTGATATTTCGCAAAAATCCAAGATGGCAGACCGTTTTGTATATCGGGTAATTTTCACCCCCTCCCCCCTGAAAAAAAAATAATACATGCGGCACTGGAGAAAATCTAAGTCATTGCGACAAAAGCACTATGTATGCTTTCTATACCAAGGCATTACTTAATTAAATCGGTTAAGAGATAAGAAAACTATAAACCTTTGAAATAATTGGTTTTTGACTTGACATTGTCATTTGCAAAAAAAATCGCAGTTTTTGCATTTGTTTTAACTTTTGATCGGATTACTTGATTTTAAACATTTTTACATTTTTGGGCGAACAAAGCTTGCGGCTTTGACATTTTTTGAACATCCAAGATGGCGGACAACTTTAACACTCTTTAACCATTGGGTAATTTCAATCCCTAAAAAAGTAACAATCCCATCTCTGCTAGGTATATTTTAAGCAAAAGGGCATTTAGTTTATGTCACCATACTTGATGATCAATTTTTAATTTCTTAACCGATTTAATTTAGTGATACCTTTATATATGCAGCAGGGAGGGAACTTTTGTCGCATTAATTTAGATTTTGTTCAGTATAGGTACCAAACATAATTTTTGTTCGGGGAAGATGGAGGGGGGTGAAAATTACCCATTATTTTATATAATTATTAAATTTTAAACCACAACAGAGCCTTAATCTTGTACTTCCTTAAAGCTCAAAATTTACAATATTCTATATAAAGATACAGCAAACATCTCCACTCAATTAAAAGCCCGTATTTTTTTTTATTTATTTACCGATTTAATTAAATAATACCTTGGCAGCGAGAGAATACATAAGGCTTTTATCACAATGACTTAGATTTTCTCCAGTGCGGCACATATTTTTTTTGCAGAGGGGGTGAAAATTTCCCGTTATTTAAACCGGTCCGCCATCTTGGATTTTTAGGAAATGTCAAATTTTGGACCGGATCGGAAAATTCCTATGTCTTGTCTTCCCAAAAACTCAAAACATTTTAAAATCGACAGATTCGATCAAAAGTTATAGCAAATTCAAAAGTGTGCAAGATTTTTTGGCGCACCCTTTACATACATATTTTTACCAAGAATATGATTCTTGAAATCATATTAATGCATGCTTTGTTTTCATGCCTTTACTTTTTTAATGTTTTTACACTGTTGTTTTGATGCATGAGAATAACTGCAACTCTACTCCAACGAAAGTGAAATGAATTACTGACTCGAGATTCCGTATTTCAAATGCGTTTCATTCATAATGGTATTTACTCATTTGGCAAATGGAATTTAATCTCTATAATTCAGGAGGTAAAACGCTAAAGTACAAATATAAATGTTGAGAAATGTTTAGAAAAAGCCCCAAACCAAAAGTTAAAAAAAAACTTTGAGACACAGCCAAACTCGAAAAAACCCAAATTGGAATTTTTATTTTTTTTTTTCAAAAATACGGTTTCGAGTAAAAAGAAAAATATTTTCTCGGTTCGGAAAGTGGTACGACGCACAGCGAAGTTCGGACAAGCCGTCAAGTGTGGAAAAGGCATTTTCCGCAAGAGTTAGGCACAATGTTTTACCTACGAGTGTTTTTTTCCATCTTATTTATCAATAATCACACATAAGATAGAATACTTACATAAATCATTTAATTAGTCCTAAATATCTTCATTTTTAACAATACGAAAATCGTGCAGAAAAGTAACTTTTCAGCACTAGTGCGGATAAGTTACTTTTCCGCACGATTTTTTTATTAAAGTGTCTGCATGTGACTTTTTAAGTTTAATTGTTAATGCTATGATTTTTCTGAATGAAAAATAGTACCCATAGATAGTAATTTGATTCAAACTATATCTATGAATTAAAATATTGTCCTTTAAAGTGAAAATCGTGCGTTACATTAAAGATCGTGCGGAAAAGTAAAATCGTGCGAAAAAGTACAACTTTCAAAACAAAAAATCGTGCGGAAAAGTAACTTCTCCGCAAGTCCAACCATATTATATATTTCAGTCCAACCATATTATATATTTTTGGAATCAGGTAAAAGAATATGGATGGTAGGTGGAAAATATAGTGAACCATCATGTACCAGCGGGGTGGCAGGAATTATTTTCTTTAAAAATAAAGAAAAACTCGTAAAAAGTATAGTATAAACAAAGATGTGAGGTAAATACGGAGGCAAGAAAGACATTTGTATTCAAGAAATTAAATTTTTATTAGGGAATTGTACTCTACTCATTCAACGATTTACATCAGTGCACTTACACGGAAGATTGGAAGAGGGATGCAATTTTATAAAGTTATTTGCTCAAGGATAAAACTTTTAAAAATGGAATAATGGAAATGGAAAACTGTTTTCCGTCAGCCAGATTTTCACGTCTGACACAATGAAATTTGCAGGAAAAGTGAAAAAGAAATGAATCAGAATTCGCCTCGTACTTAAGCACGCAGTGATTTTTTTTCAGTACATACCAGACAAAAAATTCAAAGTCACACATTTTTTTTTTCAACTCCGAGGACACTAGCATTAGAGTAAAGGAAAAATAATTTCCTTTAATCAATGCCAATATTCTCATTTCTTTAAATTTTGACTGCTTTGTCTCTGATTCGAGAAATATTCAGTGCATGTCAGATTTCCTGGAATTTTTTGGAAATTTTGGTTGAAGCCAATTTATTAACAAAAGCTTGGGTGCATTTATGAGAAAATCCCGCCAGAGATTTTTTCTGGCGTCATGCACAAAAGCTTTTGTTACAAAAAATTGGCTAAAAACGAAATTTTCAAAAATTTCCGAGAAGGAATCTGATACGCACGCGTTATATTCTGATAGAGAATATACCGAGTGAAACTGCATATTTCCATCAGAGGACAAATTTTATTTAAAACATTTAATCAAATCTAATCTAAAGATATAAGATGCGATTTCCGTGAAAATTTTTGACACATGTCATGCGATTTCCAAAGATTTTCCTTTATTAATCCAGAAAAAATTTCCAGTTATTAATATGGGCAAGGCATATTCTCAAATAAATTACATTCGTTCATCAAAATGTACCAGGCAATTTTTCTGTTCAACGTGTTTTTATTACAAATTGAATTCGTCTGTTTTCATATTTTACGAAAAGCGTAGTCGGGCTTTTTCGCGAAAATATGAAAACAAATTCATGCAATTATAAAAAAACACATTTTATGCAAAAATTATAGGTAATTTTGATGCACCTGTGCAATTACCACCGAATATTGGTCAGCAGGAAGCTCATGACAAACAAGTTCTACCAAATTGTTAAAAAAAAATATGACAACTTTCTCACAAATTATGATTATTAATTTTTTTTTGGTGTTTTAATTAGTTTATTTTGTGTACAATAATGATAGACGTTTAGACTCAATTATTGGACTTTCTTATTTAAGGTAGGCATATTTTTTCAAAGCCCATCCATTCAACTTTAAGTCTGACGTAACCCAACCCTTTTCACCTTTGTTTTTGTTTGGTTTTTTTTCCTCAAGTACACAGACTGCTTGCACATCCCACGAGCCTCAAGCTTTTTTTATACAGACTGACAAAACTTTACAAGACAGTTTGACGTTCTATCCGACTTTTTCTAGCAAATAAGAGTCAAAAGGAGAAAAGCATACTGGTTAAAATAACAGTAAGCAATCCGAACACATCCCTAAGCTCTCAAATGTCACCAACAGGATGTTTGAGGTTTTTTTCTTTTTTGTCTGTTTAGGCTCTTTAAGGTGTAGGTGATGTTGGATATAGACGGCCAATTTCATAATGAAAAAGGGGGCACGATTCACAATTGGAATTTTTATGTAGAGACTGAGGCGTTTTTTTTTATGCATTAGAAAAAAGATTTTATAGTATAGAGAATACAGAGTGTTCAGGTCTCAGTTCAGGTCTATTCCACGGTAAACATATTATGTAGTAATACCTTTATCATAAAATCCAAGATACTTTTAAAAATCTCGAACGAAGAGAACTTCTCGCAACACACCATCTTTACATTATAAATCAAGGCGGCTGGTAAGTCAAATAACAATCGTTTCCATAGCGATGTGTTTTTTACTAGGTGAGGTTCATTGTTGCGATATTTGATATTTTGACGATATTTTTAAATGATTTTTTCGTATATACTTGGTGAAAACTGGCGCAAATGACTTAATTCTTAGGAAAGAATAATTAGATTTTTTCAATATTACTATTTTGCGCTATTTCTCTTTAACTTTGGGTAAAAAAGGGACAGAAATCTTTTTTTGCATCGGTAACCAGTTATCTGCAGACAGTTACTAAAATCATGTTTTTGATGAAGGTATAAAAAAATCTTTTCCGAGGTGTGGTTTACATGTTACGGACAGTATATCCATCTACGAACCATAAATCTTTTACGCTGGTGCATGCTGTTAACGTATTGTCACGGATTAGACTGAGAGAGTGATTTTTGTGTGGCCATGCCATTTGATGTATCATTACGTCATTTTTAAAAATGGAAAATGACTTAGTAGCCTGCCAAAATATTGATTGTCCAATGGAAGCTCTAGGTATAGAACACAACCCTCATGAATGGCGACTTTTCATAGACTCATCTAAAGTAAGTATTATAATAAAGCGGTATTACTACATAATGGCAACATATTTCGATCAGTTCCAATTGGTTATGCTGCTTATATGAATGACACATATCCCAATATGAAACTATTGTTGGAAACTGTGCAATAACAAATATGGTTGGATGTGCATATTTGAAGGTCGTAGTTGTTTTACTTGGCATGCAGTTAGAGTGTACAAAATCTGTTGTTTTCTATGCGAATGGGTAGCCGAACTAAAAAGGATCACTTTAAAAGAAGAAATTGGCCAGAAAGACAATCTTTTGTACCGGGAGTGAAAAATATTACGATCAATCCTTTAGTTCCTTAAAAATAAAATAGTATTTCCGCCGTTACATATCAAATTTGGCTTATTTAAAAACTTCGTTAACGCTACGAATACAGATCTTCCTGTCTTGAAACACATAAAATAAAATTTTGCAGAATAAGTGAAGTCAAGATTAAAGAGGGAATTTTTGTTGAACCCCAAATAAGAAAGTTTCTCGTGGATTCGGAATTTGACGCTCTGCTTGAGGGAAAAGAAAAGAGGCATGGGAAACCTTTAGAATGGTGGTGACCAAATTCTTAGCAAGTAAAAGAGCAAAAAATTATCCAGATATTGTAAACAAACTTCTGCAATCATATGAAAATAAGGGATGTAATATGTCTTTAAAAATACATTTTCTACACTCTCACTTACACTACTTTCCCGAAAACTGTGGAGATGTGAGTGATGAATATGGAGAAAGATTAAAGAGGGAATTTTTGTGGAAACTCAAATAATAAAGGCTCTCGTGGATTCGGAATTTGACGCACTGCTTGAGGGAAAAGAAAAGAGGCACGGGAAGCCTTTAGAATGGTGGTGACCAAATTCTTAGCAAGTAAAAGAGCAAAAAATTATCCAGATATTGTAAACAAACTTCTGCAATCATATGAAAATAAGGGATGTAATATGTCCTTAAAAATACATTTTCTACACTCCGACTTAGACTACTTTCCCGAAAACTGTGGAGATGTGAGTAACGAACATGGAGAAAGATTAAGGAGGGCATTTTTGTGGAACCCCAAATAATAAAGGCTCTCGTGGATTCGGAATTTGACGCTCTGCTTGAGGAAAAGAAAAAAGGCATGGGAAGCCTTTAGAATGGTGGTGACCAAATTCTTAGGAAATAAAACTGCAGAAAATTATCCAGAGATTGTAAACAAATCTCTGGAATCATATGAAAACATGGAATATTATGTCGGGGAAAGTAGTCTAAGTCAGAGTGTATAGACTTTATACACTCTGACTTAGACTACTTTCCCGAAAACTGTGGAGACGAATATGGAGAACGGTTCCATCAAGAAATTGCATATAGAGAAAAAAGAAAGTGGAATGTTTCAATGTTAGCGGAGATTAGTTGGATGCTTTGTCGAGAGAAACCAGAAGCTGTGTATAAGAGAAACTTAAAAAGATATAAAAAAGTTGATTAGTTTAATTTGTCATTATTTTAATTAGCTATAAGTTGATTAGATTGACTAATCATTAAGTATAGCAGTTCTTATAAAACCCGAATTATTATTTAAAAACAATGTCATACTCAAATTGTCCAATGGCGTGTCAATGCAATAAATGGCACTAAAATATTGTGGTCCTATTTTTTATTTACGACCTAAGAAAATTTTCCAAAAAACATTTTGGCTCTATTTCAATCATAAACCATCGAAAAACTGTATTTTTAACCAAGACTTTTAAGAAAATTAAAATTTGTTGCCTAGTGACATTGTCACACAGAAAAAAACCATTGGGGTAGCATCAATAGGAGTTCCCATCCATATTCCCGAATACCAATTAGGACTTTTCTCAATGACAATCCCTTGAAATCAATAAAAAGAAATATAAAGGGAATGTTTTTAAGACAATCCTATTTGTCAATCAGGAATATTAATAGAAACTACTTTTACCCATAGTAAATTACTTTTTTTCTGAAAAATTTTAACCGAGTTTTAACACAAAATTTTTGCAATATACGCCTGCTATATCTTACAAAATAATACTTTCAAAAAATTGATAAGGACAGCATTTAGCAAAATTATTAGCTTGGTTATTAAATTCACACCCGAGACAGGCGTAAAACATTGACTTATTCTATTATATTTTCTAAAATTAAATTGAATATTAAAAAACTTGCGTGTTAAAAAGCAAGTTTGATTTTGGAGAAGTACAGCGATAATTCTTTTGACTTACGTTACATGATAAGAACAGTGAGACCCAAGTTGTAAAAATTGTTATTATAAAATTTAACAAATCATACACAATATTTTCTTCAGGAAATAGTCCGCAGAATATGCCCCGTGCATAGCAAATTATGACACAGCACTCGAGTGCATTCGCGCTCTCGTGCTTCGAAAAAAATTATCGTTTTTTATTGTTTTTTTTTGGGTCATATTCTAACAGTTTCTGAATTTTATTAAAATTTCGTAAAATGTATCGATTTGAGGCTGTTACAAAGCAAAAAATCAACGAAATTTTGTTAAAAGTTAATCCCCTAAATACCACTCGAGCTTCCAAATTAACCAAATAATTTTTTACTCATGCGTGTTTTCTTTGTCGTATCTACGCAGACATTGCGTTATTCGACTGTCCTACGAACGTTTTCTACAAAAGTGGAAACACTGGAAACTAAATCCAGATACCTTTCGGAAACCTTTCGCCCTCAATCTTTCCAACACTCCCCAGAGTTTCCCGGAGATTTTCCATGCAAAGGCAAAACTAGAAAATTATTGCTGGTGCCGTACACGCTTTCAACAAAACGTGGTAACTTCGATTTTGTTGAGTTCGTTTACTAGTCGTCTAAAAAGTCATTAAATTGGACAAAAATGCATGTGATGGAAGTTACCATAAAAATATCCAATAACGAAATTTTGGTCAATAAAGGATTGCTTTATAAACATCCAAACAACACCGTCTATTGTGGCTGCCATTTTTATAACCAAAATGACAAGTGAAACATAGATTTTCTGTCAGTTGGGTGTCAATACGGCACCGCTAATAGGCCAAAGGATACTAACACGAAAATGAGTTAACTGGCTTTTGATCCAGCATTAGTTCGAGCAAAATCAAAGTAAACAAAAACAAACAAAAGATCAAAAGATCTTGGGTGGAAATAACGAAAATTCAAGGTTGGATGAGCATCGCACAAGAAACACACAAAGGGCCAAAAGGAAAAGAGAAATGATTAAACGATGTTTGGCTCTGGGTAACCAGCGTGAGTTCATCAGCGAATTGACTGGTCACCCTCCCCATACATCATTAAACACCATCATGCACTTTGATTTCCAACCTTGAATCACTCACAAATAGGCATCGTTCCGCACTGGCACTTATCCAAATTTCCTGATACGGATTCGTTCTGGCGTGTTAATATTTTAATATAATGAAAACAAAAAAAAGTTAAAAAACCTCCAAGTCAGTTACTTCAACCTCTTTTCGTTTCGGCCCTTTATGTGTTCCTTGTGGGATGCTCATCCAAGCTTGAATTTTCGTTATTTTCACCAAAGATCTGTTGAAGCAACTGATTTGGAGGTTTTTTAACTTCTTTTTTTGTTTTCATTGCCTTAGGAGCATAATCCTATTGGAAATATTAACACGCCATGACGAATTAGTATCAGGTAACTTGGATAAGTGCCAGTGCAGAACGATTCCGATGTGTGAGTGATTCAAGGTTGGAAAACAAACATCGTTTAATCATTTCTCTTTTCGTTTTGGCCCTTTGTGCTTGAATTTTCGTGATTTCCACGCAAGATCTTTTGATCTTTTGTTTTTTTTTTTGGTTTCTTTTCGGTTAAAGTAACTGATTTGGAGGTTTTTTAACTTCTTTTTTTGTTTTTATTGGCTTAGGAGCATAATCCTATTGAAAATATTAACACGCCAGGACGAATCCGTATCAGGTAACTTGGATAAGTGCGGAACGATGCCTATTTGTGAGTGATTCAAGGTTGGAAATCAAAGTGTATGATGGTGTTTAATGATGTATGAGGAGGGTGACCAGTGAAACCACTAATGAGCTCACGCTGGTTACCCAGAGCGAAACATCGTTTAATAATTTCTCTTTCGATTTGGTCTTCTTTTGATCTTTTGTTTGTTTTTTTTTTGTTTCTTTTCGGTTGAAGTAACTGATTTGGAGGTTTTTTAACTTCTTTTTTTGAAAATCAAAGTAGTCATGGAGATACTCCAGTACAAAGTTGGCTGCGCCCGACAGGTAAAACAATTATTTCATAACCTGCTATATTTTGTGTTAAATTCTAACACGGCTGCTTGAAGAGTGGGTAATTTTTTAGAAAGTTTTTGAGTAAAGGTAGGAGATATATTTTAACAAAAGAAAATGTTTTTTAATTTGTAAATCTAGTATTTACGGATTTTTTCCAAATAGGGGTGAGAAATATTTAAAAAATATTTATTTACACATGCAAACATGTTAAAAAGATTAATCGAAATTTCTGAAGATTCATTTTCATTATGGTATCCATTTTTTTGAACCTTTAAAATGTTTTGCTTCTACCTGCCCCTCTGGCCTATTTATCTTATAATAGCTTTTTGGTGCATTTTATTAAACATAACCGGTCTAAATTATATTTTAATAACTCTTTAACTGCGCAAACAATTTTCTTAAAATAAACAAAGTTTTTTATAGCTTATAAGTTGAGTTATTCACACTATCATACAGTATGTCTGCTATTTTAAAATCCAAGATGGTTTTCGGTTTTAAAGTATCAAATTGGACTAGGCTTATCTTTGTGGTTGCTTTTAATATAACTGTTTGTTCAACCGAAATTTTTGAAAGATCTTTTTCAACGTGATACTTAATCAATTATTATTTTATAACTATTACTACTCTTTATTATTACTCTCCTAATAAAATATACGTTTTGTTGCTTAATTAAAATTGAAATTTTTTTATTATTTTAGAGACAGGCTTAACATAAAATAAAATAAAATTTATTACAAATTATTTTATCGTTTTACGGGGGGGGGGGGTTTACTTACTCTTTTATATCTACTTTGACTTTTTTTTCCTTCAATTCTACGTAAAACACTATGTTTTAGAAGTATCGGGGGTTGGGGAGGAGGAGCAGAATATATATTTTTTTTTGTTAGCTTATTAGTTTCTATCCGCTTTAACATATTTTTTAAGTGTTTACTTCATGTCTAAGCAAAAAACAATTTTTGGTATTTTTTTGGGTGGGGGGTGTGAGGGGGTTGCAATTTTTTTTTGTCTCTTTATTTATTAGTATTTATACAAATTCATATAACTTTTTCTACATTCCTATGTACAACACTATTTTTCTATACCATTGTGCGGCGTACGCATGTCGGTGTTAGGGGCTGAAGCAATACCGCCTCCACAGCAGGCCAAGAATCGGATTCAAAATGGCCGCCACTTGAATCTTAAATTTTTGATTTATGGCGTGAAATGAAAGATTAAAGTTTTAACATTAAACTTTTATTTTTTAAATTTGTTTAATTTATTATACGATTTCCAAGTTCTTTTTAAGCTAGACGAGTCTTTAGAGATAACAGAAAATCTAATTAAACTAGAAAGGTGAGGGATACCTTGTTTTAAATGTCTTTTAAAAAAACCTTCACACAGGCGCAGGGCCTTTATTTTATTAAAAAAAATAACAAACAGATGTATTTTCAAACCCTGGAAAAATTCCCAAAGCACAATTATCTATTTTTGTAAAAAAATAAAAATAAACATTTGATATTGGTTCACAAAAAACTATAATAGGAATTAAACTATAGGGTCAGTCCATATCAAGTCAACCAGGGTATTTTACCACACCATCTCCGATGTTGATGATTTTTAGTATACATGTTTTTCCTACCAAAAAACTGGAAAATCCAAAATTTCAGACTTTTTTGACCAGTTGTTTATTTTGAATTAATTTTTGAAAATCGAAAAAGTCACTTATTTGTCCTTAACATGTGCGCACAAAATTAGGAATATCCAAAGAACCACTTATAATAGAAAAGTAGGTGAAGGTTCATTTTAAAGCTCTTATAAAGACCTTTCATATGAGAATATTGCATAACATATATTGAAAAAAAAAATAAAAAAAAAAATTTTTGATTTTTTTTTTGAAAAATTTCAAAAAGGCCATTTTTAATTTTTTTCAAAAAATTATATTATTTTCTTTAAAGTGTTATTAAACTATTCACAAAATTTTGAGATGGACAAATCATGGGTTCAATGTGAAAAAATTTATTAAAAATGTCACATGCATGAAAAATCGCCTATAAATAGACAATGCATTTTGGTAATTAGAAGAATATAATGGGGTTTAAAGCGATATTATAAAAATATTTAACAATATTTTATTTAATAAAAAATTATATCCTACGTTTCATTCTGTATCAGTAATCAGATTAACATTGCCCCCCATTGTAATATTTACTTACAAAACCTCTTTTCCACCGGAGACGTACTATTGGATGTTCCAATTCTTAGGAAAATATGCCTGTATAAACCTGCCAATACTTTTGTGAAATACTGCCTGTTTATTCCTGTTTAACATTAAGGACACACCTCCTTCATTTTATTGGTCTGTTTAGGTACATTGTGGGGATTTGCTGACATGAAAATTCCTGCATAAATTGATTTTAAATTTTTGGCAAGTATCTTCCTGATACAGCTCCAAATAATCGATACATAATAGTTCGACTGAAGGTTTATCAGAAGTCATCTCTGTGTAATTTTAAAAGTTTCAACTATGGGTGAGGCAAGTGGATGGACTAAATATAAAGTAAAGTGCTGTGATCCACTAGAGTTAAAAATCAAGCATTTTGGGAAATTAAGAAATGTGACCAAGTGGTATGTCAAAATGGGAATGAAAATCTGTGATGGTTGTAGACTAAAGCTTTCAAAGGAGTTTAAGGCATCTGAAGAAGATGAGGCAGGGTAAGTAACAAATAGTATTTTTTAATATAAAATTAATAAACTAAACCAATTGCGTCAAGTACGGAGTGGAAAAATCTCATGGCATTATTTTGCATGGCATTATTTTGCATGGCATTTTGAGAATACAGACATTATGTACAAATTTCTTGGCATTATGTACACATTTTGGGTCAGCTGTTACCCCCTTTTTAAGTTCTTATCAAAAACTAACTTTTTAAATTTTTTTAGACCCAGTCAAGTTCCAGAAAATGATCCAGATTTTCAAGATCCTGCTGAATCATTTACTCTTTTAAACAAGTCATTGGAGCTTCTTGGTGTGTCGCCGATTAAAAGAAAAAATGTATACAAAGAAAAAATTGATATTGTACAGCATACAATTGCGAAAGCATTTACAAAGGAATCAGATTCAACGCTAGTAAAGGAATGCCAGAGTGACGAAAGTGAAATGATTAAGCAGTTAAAGGACAAATTTTTAAAAACCGAAAAGAGGAGTGAGAAAATACTAGTTTTATCATGTTTACCTCAAAGTTGGAGTAGAAAGAAGATTGAAGAAGAATTTGGAGTTTCTCAATATTTGGCCAGAGCTGTAAAACAGTTAGTTAAGGACAATGGGATATTATGTTCTCCTAACCCCAAACCGGGAAAGACCCTTAGTGATAGAGTGGCCCAAATAGTGGTAGATTTTTACCAAAGGGATGACATTAGCAGGACCATGCCAGGTAAAAAAGATTATGTTGTTATCAGAAAATATGGAGCTGAAAAACAATATGTACAAAAAAAATTAGTCTTAGCTAATTTAAAAGAAATTTATGCATTGTTTAAAACTGAGTACCCCAATGAAAAAATTGGGTTTTCAAAATTTTGTGAACTGCGACCCAAAAACTGTATACTGGCAGGAAAAAGTGGGACTCATACTGTATGTGTATGTACTATACATCAAAATATAAAACTAATGCTCAATGGCTCCAAATTAAATAAGCTATATGATGAAAATAACAGGCCTCTTGCAATATCTTATCATGATTGCCTTTATAAACTAATGTGTAATCCACCTTCAGTGGACTGTTTTTTAAGCAATAGATGCAAGCAATGTCCTGGAGTAGAACAGTTTAAAAATACGTTAATAGAAAAATTTGAGGAAGAATTAATTGATGAGGTCTCATTTAAAAAGTGGGTCTCAGTAGATAGGTGTACTATGGAAACCGTTGTTAAGAAAAGTGATGATTTTGTCCAGGAATTTACTGATGATCTTGTAAAACTTAAATCACATTCTTTTATTGCAAAAATGCAAAAAGATAGATACAATAAAATAAAAATTAACCTTAAACCTGGAGAGTCTTTGATCACTTGCGACTTTGCGGAAAATTATTCCTTTGTTATGCAAGATGAAGTCCAGTCTTATCATTGGAATAACAGCCAGGCAACCCTCCACCCTTTTGCCATTTATTTTCTAAGTGATGGTAAACTGCACAACCTGAATTATGTGTTTATTTCGGAAAGCTTGACACATAATACAATTGCATTTCATTTATTTTTAAAAAAATTAATGCCTGATTTAAAAATCAAAATACCAGGACTTAACAAAATTTTTTATTTTTCGGATGGATGTGCTGCGCAGTACAAAAACAAAAAGAATTTTCTGAATATATGCCTGCATAAAAAAGATTTTGGTGTTGAAGCAGAGTGGCATTATTTTGCCACCTCGCATGGCAAAAGTGCCTGCGATGGCTTGGGAGGAACTGTTAAAAGACTTGCTGCCAAAGCCAGTTTGCAGAGGCCCTATGACAATCAAATAATGACACCTCTACAATTGTTTACTTGGTGTGAAGAAAACATATCTGGCATTGATTTTAAATATTGCACAGAAGCAGATTATACAAATCATGAAATAATTTTGAATAAAAGATTTGCGGAAGTCTTAACAATACCGGGGACACAAAAAATTCATGCTGTAATTCCTCTTACAGAAAGCACGTTTTTGGCAAAACAGTTTTCTACATGCTTAGAGGTCGAAACACATAATCTTTTTAAAGGTGGAAGCATTATTTTGCAAAATATCGAGTCAGGGTTTGTCACTGTAGAATATGACAGTGCTTGGTGGCTGGCTTGTGTCTTGGGGAAAAATAATGAGAGCGGAGAACTGAAAGTAAGCTTTCTTCATCCACGAGGACCTGCCTCATCATTTTTTTACCCAACACCTCAAGATATTTTAATTATTAAACCAGAAAGTCTTATAAAAAAAGTTGAACCCAACACTGCTACTGGCAGAACTTACAATGTCAGCAAAAAAGAAATGTCAGATTCATCAGAAATTCTTAAAAGAAAGTTAAAAAAATAAATTTAAGGTATATAGTTAGTCTTAGTGTTTTCTGTCTAATTTTTATCAACGAAGTAGAAAAGTTTGTTTATTTCTTTTGCGAGTTTAAAATAAAATAATTTGTAGATAAAGCCTCTGGGTATTTTTTAAAACCTGTATCCATCCAACAAATTTATTTATTTTAATATCCAGTGCACTATTGGTGCTCCTAAAATATGTTTATTTTTTTAAATGCATGATTTTTAATGTACTTAATATTTTTGATATTTTTTTTGACATTGAACCCATCATTTCTCCATCATAAAATTTTGTGGATAATTAAGTAACACTTTGACCAAAATTATATATTTTTTTCAAAAAAATTAAAAATGGCCTTTTTGAATTTTTCAATTTTTTTTTTCAATTTTTTATTTTCAATTTTTTTTTTGTTAAAATTATGTTGTGATATTTCATAAAAAAGAGCTTCAAAATGACTTTAAAATGAGCCATTTATTACTTTCCTAGTGTAAGTGGTTCTTGAGATATTGCTAGTTTTGTACATTCTTGTTAAGGTCAAAATGCTGACTTTTTTATTTTGAAAAATTAAAAAAAAAAACTACGAATCAAAAAAATCTAAAAATTTGCATTTTCAACTTTTATGGTAAGAAGAAAATATATACCAAAAATCATCAAAATTGGAATTGGTCGCGTAAAATTTTTTTGATTTTTTGGTTGATTTGATATGGAATGACCCTATAACATAGTTTCTCCCTTTTAATCATGAACACATAAAAGAAAATTAAAAAGAATGTTTAAGATATATATAAAAAAAAATGTTTATATAATTTTTGTGAAATTTGGGTAATATAATACACTCGATGACACATCATATGAAAGGTTTTTTTAAAGACCCTTGCAAAAAGCTATCAGTTCTTAAAAAAATGCCAAAAGTATTCCTCGCTTTTACCCACCACTTTGGTTTGCACCATTATTTATTAAATTTAACCCTAATTACCTGTAAATACTCATACGACAAACATTATCAAACCATTTGTAATATTTAAATAGAAAAATAATTAATAAAAAGTCGTTAAAAAAGTCTCTCGAAGACTAATGTCAAACAGGAACGTAAGACGGCGCCATATTGTTTTTATTTCGGGTTGATCCCACGCCTTCTATGTAGGTCGCATTGGCTCAAGCTCCCCCCGCCCCAGAGTCAGAGCGACTTAAAAATATTAAAATTTCCCCAAAAATCAAAAATAAAATGAGGCGATTACCACGGTTTTTCTTTCGGTTGTGAACTTTGACAGTAGGTGTGACGTCATATCCCCCACCACTGAAGAATCATAAAAGGAAAGTAGGGTTTTGTTTTTTTTTTACTTGTAATAAAGGTTTAATCATACTGTTTATATTAAAGTTTTTTGTCCACAAAACTACTAAAAAGGTCAATTTGTGGGCTCATATTATATTACAAAAAATATACCATCAAGCAAAAGACTCTGTTTGGATGTCGTTGACCTTGATCAACATTCCTTATTCTTCATATTTTACCACTACTTGGTATTTTTCTTCCATTTCTTAAACCCGAAAGAACTTATCACAAAAAAAAACAGAAAATATAATCTTAAAAAGCTATAACCAAAATATGAAACCAATTCCAGAGTGTGGTTGTAAGTGGTAAATACCAAAAGCAAATCAGCTGAAAAAAAGAACCAACGTAATACTCGAGCTACTAGGTTTTGTTTTAAGTATAAAACAGTCAAAATAAGCCCTCTCTTCCGGCCTAAAATATGACTCTTTTATCTTTCAAACGTTTTAAGGCGCAAAAATTCGGATGTACAACTTTCAAAACCGTGGGGATCTAATGGAGCGTTTTTGGCATTTCCAGAGGTCGGCAATGGCATACAGTTTTACCGATAACAATTGTGCCGGACGAAATTGTAAGAAGGCCCAAAAAAAACGGGACTTTTCTGACTGTCCATCATTAAAAATTTTTAAATAGAATCTATATGTTTGTGGCGGAATCATAATGCCAAAACTACTTTTTTTTTTAATTGAAGAAAGTTTGAAAAGAATAATTTCTTTGATAACGGCAGTAGAGTTTCTGCCGAAACGTCAGATAAGTATTTAGATTCTAGTTTAGTCTATTGGGACCGTGAAAAATAGTAGTTTTCACAACTAGTGGCTAAAATAGTGCTTTTTTTATAAGCATTGGTTTAAATAACGAGCGCAGCGAGGTATTTAAAAACGCGAGTAAAAAAAAGCACAGTTCAGCCGCGACTTGTGAATACAGTTTTTTTTTAATACCTTTATCAAAAAATTCAAGAAAAACAGGAAAATACTTTTAAAAATCTCGAAGGAAGAGCACTTCTCGCAACACATCATCTTTACACTATACATCAAGGCGGCTGGTAAATTAAATAACAATTGTTTCCATAGCTATGTGCCTTTTTACTCGGTGACGTCCATTGTTGCGACATTTTAATCTTTAATGGAAATGGCTTAATTTTTAGGCAAGAATAATTAGCTTTTTTCAATATTACTATTTTCCGCTATTTTTCTTTAATATTGGGTAAAGAACGGACAGAATTCTTTTTTTGCGCCCGTGATAAAAAAAAAAGTTTTTTTTCATCCGTAACCAAAAAAACCATGCTTTATTTATCTGCAGATAGTTACTAAAATCAAAAAATTTTTGTAATGGTGTCTGTCTGTCTGTCGGTAACCCCATTACTCAAAAACCGCTAAGTCAATTCTTATCAAATTTGGCACAAAAATTCTTTGTCACCCTACGCAGAGCTAATTAGTTTTTGATGGAGGTGGGGGGTTGGCAGGAGGGTAGTAGGAGGGATTAAACTTAAAAAAATTGTAACTCACGAACCGTAGCAGCTAGCGACACGCGCTTTTGACATTAGGATAGATAATTGCATTTTCAATGAAAAAAAAAAAAAATTTAATTTTTTTTTTGAAAATGCAATTATCTATCTTATTTTGAAAACCGCGTGTCGGTACCTGCTGACAAGACGGTAGGTGGGGGATTAAACTTTTAAAAAAATTGTAACTCACGAACCGTAGCATCTAGCGACACGCGGTTTTCACATTAAGATAAATAAATGAAAAAGGGGGTTTTGCGCACGGAGAATATGATCTAAAAACGGTATTTTGTCCACGCCGTGTGCAAAACGTTTTGCACACGCTTACGTCATTTTTGCGCATGCTTACGTCATTTTTGCACACAGGTCTCCCGTGATTGAGACTTTTGTTGTTGTCACCCAACAATATAAGTTGGCTAAGTTTCATAGAAACCGTCACGGCTTCTTTGTTTTGTTGATTAGATACTTTTAATAGAATATTATACATTTTATAAATAAAAACGAGTTAAATTGAAATTTGATTTTTCTGATCGCTGTTTATTTGCAGTCGTATAAAAAGTATCATAAAAAACTCGTTTGAAAACCCATTTGCATACTCCCTCGACTTGTGGACCTCGCCTTCGGCTCGGTCCACCAAACTCTCGTCTCGATCGTGTTCAAAGAGTCGTTTTCAAACCTTGTTGTTTAAAAAACTATTTCAACCAAAAAAATTTAAAAATTTTTTTTGGTTGAAATCATTTTTTTTTTAGATTTTATGTATGGCTATACGTGCCTGCTGGCGCCATTTTTCTAAAAATAAATTTCCTTAACTTAGTGGCGACAAACCCAAAAAAGTAGTTTCATCAATAAAGTTTGTTTTTTTTCACAAATTTTAAGAATTTGATGCCAAAATTGACAATTTATAAAAATCCAAGATTTCAGACATTTTTAAAAAATAACTATTTTCGACCACCCTGGAATTCTTTTATCTTTCCCGAGTTTACAGGTTTATCGCTTGTTAAGGTTGGGTAAGAAATTAGAAAGTTCTGAATTTTTCAAATGAGTGCGTTCGAAAAAACCATTTTTGCTTGGCTATGCTTTCGGATGTATTTGTCCGATTTTAATAACACTGATTATTTTGAAAAGCCACAATGTTTTAAAGATTTACAGTTTTACGTAAATGTTGACATTATCGAAAATTATCAAGATTTTTTTGTTTTTGGTCTGACTGAATTTGGTTCACCAAACGCACTCATTTAATCAGTTCATTAATTTTATTTCTTACTCTTATTTCTTAGCCTGATGTTCACAAGTGTTACATTAGTAAACTCGAAAAAGATAAAGCTTTACACGCAAAATTTAAGTTTCTTACCAGTGGCGTACATAAAAAAATTGCAGGGTGATGAAGAATACATATTTTTATAAAACCTGGTCTGGGATTTTCATAATCTTCATCAATCAAATTCTTAAATTTTTAAACAGTTAAAATTTTTGAAATCGGACAAAACGTTTTTTTGGGCCATCCTATAAAAAACAACAAAACCTTACCTTTCTGCCCTGCAAATTTTCTAAGCGAGCAAAAGATGGATGAGGTAGCACGAGTATACTTACCTAAAAATAAAGAAATAGGTGAATGCACAGGTAATTGGAAGAAATCAAGTGTCCGTAGAATAGATACGATCTAGTAATTTTGCCCCACTCTTCGACCTGATGACGACACAAAGATAGCAGCTGATTTTTGTTCGCCATTTAAAAATTGTTTGAAGGCTTTGATGATTGATGTCAGGGCTATTTTTTGCTTGTATCTTCTATTATAACTTTTTGTGTACATGTAAACAAAATTTATTTTTGGCCTGCATGAGTTGATCTTGCAGTAAATCGAAATTAAGATCAATAGTTGTTAATCGATTCCGTCAAGAAACCCATCGAATGAGTTGGGGTTAGTTCGAACTCGTCATTCAGAACTTAGATTATGTAGTCGTTATTTTTGCTGTTTTGAAAGCTATTTTTTTGTATTTGTGTTTTGCCAGGGATTTTTGGGATTATTTTATTATTCCAAAGGCGAGTTGTTATGAATACTATAGGAAAAAATCTGATTTTAAAACTATAAGGTACCTTGTTTTTTTGATATTTTCATTGATGAAGAGCCTTTTCACTAAAAACATACATAAATGCAGCTACGTTGGGTACTTAATTTGGACCAAATAAAGAAAAGAAATGATGAAGGAATACAGTTTTTCTTACAAAAACTTCTGCAAAAATAACATAACCCCAAATTTCAACAAATCGATAAAGAAAGCGGAGCAAAAAAATTACTAGACCGTCTTTATTCAAGGGACCGTGGTGGCTGGCAAGACCCAGAAAACTAACTGGCATTAATTAGCCTATTTAATTTAGGTTAACACACCTATTAGACCTATTAGGATGACGTCATTTATAGGCGGTCATATTGTCTGGTCGGCACACAAACTGTAGCTGCCATTGCAAACAATGGAAAATTCGTGTTCTTAAAATTCGATAAACTAAAACGTGCTTTGGTTTGGTTCGCTCTTTTAAAAGTAGAGATTATTTTTTTATCTGTTAGTGAGCTTAGTTCAAAACGGATCATGTGATATCCATACTTTTTGAAGTCAAATAAACATCAGAATTTGCTGAACTTTGAATGGAACCACACCGTTCTCAACTAAAAAGCCAGTTAACTCCTACCTCTTCAGTGCCTTTTAGCCTACTGTTGCCGCCATTTTTATAACCAAATTGACAGGTAAAACATGGGTTTTCTGTCAGTTTGGTGTTAATATGACCGCTCTACTATAAAGGATACTAAATCGAAAAAGAGCTGTTAAGGCTTTTTAGTTGAGAAGGTGTTGAATGGAAGACACATTTTGAAAAAACTAAGACACGGCCTTAGAAAGAAGTTTTAGCTTGGGCGAGTTTTTAAAGTCCACTGAAATTAACCGACTTGGTGACCGCGATTGCATCAGCTTGGTGAAACTGGTGGAGTGACGTCAGAATCGGTGGATGTCAAATGTTAAACTAAGAACGCAATTGACTGATACTAACATAACCACAGTTTTTTTAGAAGCTGATTTTTTTTATTTAAAAAGAAATGACACGGATTGTGGGATTTCCGGTAAATCATATTTGGCTACGGTGTTGAATACATAGCCCTTAATCTTAGCATGTATTTTTCGTCGCAAAGTTAAAATTATATCCAGTTCCTCATCATCTGAGGAACTAGTTTCTTGAGAGAGTTTCATGACCATTTGTACATCCACTCCTATTAATTTATGTTCCATCCCTTATCCCAAAAAACAATAAACCCTCTTGATCAAAAAACAAAAAAGAAACAAAACTCAGCTGGTAGTTTTTGAGGTTACATCATCCATCATACCTTTCCACCAACCTTTGGGGTCGGTGGACAATAGTGGGCATCGGTGCCAACAATCGGTGAATCCATCAGAGATTTAAAAACTCTATCGGTGGACAACATAAATTTTTACGAACTCTATTGTTGGCACCGGTGGATTTAAAAACTTGCCCTTCGTTCGAAAAAAGAAGGAAATTATAGTGAAACTTGCTTTTGAATTTGCACAGGCCACTTTAAGTAATGCTGAAAAATTTTAATATTTTTTTTTATAAAAGGTCTAAATAAGAGTATTGAATTTGAAACCTGAATTTTGTTTAAGTACATCTCCAATTAGTGAAGAATATCCACTATCATTTATAATTTGTAAGACACCAAAAAATAATGCAACAAAGACACAACCACTTCAAATTATAGATTCCTTACAAGTTCTTATGCAAATTTATGTGTGTGCCCACCAGACAATATGATTGCCCATGGAAAATCACGTGACCTAAAATGCGTAATTCAAAAACTAGCCTAATTCACACACGCAGTTCTGACGGTGTATGCGCTGACAGAACATCTAATGGCAGTGTAATTTCTTCAAACGCATTCAATAACAAATTCTAAGTTTATAAGACCCTTTTTTAATCGAACCATTGTTCATCAAACTCATTCAATATCAAACTCGTAATTTGTAAAACCCATTTTTAATAAAACCCGTCAAACCATTATTTTCTGTCCTGGCGTGTTAATATTTCAAGTAGGATTATGCTCCTAAGGCATTAACACGCCAAGACGAATCCGTATCAGGTAACTTGGATAAGTACCAGTGCGGAACGATGCCTATTTGTGAGTGATTCAAAGTTGGAAATCAAAGTGTATAATGGTGTTTAATGATGTATGGTGGAGGGTGACCAGTGAAACCACTGATGAGCCCATACTGGTTAACCGGTCCGAAACATCGTTTAATCATTTCTCTTTGCTCTTTGGTCCTTTGTGTGTTCTTTGTGGGATACTCATGAATTGTCGTTATTTCCACCCAAGATCTTTTGATCTTTTGGTTTTTTTTAGTTTCTTTTCTGTTGAAGTAACTGATTTGGAGGTTTTTTAACTTCTTTTTTGATAAAGTATGTTATTTTATGCACTTTAGGGATTAAAAACGCACTTTTAATCCCTCATTTTAGGAATAAAAGGGTCACTTTTAATCCCTCAGGGATTAAACATAATTTTAATCCCTGGGGGATTTAAAGTAAATTTTAATCCCTGGGGGATTTAAAGTAAATGTTAATCCCTGGGGATTTACAGTAAATTTTAATCCCTGGGAGATTTAAAGTAAATTTTTCAAAATCAAACAATAATTTTATTGAAATTTTATTTATTTGTTAAAATGTATGAACGAAAAAAATAATTAGCATATGCATTACTTAAATCTAGTTCTTATGATATATATTTACATTTAGATTTACTTGGGTGCAATTTGCAAAGCTTACGAAGGGTGGATAGTTGGAGGCAACATTTTTATTTATAGACGTATTCTGCACATTGGTGAAAATTTGATCGGCAACATTCTTCTTTTGATACAATGAATTTTCAATATAACCTTCAGCAACCGAAGGCTTTGATCATGGAATATTGGCCACCTTGAGCACCTTTTCATCCGTAGAATTCTCTGCATGCTGTTCAGCGCACCATTTTCGTTAAACACAAAACTGTTTCTTGTAAACCTCGCGAGATTTTTGTGGAAGAAGGCTAGCGAAGTCCTCTTCCGCGGCCTTTTTTTTCAATGTTCATTTTCAAAAAAAATGCCGTACGATTTTTCTGGAATTACCGTTTGGTGACGCCGTTTGATAACAACAACTGACAGACGATTGTTTTACGCCATAGCAACACTTCCATGGCAAAATAGATTTTGAGTGAATCCACCATGCCAACAACAATCAATGACATCAGTAATACGAGCTGTCAATCTTGAAACTAGAGTACCGTTAAGTGGTCTACTGTTAGTTTTGTGATTTTTTGTTTTTAGTTTCTCGCATTCTAAAGTGCATAAAATAGTATATAAACTCGTGACTAAAGTGTATTTTAATCCCTTTCGCCGCCGGATTAAAAGAGTCCCTAGGTTTAAAATGTACTATTAAGTGGTCCAAAAGGTCCATAATAATTATAACCACAAAAGTTGTTATGTTTGCTGATATTTTGGTGTTACAAAAATTCCTTATTTTATCTGATTTTAAGGCCTATAAGTTTAGGTTATTGTGACCCGCACTGTATACCCGAACGAATTTTGGTCCCGGAATGTCCGCTCAAAGCAAAACAAGAAAGTTTATGATGATTGGTTTTTAGCTTAAAAGTGCCGTTGCTTTTTTCCCCACTGGGATTGTTTCATCGAGTTATCCTAATGGTTTCTGCTTCGGGAAAAGAAAAACATTTTAAGTTTGTGCGAGAAAAACACACAGACATTAGGTGCTCGAGATTTATATTTATTTGACGTCCGACAGATTTAATACACGGGTTGAGACCGAAAAAACATTTTTTTAAACGGTCGAAGAAATTTAATTAAAAAAAAAATCAGTTTTAGCACAAGTTCAATTATTATTGCGAACGTCATCGTCATTCCAAAAACTAGTGTAGGTAGGATGCAAAACTTAACAAACTCTTTTTGGATAGCTCTTGTTTGCAGAAAAATAGAGACAAAGCAAAATATTTATTAAATTTAAAAAAAATGTTTAATGTTGGCTTTATTCCAATTACCTTGAAATAATAACTTAATTATTTCTTCTGTTTTTTTTTAAGTCTATGGATGTCCAAGAACCCTTAAAGATTCTCTAACGGAACAAAGAACTGAGAGAATTCAGGAGTGAAAATCTTAAAACTAGAACGCGAAAATACGGAGGGGTAAACAGGTCCCTAAATTTGTACACCGGATTTCACGTAAAATCCATGGATTTCACGGATTTTACATGGATTTCACGGATTTTACATGAATTTCACGGATTTCACATTGATTTCACGTATTTTCCAGACCTGTACACCAAATTTCACAACCTGTTTACCCCTCGGAAAATACTATATATAAAATGAGGTTTTTAAAGCCGCAGTAGGCTTCAAAGATCTCCCCACCACCCCAAATGAATCGGACGAAAGGATTTCCGAATAGCCAGTTAAAACCCCAGTTCCTCGGTAGCTTAGTTGGTAGAGCATTAGACTGGTATTCTAGAGGTCCCGGGTTCAAATCCTCGACTTTTTCCGGTTTATTCCCTCACCCTTTCTCTACGCCACAAATCTTTTCTGTAAATACTATATATGTTCGAATCGCTTTATTATTAAACGACGGTTCCATAAAGGGGCATATAATGTACTAAAGACGGTTCCATAAAGGGGCAAATAATGTATTAAAGTCTTGACTAAGAGAATTACTTTGGATCAATATCGGGCAAAAGTGAGATAAACCGATTCAAACCGAAGATTTGGACCAATGCATGCATTCTATCATTTGAAGAATAGGGGCCCTGGAAGCAACAGTTAGGGTATAGATGCAGCCAGAGCCTGGTCAAAACTCACAAAAACAGGAATGGTGACTGGAAAAAGGTTTAGTCTGCACGTGGGCTAACGAATCATTGCAGTACCAGATAGAAGATTAAGCGGTTTAATTGGCAGTCCTACGGCCCAGGGTTGGAAAAACCCCGTTTTTTTATATTAAAACCCACCTCACTGGGCTTTTTTGGGTTTTATAAATGGGTTTTATTGGGTTTGTTATGGTTTGCTTTTTAAATTATATACATATATATAAACATATAAATTATATTCTTCTTTAAAATTAGGACTTATTCTCGCGATCGTTTATTAACTATAAAATACGACATACCTCAAATAGGTGGAATACAGAAATCGACAGTTTGTTTGTTTGTTAATAAATCAAGGCAGTTTTGGTTTAGTTTGACCAGCGCTTTATGCGGATGTGATGTTCCTATCATCTTTTCTTAATGTAAACAAACCTAAAGAAAATTATTTTTGGAGTTTGTGTATTTACTACACTGTAAGTACCTGCTTACTTAGTATAATAGTATGATATGATTGTATAAGATTCAAGTTTTCGTTTTTTTAGAGGTTATTAACTCCAAACCATTTTTTTTAAAAAGGAAAATGCCTAAGAGTAGCGGTAGAGGAGTGCTTCAGAATGGACTGAGGTTTTAGAATCCAGTAATAAAAGTAGAGTTTATCAAATCTTATGATCAGATTCAAACGACTGGTAATAATATACCTTTTCTACGTTTCTTTATTTTATTAATAATGAAAAAAAAACAACTTTTAAAAAAGGCCTACGTGTTTTTTTAACTGGGCTTTACCCAAAAAAACCCAGTGGGCTTTTTTGGTTTACCCACTGGGCAGCCAACCCTGCTACGACCACCCCTTTACGTGCCACTACCGTAAAATAACCTTTATGCCCCTATTAATCTTAGCTCTGAGAAGTAAGCCACTTTCAGGGGTAAAAATCCGTTAGGTTATTATTATTCTCATTGTCTAATAATTATTATTGAAGTCTTTGTAACACAGACGGAGGGTGTGTGTGGTGCGGCCAACGTCAACTATAGTTAACTATTCTCATTTCGGCCATAAATGTCAGGAATTAGAAATATATATTATCGAGGGGGAGAAACGCGATTAAGTCTATAGGAGTTATTTTAGACACGTTAGTTAAACTTGTAAGTGTAGCTACATAAATTAAAAAATAGACATACAAGGTATTGTATTCACTGGTAAATATTTGGTCCGCCAACCGTTATTACTTGCATGCTGTTTCGAACAAACCCACTGTGAACACGTTGAATTGAAACAGCGGCTAGGCAAGTTAGGAATTCTTTTTAAAGGCGGCAATGGGTTACAGGGAATGAGAGTAAAACATGATCTCATCCTATAGTCCATATCCAGCTCGCTAAATATAAGGAAATGGTATAATATAGGGTACCAATTTTCCTTCTTACCACAGTTAGACACATATGTTAGGATGTTAAAGAACCAATGTAGTAGCTAATAGAAATGGCGGCCAATCCAAGATGGAGGAAGTTGAGTTTTCTATAATCAAATATGTATATTTGGAACTGTTCATCCGATTTTATCATTCTTTTTTTTTTATGGAAGCTCTTCATGTGTGCTACAAATTTTGTCATAACTACTTTTTCGATAAAATCAACTCCTCCATTCACGCCGGTAACCAGGCTGGACGAGATCGGATATCCCGTAGAAGCGGATAAGGTTACACACACGGTCGGTAAACTACCTTGGAGACAAATACCGTCTCGGGTTTTAAGAGGCATGTCGACGACCGTGGTATGGAAGCCCCCCCCCCACAGTGTTGCCAAGAACTCGGAAATTTATGACCAGCAACGAGGTTAAAAAATTACGAGATTTAAAGAAAAACTACCGCATTTTTTCCAATTGACTAATTTTTACTGAACAAAAATTAACGCATCCCATCTCACTGTATATGTGTAAAAATATCAGAACCTACATGGTTCGTTATGTAGGCCCTTTAGCTTTCAAAAAATAGATCCAAACTGCTGACTTCAAAATAGTCTTTTGTCGGTTTTGGCGCCAAATTTTAAATTTTTAATAAAAAGGAATTTAATTTTTTAAATTCTGGGTTGACGTTAAATTTTAAATAATAAAGGTTGTAGTTTTTAATTACACTAGAAGTGTGTATTAATAAAACATTAAGTACAAAAAACTTTAAAAAAAAGTCTATATGCAGGACTAGGTAGAGATCAACATTCAGTTAAAAAACCATTTACCAAATAGTTTAAATAAAGGTCTAATTATTCCACTTGCTCAGGTTCTTTTACTGGTATCTCGAAATAATTTGTATATAGGATTTTTTAATTTCTTGCCATTGAAACCATTTTTTCACATAGTGTAAAGTCCACGCAGTTATTTTACTCTTTAATGTAACTAGAGCCTAGAGCTTAAGAGGATACCATTTAGGGATTATTTTTTGAAAAAAACGGCCGCTAAAAAAACATTTGGATGGCCGTAGTTGCAATAGTTCCGTTTCTACGAGCTTCAACATAGTTACTATTGTTCTGTTTTTCTAAATGCATTCGTCTGAGGGAAATCCAGCGTACCAGGGAAATACCCGATTGTATATACACCCTTCGACACCGTAATCTAACTGTCTTCTTGAGATAGTTACCTCTGACAGTTATGCGGGGTTGAAGGTGTGCAGGCTGCATGGTATTTATTCTGGTTTGGATAGTAGTAGGCTGGATTTCTCTCAGACGAATGCATTTAGAGAAAGAGAATAATAGTAACTATGTTAAGCTCGCAGAAACGGACATTCTCGATAGCGGCTAACGAAATGGAAATTTCACGATTGGCATTCTTTGCAGAAAGCGACAACAAGAAAAATCAGGCGATTTTGGTTTTGTTTTGATATTTTTTTTTGTATTTTGCCTGAAATATCCAAACGAAATTATCGTAGATCTCTCGTCTGGTAATAGCTAATTAGCAATTACCAATTTTGATCCAAAATTACCGTAGATTCTGGTAATTAGTCATGCTATTGGCAACGCTGCCCCCCCGAGAATGGTCCTGGCAGCGAACGAAGGCGTGAGGTCATAAAGTTTTGTACTTTTGTATTGGCAGCAATTTTCAAGCGCGGTTGAAAGTTAAGATGCATCAATTAAAAAACTAGAAGTTTTTTTCGTCAAAAAAAAAATAGTGATTTTTTGCAGGCTTAATAACGAGCGCAGCGCGGAATTTAAAAACGCAAGTAAAATAAAGCAACGTTTAGCCGCTCGCTGTAAACACTATTTGTTTATACCTTTTTAAATAATCGAACAAAAAATCACAACAACAGTTTTATATACTTGCTTTTCTTTTCAGTCGGTCACTTTCAATTAAGTATATTGGAGAGTTTGTTATTTTGTAAATGCTAGAAAAAAAAAGGTTAGATTTTTTTAAAATTACCATCGCGCTATTTTTTACAATTTCTACAATCACAATATCAATACTAATACTTTACCCAAGTTTCTGTACATACTCTTTTAACTACACACGCGTTAAACTAAAAAAAGGACCATTTTCCATCCCCTTAACAAAAGGAACCCTCTTGTTGTAACAAAAGTTATACAAGTCAAAATTTTGGTCTTAAAATGAAAAATTTTAAAAGAGAATTATTTTAGTTAGTATTAGTTACTAGTGTCCAGTGAAGAGTGAGCTAAAATTGTAGATCATTGATGTTTATTATCAGCTCAGTCAAGCTACACCCCTCCTTCAACGAAACTCAATTTGGATATTGTAAAAATTATGAACTAATTATGTACTAATTTAGGCTCCTTTTAAAATATTAATGAAAGCAAATACAAGGCACTATTTTTGCACAGGCTGTATAGTTTTTTCCTCAAAATGGATTGAAAAGGGTAAACAAAAAACCCACACCAAACATCAAGCCAATTGAAAACCACGGTGTGCTGGACTCGAATAAAACTTGAGAGTGAATTCCGCAAGGGAGCTAATTTTTCAGTTTTAAAAAAGAAAAAAAAACTTTACTACGCCGCAGTTATGTAGAGGCTTTCAGATGGATTAGTCACCTGCTGTTGACTTCTGTATTGCGAACGGAAAAAAGTCTAAAAAAACGTCAAGGGAAATGGGAGGATGCCTTGGGCGTTATTTAAAATAGTAGGTTATTCACTAGCGGCTAAAATGGGATTTTTTTCAAAATAACGAGCGCAGCCGGTGATTTAAAAATTCCAGTAAAAAACACAGTTTAGCCGCGAGTAGTTCTCTATAAATATAACATACTATAAATCAAGGGCAGGATAACACAACAATTGTTTCTATGGTGACCTTACAGGTATCTTAGTTTTTGTTAGTATTCACCTGATGACGATTGTAGATACATAAGCATTGGAAACGTTGAGAAAAAGTAAAAAATAAAGACACTGGAAGTTCGAAACTCTAGTTTACTCTAAAGTTCAACATTGTTTACCACCTTCAAACGAAACAACTGCCCTTTGCAGGTTTTCAGCAATTTTTTTTTATTTGTTAAAAAAAGAAGTGAAGGAACTACCTACTTCAATTACCTAGACTTAATGGCGTAGATACGAAAAACTGGTTATTTAAAAAATTATTTTACGCAACAAAAAAATAGTAAATTATAAACCTAGGGACTAAATTGCCACAGTTAATCCGGCGGAAAAAGGTTCCCTACGGTCGGGCTACAATTCGCTAAGGGATTAAACGACACTTTAGTCTCGAGGTTTATATACATACTATTTTATACACTTTAGGAAAAGATCTTTGTTAAAATTACGTTATTTCTACGCCAAATAGTTCGTCAACTACAAGTTAGTTTTTTTTTAATCCCTGAAAAATTAAATTTACTTCTAATCCCTAAGCTGAGGGATTAAATTTATTTTTAATCCCTTAAAGATTAAATTTTCTTTGAATCTTTTAGGGATTAAACGTGTCACTTTAGTCGCTAAAAAAGAGGGATTAAAAGTACCTATTTAATCTCTGAAGTGCATAAAATACATTTTTCAGGTAAGGTCCTGAAAGGCTCTGTCTTAAGCCCTCTTTATCCAAATATCTCAAAAACTAAAAAGACAGAAAAGTCAAATTTCACATAAATTGGCGATGATACTTTTTTTTAAATAGAAGAATATTTGAGCAAATTTGAATATGGCTAACCTTTCTGATTCCTGTAAAGGTTTTTTAAATAAAATGGCAAAATCATTTCCATAAGACCAACGAGTTAAACAGGAAAAATTATTGAAAGTTTGAGAGAATGATGTGTTTGACATTAACTCTGTGTTTCGGATTTCCATTGTCTATATTTTTATTTATACACGACGTTTCGATCAGTACAAGTTCTGATCGAAACGTCGTGTATACATAAAAATATAGACAACGAAAGTCCGAAACACAGAGTTAATTTCAAGAAAAATGATATTCAGTGATTATTTGTCTAAATCATTGCTCTTAATTAAATTTTTTTGTCATTTTATTTAAAACCCGTTAGAGAAAAGAATAACATATTAGGTATTTTTGAAAAAAGAAAAATAGGTCTTTTCAAATTTAAATAAAAGTAAAATTAAAGAAAACTATGCGGCACTGGCCCAACTGTGATCAACTATCCTTTTAGAGAGGACAAAAAATACCAAACGTCAGATCGAAAATTCTCGCTGACAGTTGACGTCAATTAAATCTGTATAAACTTCGGGTGGAAAATATACTGTACACTGCTCGCAGATCAGCCCCAGCCCGAGCAGTGACGTCATAAATCTGTGCGGGAGTGATCTGGGGTCATACGAAAATATCCGCATACGTGTACTAAATAATAGAGACATAAAGCTATTTGTAACTCATCGCGGTATACGTATCCGCATCTAGCGAGAACCAAGCACATTGATTGGTCAGAAACTTGTAGCACGTTCGAAAAGAGCAGATATATGCTAATTTAAGGTGTTCTTGAACGCGATAGGTGTTGACATGCATTAGGTATCACGTATCGTTACGGCACACGTATCGTATCTCAGCAACTATTGCGTTCAGAAACACCTTAAATTAGCATATATCTGCTCTTTTCGAACGTGCTACAAGTTTCTGACCAATCAATGTGCTTGGTTCTCGATAGATGCGGATACGTATACCGCGATGCGTTACAAATAGCTTTATGTCTCTAATAGCTAATTTTTATGTCAGTCTCTTTCTATACCGTGTGAAATGAGAGGCGAAAGATAAGTCGGTATGTGTGGACCGCGTTCGAATTCGACTAGTTTAAATCAATATCGCACGACTAGGTGGAGGGCATTCGTGTTGTTTCGCATGAAAAACCGTTTATTCTTTCACGTACTACCCATGAAAAAGTATATCGGCATATCTTTTGCCTCCTATTCTATACGGTACAGGAAGAGACGGAAGTAGTCGCATGCGAATAATTTCGTATGGTTTCGAAAATAGGACCCCTGCGGCCCCGAGGGCAATCCCGAATAAGAGCACTCGACTTGCGATATTCAATCGAACGCGTTTACGCTCTAAAATTCATTTCATAACCCCAGATTTAGGTTTTTTTTAAAACTTTTCAGCCATTCCAGCTAAAAGTCCACCACAGGTAATATCTATTACAAAATACGAATTACCGAAAGCATTACTCTTTGTGACCACAAAACATGAAATTTTGGTGTTTTTAGTCCACCATACCAATGTGGTATGGGGGACCATTAAAAATCGTGAAATTTTCGACGAAAAAAAAAAGTTGTCTGTCGGTCTGTTGTCTGTCTGTATACACGATAACTCAAGAACGCCTAAATCGATTTTAACGAAATTTGGTACAAAAATCCTCTATTGGCTGATCATGAACTGATTAACTTTTGGGTAGGGTGGTGGGGGGGTTGAAGGGGGGAAAAGGGGGATAAAATATTTCAAAAAAAAATATCTTTGGAACAAAAACAAGTAGCGAATGACTCCAAATTTTGTTATAAAGTCAAAATTCGTGGGAGCTTTATTTTCCGAGTTATTTGAAAAAACATTAAAATATATAAAAAAATCATAACTTTAGAAGTAAAGTAGCTATTGATATGCGGTTTTCAGATTTTGGTTTTCGTAAATATTACCCAAAAATTTTGTTATAAGGTTCAAATATTTTCATTTCCTTTCAACATAATATAATTGATTGTATGGTGGACTATCCGTGCTTTCTAGCACCAATTTTTTAATATTAAAAGATCAGCTTAAACTTCTTACTCTGAAATATTTTTGCACACTATCCATGAAATAATTGTATAAAAAATAAATAAGTAGGCTTGCTACTATTACCACTTTTCTTATAATTTATATATTGTTTCTATTATGAGTGGAAATAGATTTCCGTTCGTTATCTTCCGTCCGTTATGCAACATTTTGTTAGTTAAATTCCTCACTCTTTTGTTTTTTGGTAAGTGTGATTTTAACTTTACGGTTATATTAAGTTTTCTCATTTTTTGAGGTTCTATTGGCAAATAAATAAATAATACAAAATGTATGCTTCTTTTTGCTGTTCCGTCCGTCACGCATATTAAAAAGTTTTTTACCAACTTACTCAAGTAGAAAAGAAAATAAGTTTACATTTGAATTGTTTGAGTACAATTATTATATTTAGTTTTTGGTAAATTTAAAAAAATCGTGCAAAGTGTCCCGTCCGTTATGCTGAAATGGATGCTTTCGGGATATATTTTCGTGGGGCACCCTAGAGCACAAAATTCATAACTTTTGCCCTTAAAGACGTAATGTTCATAAACTAGACTTTCTGTCCTTTTTTTTTTCAAAAAAGATGCCACGTTTAAAAATAAAAAGAACAAAAAATAACAAAGTTTTTGAGCGTAGATCGAAAAGGCTATAAAATAAACATCATATTTTTACTCGATCTTTTCATTTCATTTCAAAAACATTACAAAATATCGCCCGGATAAGTGGCAGCCTGCGCGCGTATTTCCAGAACATATCGAAACCAAAAGATCAGACAAGTCATATTTATTTTTTCTTCCTGTAGTTGTATATGAGTAAAAGCCCCTTCCATCGTCACCGCGTCACACGTCACTCTATCATGTGCTCGGAGGGGGATTACCTGGAGAAAATACGATCTCGGACGTCCCCAGCCAAAAGGCATATCTGCGTTTTATTTCGTTTGGTTTCTCATTCTTATTTACATAGATTTTTTATACCTAGTAATTTTTTTTTGATTGAAGGTTTATTCAACTCATTTACAACCTAAGAAATTTGATGATTTTATTCGCGCTGAAAGGTCAGAAAATAAAGTGAGCAGTAAAGGCGCATTTATACAGAGCGAATAGGTTCGTCCAAAAATTCGGGCCAAATCTGGTGAACCTTTTCCGACGAATGTTTGCCCGAACACTCAAACATTTGCCACGAACGGCAAATTTTCGCAAGATTTTTATGAAATACATTTTTGAAAGTGCGAATAGATAATATTTTTGGTCTCACATCGCTGACTTCAATTGTTGAAATTAAATTGCAACAGCAAAAATATTTTATTTTATTTTTCGATTAAATAGTAGCCGACGGAAAGCGAAAAATTATTATTTGCTGGGTGGTAGGTTGTGAGGTTGGTAGATATCTACTAAATCAGTTTGAACCTAATTGTTGCTATGCTTTATCGCTTTTTTGGTTTTCCCACCACCAAAACCCCACAAAATGAAATAAAGTTATCCTCATTATTTTTTATCCAGTGCGTCAAATCGTTTTTCCGTCGAAAAGTTTTTAAAATTTAATTTTTATATTACAATGATTTACGGTAAATAATTTTTCTATTTTTATTTTATTCAAAATATTTCTTTAGCAAATTTTGTCCGAACACCACAAACCTTTTTACTCGAACCCCGAACCTTTTGGCCCGAACCTTTTGCGCGAATCTTTAAATAAACAATTCGCGCGAATGTTTGTCGGCATTTCGAAGATCAAAAGAATATTCGGCTGTGTAAATGCTACTCAACGTTTCTAGGTAAGGTTAGGTTTGTTATGTTTGGCGCTATTCCACTTGAACCAAGACGCCTATTGTGGCTCATACCTGTTTATAATTCAATCAGCCCAATTTCCTTAATAAAGAAAAACAGTTTGGTGAGACTTTCTCGTCGTCTTGGGGTACTTTCTTGCCAGGGCCAAGTAATTTTGCCCTCATTCTCATCAGTCCTATGCAATGTTTAATTACCTTACAAAATATAATTTGTTAAGTAAGTCAGAACATGGTTTCCTTAAAGACCGAAGTATAGAAACTGCTTGCTATGATTTTCTACAATATGTATTTGATAAGTTAGACAAAAAGAAAAAAGTCGGAGCAATATTTTTTGATATGTCGAAGGCATTCGACTGCTTGAATCTTGACTTTGTACTAAAAAAGTTGAATAATTTGGGTTTTAGAGGAAAATTTCATGACATTCTTGAATCGTATACTCGAAAAAGAAAAATGTGTTATAAGTATGGAGGTAAAGTATCTGAATTTGTAGAAATAGATCAAGGTGTGCCTCAAGGATCTGTACTTGGTCCTCTATTATTTATTGTTTTCATTAATGACCTTCCTGAAGCATTGAAGGCAAACTGCTGTGCAAATTTTGCTGACGATGTGAATGTGTGTGTTTCAGCTGATACGTCAGAAGAACTAACCTTCAAATTAAACCAAATATGTAGTCATTTTAACACCTGGTGCACCAATAATAAGCAAATAGCAAACATCAAAAAGTCTGTGTGCATGAAATTTTCATCAAACAATAACCGAGTTTCTTATGACATTGGCGACATACGGTTGTCAAATGAAATCATTCAGCAAGTAAACATTAAACTGGAAAAATCATATTGACCACGTCTGTAAAAAATTAAATTCTGCTTACTATGCCTAAGTCAATTAAAAGATAGTTTGGACAAAAATGGTCTTATGAATGTCTATTATGCGCTAGCCTACTCTGTATTGTCATATAATGTTATATTTTGGGGACATGCGGCATATATTGAAAGAGTATTTGTGGCACAAAAAAGAATCCTGAGGCTTATCTTTAAAATCTCTCCCCGCACCACGTGTAAAACTGTCTTTAAACAGCAAAAAATACTTACTTTCCCTGCAATTTTCCTTTTTAAATCATTGGTTTTTGTCAAAAATAATATTCCATTGTTTGAGGAAAATGCAATGTTTAATAACAATCATTATAACACAAGACATGACAGCTTATTAAGAACTAATCATCACAATACTGCACTTTATAAGAGATCTCCCTCTTACAAGTCTGTAAGCCTTTATTATAAACTACCAAAAGCAGTGAGAGATATCAGTAATGTTAAAAGATTTAAACTCAGAATTAAAAAAATTATTTTAGTTTTTTTTGTAGTTTGTCTTAAATTTGTATTTTATGCATTTGTTTTTTTTCTTTGTTTAATAAATTTTTAGCTATACGTAGTTTATAGGTTATTTTATGTATTATTTCTCATTGTCAACTGTATTTATAAATTGACGAACCTACCCTCAGGGTATTAAAATCTTTAGGAAATAAATAATTTCTGACTCTGATTCTGAATGCCATAGGATGTGTACTGGCGATGAAGTTTCCTTCTCTTCTCCACAGAATCTACAAATCGCTGTAACTCCGTGTGTTTGTTAAGTCGGCAATTTGACGATTTTTTTCGATGTTTGAGAGCTAAGGGGTTGCGCAAATGTTATAGACTGAAGATAGATTCAACTAACCCTTGTAAAGATCAGTAGCTCTCCATATTGTTTTTTTTTGTAGATACGCGCTATTTAGGCTTTTCACCGCGGTTTTGTTTACAAACAAGGGTGCTAAAGTACAAGAAACATGTGTAAACACAAGTTTTATGGCTTGTAAGATGTAGAAGTAATAGATCTTATTTTCCAAACGCGGGTTTGGAAATGGATATCTATGCTTCCAGGCTCGAGACCATATAACTGCCCGTGTATTTCCCGAGAAAAAAGCGTACCGATAATAACCCTCCCAATCAAGTGACCCTGGAAATAATCCAGAGGCGAAGGGTCTACCAGGCAGGCGCGTCGATTGCGTCAGTAGTGAAAACAACCGACAACCATCTAACAGCGAAAATGTATGTTATGTTTAATGGTAAAACCATGATGGTAATTTAAGGCTTAAAATATTTTAGCATAATTTAAGGGGTAACGTTTTTGTTTAAGCACTGTTTAATATGTTTTTCACATTTTTATCCCATGATTTTCTAACTTTCGATTTCTAGAATAAAACACTCAAATTTTTTAAGTTTTCACTGTTTTTAGCGTTCAAAAAAAGTACTGCCAAAGAACATTTTTTCTCTGTTAAAATGAAAAATAGAGAGAGAGCAGAATTTTAGAGGTAGATGGATAGATAATTTAGTGAAGTGCAAAAATATTTAGGGGGGTTGAAGAGAGACAGCAGGCTATAAAAAAGTATTTTAAAGAAAGATGAAAATAATTTAAGGCAATTGTTTAATTAAAAATTCTGTTATGTCATCTGTCTATCATCTTGAGTGGTGTCTTGCATATGATTTTTATTTTGCCATTTTTATGCAGAAAACAGCAAAAATTGTAATTTTTTAAAGCATAAAGTGTCCCAATGACCATTTTCAGAAACTTCTGGTGGCAGAAATTTATATAAGTATTATAAAGAGGGTTCCATTGATGCCCTAGGGTATTTAAAGGTTTCCTACAAGAATTGAGTTTTTATATTTGTTTTATTAAAGGACGGACATCTTTATAAAAATTAAAGTCATCGGTAACAAATGTTAAAAGTTATATAAATTGGTGTTTGAAATCTTCTTGTCAACCCATCTATAAAACCGTAAATAACTATCAATTAAAGATATATAGATTGGTTTTTTAAATGTTGCTATCAACCCACTTATAAAAACTTAAGTAACCAACAACAAATTTATACAAGATAAGATTGAAAATATTTCGAGACACTTTTAAAAACTTGGGAACTCACACACAACAGTTATAAATTGGTGTCTGTAATATTCTTATAAACTCATTCATAAACATTTTTTGCCCATAAGGTTTTTTTCTATAATGTTGTTATTAATTTCTTTATATAGTGGTTATAATACCACTGTTTTTAGAATAAAAAAATTTTTTCGTACACCCACAGAAGTAAGGTTAATTTTATAACATTAAAAGGCGCGTTTTTGCGAGATACCATACCATCATTATCTTGTTTTAACTATATCAATCTGAGAGAGATAAGAGATCGATATCTTCTTGCCGATGACAGATATCGGGGTCGAATGCATTTTACACCCGATTCCTACCAGCGTTACCCATGCGCGGTCACCCTGACTCAAAAAACTCATCACGTTGTCCGACATGAACTTGTATAGGCAAATCTCGTTTAGACCACGTGATGCCTGTTTTGATTCGGCGGAACCACGAATGAGAAACGCATAGATGAGAATCGTGTTTTAGAAAAAGAGAAAAATATAGTAACCGTGTTAAGTTCGCAAAAACGCACCGTGAAACGTCGAGCGCATACGCTGATACTGATCCTGGTGGTCGGCGGCAAATGCGAACACCCCGGAAAATACCCGACTGTACACCCTTCGACTCCGCCATCTAACTATATTCTTGAGATAGTTACCTCTGACAGTTATGCGGGGTTGAAGTGTGTGCAGCCGGGCATTTTTCCTGGTATGTGTAGTATGCTGGATATCTCTCAGACGAATGCATTTAGGAAAAGAGAACAATGGTAACTATGTTAAGCTCGCAGAAACGGACCATCAGTGTTCAACACTGCGTCATCTCCCTTTGTTCCAACTAGCATCATGTTTTAAAACGTTGATAAAATATTGTTGAACGAGGTAAACAGTGCTATAGTTGTATTATTTTTTTTATAGAATTGTCGTAAATTTTCGCCATTTTGGATTCCAAAAATAGGTTTTTGGCCGAAATAAAAACGTTATTTATGGGGTTTCAACATGTGTTTTAATCGAAATAATGCTTCTTTAGGGTTAAGAACAAAATACAAAATTCAATATTTCTCCCAAAAAGCAAAAAACGTATGTGAAAAAAAAATTGTTATTTAAATGAATATTTTTTTCCCGTTTTCTCAAGTATTTTTGGAGCCCATGAAATTTTTTTGAGTGTATTCGAAAACTATACAGTACCCACGGGACCGCAGCTGATTTTCAGAGGAGGATGACTGGAAAAACAGCTTTTATTTTACTATAGTATATAAATATTCATATGCTGCTTCAACTTATCTCACTTCCATTTTAATTTATTTTAGAAGATTGGTAAACACCATTTTATAAATTTTTTATTGTAAAAAGAAAAAGAATAATACCAAGAACCAAGTTTAATTATTAAACATGCCTTTCTGTTCTTAATACTCCTGCGTTTTACGGCTTATTATGAACATAATCGTAAAATTTCACAGGAAGCAGAATAGACTCTATGTTAATAAATTCTAATTTTTGTATCAGGTATTTTTAACGAAGGGGCCGTGCTACGAAGGGGATTTTCAATTGTGTTATATACTGACAGCAAATCCTCTGCATTTATTGCAAGGAAAAATCCCCAGAAATCTTACAACTTACAAATGTAGTTTTATATTTTTTGGTGGTGCCTATGAACTTACGACTAAACGGCCTTTATTCTCCAATGGCAACAAATTTGTAGCCTGAAAAAGCAGAAGAAATTTTTCAAATAAATCAGAGCGACAATTGGCGAAAAAAAAAACAAAAATTATCGCCTTATTAATAGTAGTTTTCACAACTAGTGGCTAAAATAGTGCTTTTTTTACAAGCGTTGATTTAAAGAACGAACGCAGCCAGTAAAAAAAAGCACAGTTTAGCCGCGAGTCAAAAAATCCAAGAAAAACAGGAAAAAATCTCGAACGAAGAGCACTTCTCGCAACACACAATCTTTACATTATAAATTAAGGCGGCTGGTAAATTAAATAACAATGGTTTCCATAGCTTTTTACCCGGTGACGTTCATTTTTGCGAGATTATCTTTGACAGTTTGATATTTTGACGATGATTTTAATGAGTATTACTATTTTGCGCTATTTCTCTTTAACGGACAGAAATCTTTTTTTGCACCCGTGACAAAAATTTTTTGCATCGGTAACCAAAAAAGCCATGCTTTAGTTATCTGCAGATAGTTACTAAAATCATGTTTTTGATGAAGGTATAAAAAAAAAGTTTTATCATAACTATCAATAAATTACCCAAACGAATTTATTGATTTTGAGTTTTTTATTATGGGTGCCTCGCAAACTTTAAAACGAAGTTAGCGAGTTCGAAGCTTTTTTATATATGAGACAAATTTTATAGTTTTATTTTTATTTTATTAATTATGACAACAGATATATGTATATTTTTGGGTTAATGAATTTTACTTTTTCACACGATATTTTAATCCCTTTTTTGTAAGGCCTCATATAATATACCTGCATATTATGTGGATCAAAAAAAATCACCTTTTTACAACCGTATGTACAATCTTCTAATCAGCCTATCATGTAACACTGGTTAGCGGAATATATTGGAATTAGATTTTATTGCGTTTATCAGGAAAAGTGCATTAAGTATATAAGCGTGGACCAGGGTAAGAAGAGCCAAATGAATAAAGTATTTTCGGTTAAAAAATTATGGTAAATTTTTGGTTTAAAAAAAAAATCGGATCTGGAAAAGGCAGGGTGGCCATTGGGAAATAACGATTCTTTTTATGATTTTATGACAATTTTTGAAAAATTTTAGGACAATTTTATGAAACTTTTTGTAATATTATTTTATTAGGAGCACACGCCGTGCAGAAAAAGCCCTTTCACGAATGTTAGTACCTAACGCGTGAAAAAGGCGTCTTTTTCAAATTTAAGCCAGTGCGTGCGGAAAAGTATCACTTTCTGCACTTGTTAGGTAAATATCTATTTCCTACGAGCGTGCGAAAAAACGCTTTTCTCGCACTCTTTTCCGTGCGGAAAGTGCCACTTTTCCGCACGCCGTGCGTGAACAAAAATTTCCGCACGCTTGTTGTTGAGCATGCTGTCGCTCAGTGATGAATCAGGAAGACTTGAAGTCAACGATGGCATTAAGAAACATGAGCAGTGGTACTTTCAATGTTACCGTGATTAATAATTACCATAAAAATTAATTTTTTAAGCTTGTTAAAGTTTAGTTCTGAATAAAATATAAATGTCGTAGTTTTGACTATTTTTTCATTTTTAGTCTGCTAGGTTTAACTAAAATAATGACAAAATATTTTGATATTCCGCACGCTCGTAAGAAAAATGTTGTACCTAACGCGTGCGGAAAGTCTTTTCCGCACTTACGGCTTGCCCGAACTCCGCTGGCGAGTCGTTCGTGCAACGCCGGTGCGTGCGGAAAAGTATAACTTTCCGCACTTGTTAGGTAAATAACTATTAGCCACCCATTTTCTTAGTTTTTCAGGAGGTGGATGTCAATCGAAATTAAAATGTTAAATATATTTTAAAAATCGAATTCTAAGTAGGTACCTGTAATTGCGTCAAATAATAAATCTACCTTATTTTTAATTTTTTTATTTATCGTTAAATTTTAAACGTTTATTAATACAAATATAAATATATATAAAAATAAATTTATTAAGAAAAATTAAATGGTATATATAAGAGGATTGGTGCAGTAAAAAAGGCCACCAAAACTCTTGGTGTGTCCTACTTATATATTCCTGCACTAATTTACCAGGTGTAGTTGAAAATTTGATGTGCGGTTTGTATAAGGAGTTGCCTAACTATCCCATGTGAAAATGCACAGGCGGAATATCAAAAGTTTGTTTCCACCAAACTTAAAATGTTCAGTTTTTTGTGCAAATTTTATGGATTTTATGACAATTTTGAAATTTTATGACATTTTGAGCATATTTATGACAATATTAAATTTATTCATAAAATTTTATGACAAGTGGCTACCCTGAAAAGGTCAAAAAATACTTCTTTAAACTTTTTTTTCCGTAAATTCCATAAACTACCAAAGTTTCTACTTTAAAAATAAACATCTCTAGGTTTTTAAAGCCGCAGTAGGCTTCAAAGATCTCCCCACTACTAACAAATGAATCGGACGAAAGGATTTCCGAATAGCCAGTCAAAACCCCAGTTCCTCGGTAGCTCAGTTCGTAGAGCATTAGACTGGTATCTAGAGGTCCCGGGTTCAAATCCTCGTCGAGGAAAAACTTTTTTCCAATTTATCCCCTCACCCTTTGCCCTGTGCCCCACAAATTTTTTCTGCTTATTTTTGACATTATTTTCATTGTTTTTCAAAGTTATTATTGTTACAGATTTTGCGACACTTAGGCCATTATAATATGCCATAGTTATATGCTTTCATGATATCGCATGGTTTTTATACCGTGTAAAAAATTATTTTATACCTGAGCTCATAAAGATATCGATGTATCAGTATCTCGACTATATGTGGGTATGTATAAAAGATATCTTCTTGCTATTAAGTACGTATACACACATGACAAAATATTATGTGGCTGTAAAAAGCGCCTTATCGCCCATGTTCGTTTATATTGTTTGTTTGAACAACGTATTAAAGTCAAACAAGCCAAACAACGAAAAAAACGGTGAATTTCTCTGATGTTGCCGGAAAATACTATTTTTATAAAAATTGATTACGAAATTCGCACAATTGGCGACGAAGTTGATCCCCTCCAGTCCATTTAATCTTTTCGATCATCAAAACCACAATTTTATGCACAAAACTATGTCTTTTTAGCCATCGATACATAGTATGGAGGCTACTGGCATCGTCAAAAAAAGGTTTTTTATTTCCACTAAAAATAAGTTATTTGGGTAACATGATTACGGATGGGAGGTTGGCAAGAGGGTAGGAGCTCGGGTAGGAGGGGGAATTATTGCGCGATTTTCATATTAAGATCGATAATTACATTTTCAACCAAAAAAATAATAAAAAAGTGTGTCTGCAGATAACTAAAGCATGGATTTTTTGGTTACCGCCAAAAAAAACTCTTTCTGCCCGTTTTTTACCCAAAATTATATCTCTTTAATTTTGGGTAAAAAGCGGAAAATAGTAACATAAAAATTAAGCGGTTTCCGCCAGTTTTCAGCAAGTATTTACGAAAAAATCATTTAAAAACATCGTCAAAATATCAAACTGTCACAGATTAAAATGTCTCAACAATGAAGGTCACCGAGTAAAAAGGCACATCGCCATGGAAACCATTATTTCATTTACCAGCCGCCTTCCCTAATAACACAAGTACGTTTTAAAAACGTACTTGGAACGTTCGGCGCGACCAATGGTACGTTCCAGGAACGTCCGTAGACGTCGTGAAACGTTCAGGGAACGTTGGACGTTCCTGGAACGTTTACTTGGATAACCTTCAACCTTTGGCCGTTCTTTGAATGTCCCCGGTAAATTGCGGCGCATATATGTTCCAGAAACGTCGACAAACGTTCTGGGAATGTTCTCGGAACGATTAATGTCGTCAACTGTAACGTCTCAGAGTCGTTCCTTTGGACGGTCCTGGAACCTTTACTTGGACGACCCTTGGCCGTTCTTTATATAAACTCATTTTGCAGTCCTTATACAATAAAATACAAGTATCTCTTATTACATAAAACAAATTTCGAAAAGATAGAGAATATTTTACCAAAGTACGTCATCTAGTTGCTAAATGAGTACATGCGTCTGTTGTTTAGAACTTTAGGACGTCCCCTGAACGTTCCATTGGAACTGTTTTTAGACCTTTTTCTTGGAACATTCCCGTACTTTTTAGGGCTGTGACTTTCGGGACCTACGGGGATCTAAAAGGGACGTACCCTGAACGTTCAATTAGAACTGTTTTTAGACCTTTTCCTTGGAACGTTCCAGGGACGTATTTTTTATGTCTGTGACTTTCGCGACCTATGGGGATCTAAAATAGACGTCCTCTGAAACTGTTTTTAGACCTTTTTTTTGGAACTTTCCAGGGACGTACTTTTTAGGGCAGTGACTTTCGCAACCTATGGGGATAAAAAAAGTACGTTCCCTGAACGTTCATTTGTAACTGTTTTTAGACCTTCTTCTTGGGACGTTCCAGGGCGTACTTTTTAGGTCTGGGACGTTCGCGACCCATGAGGACCTAAAAAGGACGTCCGCTGGACGTAATGTGTTATTAGGGTTGATTTATAGTGTAAAGATCGTGTGTTACGAGAAGTGCTCTACGTTCGACATTTTTAAAAGTATTTTCCTGTTTTTCATGGATTTTTTGATAAAAAATAGTGTGTAAATTTTTTTATTTTTTTAAATATTTTATGGATGGCTATCAGGGCCTGTTGGCGTCATTTTTTGGATGTGTGCTCGTTTTTTAAAACCACGCTTGTAAAAACCAAATAAATTTAAATAATAGTTTCATATTTGCCTGCGGTTTTTTCCCGTTTGCTTATAACTGTTTTTTCCGTGTACCGATTTCGATAAAATAAAGTATATTTCCTGCCAGGGAATCCAGTAGTAAAATAGTAAAAAAAACCTTCAGGCATACAGACAAACAGACAAATTTAAAAATTGGATTTTTGTAATCGTTTTGTGAGAAGCCGACACCAAAGAAAAGCGGTCATTTAATAATGAAAATTTTTCGTAAAATTGTTATTTTTGAAAAGAAGCTAGGTTAAAAATGTACACGCTGATTTAATTTGGTCCTTATCTTTCTTTTTCCTTGCTGATTTCTTCGCTACTGCTTTCAAACGTTTTTTTTTCGTAGCACAAAATCAGAGGTTAACCTGTTTGAATTTTTTTGACCCGGGTTTCATCGCTTGTCGAAAAACAAGTCGAGACATTTTGGCCATTGTTTTTGCTAACCGATGGATGACCCTTTCGACTTCTAAAATTCAACTTTTTTTGTTGCTTTGTTCCTCTATTCTTTTGTGACTCGTTCTGTGATGAGACAAGAATTTTTTAAGGGTCCAGGACGAAAGGTAGCCTGCTTTTTTTTATTTTTTCCGCCGTTTGTTTACTGGTTCACTTTAAAGACAGCTGAAAATTTTTCCATCAACCATTTCGATAGATATGAGCAATATTTTAAAAATACGTATTTTGACTGATGATTGATGACTTGACGGCTTTGAGTAACTCTACGTCATTAATTTTAGTCCGGAAAATGGAACATTACATCACTAGACCGTAAACATTTTATATTAACCAATAATACATTATATGCAGGATGTTTCCAAATTCAGCATCAAGATTTTAACGGTGTGTTGTTAGGTCAAAATAAGACTTTTTTAAACGATTTTATTTAAAGGGATTTAGCGAGGGTAAATATATAACAAAATACAAAGAATAGCGAGCTTTCCCTCAAAAAGGCAATAGTAAGCGTAGACCCGGGTTTCGCACTTGTGGTGCTCATCAGTACGGTGCTAGAATTGGCAGATGGAGAAAAGTCGATTACAGAGATTTTGAAAATGGCGGATGGTTCCCGAGGAGTTGGGGAAACACAAACTTGGGAGGTTTACTTTCAGACCCACGAAAGAACATACCAAAAACTCAGCCTCCACGGATTTTTTTCGACCTCAGATAACAATTTTACTGCACATAGACAATTCAAAAAGTCTTTGTTTGTAGCCCATCCTATATTTTCAGTATAGTCGCAAAAGAAAATAAACAAGTCAGTGCATAACTTGTGTTGTGGTAGATATTTTCTGCTTCCTTTTTTCCACGGAACCCAGCCAAGGGGAAAATGTAATGTTTTATTTGACCAAAGTTAATATACCGTGTAATAATAGTGGCGAAGAAATAATATATTTTTTAATTCTTTTTTAATTCGGCCGTGTACGAAACGAGAGAGAGGATGTTGAACTGTTAATATTCTTTAAGGTGAAAAAACTTAATTTGAGGTTAAGGAAGATGGCTGCCGTGTGGGGCATAAATAAATGAACCGATGTGCAAGAAGCTAGCAGCGCAATTTACGATTTTTTTATTAGAACCTATATATAACTAATTAGAGCTAATTTAGTTCCACAAAAAAAATGTAGATTTCAGACTAATTAAGAAAATAAATAAAACAAAAGATAGCTACATAATTAGAGCTAATTTAGTGTTCCATGATTTTATAATTTTTTTCTAAAATATATAATACGAAAATTATACTAATACAAATATTATGTTCTGATATAGGGAAATTTTTCAGAGGAGTAGTTTTTTTTTGGTAAAAGTTATGTAACTTTGTAGTACTAAGTGGGTTCTGATGATTCATGTGACTTTTGGTATTAAACCTCTTTTGGTTTAGAAGCTACCAGCGCAGGCTCTATATTTAAAAAAGGCGTTAGGAAATGAGTGCCTTAATATATTTAAATAGTTCTTATAGTTTTAATTTAATAAATTGGATAAGATCGAGAAGATAGACTTAAAATCTAATACCTGTAGGAGAATTTCCCGAGGAGTAAGTGTTTTTTTGGTAAAAATGATATAACTCTGTAGCACTAAATCGGTCGTAATCGGAACTAAATTACGTTTCGTTTGCTTGCAATCACTTGTACTGCTAGCTTCCGCAGAAGCAAGAAGCGCACGCGCTCTTTGTTAAAAAAAAAGAGCTCTACATTTTTTATGGAATACAAATTTAGTACTTTGCCCGGTTTAAATAGTTATTTATTTATTTATTTTATTTATTTATTACAATAAGGGTTCTCAACAGATTGACATAGTCAATCCTTTTATAGAGAACCACAGATCAAAATTTACAAAAAGTAAACCTAAAGCTAAAAAATAGTCCTAAGGTAGTTTAGTTTAGTTAAGCAAACAAAAACTTAATTAGTGGATAGTACGATAACATTCAAATTTTAAAGAATTAATACTTATGTTAAACAAGTCTATGTGAAAAAAGTAGACATTAAAGTTACGTTGCATGGAAATCAAAGGTGAGTTACCTACATAATTAGTTGAAAATCTTGGCAGATAAAATAAATTAAAATGTCTTAAGTTGTGGTGCCATCCAATATTAAAGGTCATTCTCGATAAAATCTCAGATGAATCAACATGATTATTAATTACTTTGTATAAAAATATTACAGAGTGAACCAACCTTCGAGAGCTCAGTTTGCACATCCTAAGCCTTCTTAGGCTAGTTTCATAATCTTCATGAGAATTTGCTCTATGAAATCTATAGTTTAGGATTTTTATAAATTTTGATTGAACTCTCTCTATACGGTCAATATATTTAAAATAAGTAGGGCACCAAACTATATTTGCATACTCAAGATGACTTCTAACGTACGAATTATAAAGCATAATAACACTTTTGGATGATTTAAATTCCTTTGTCACTCTAGCAATAAATCCTAGATTTTTATATGCTTTTTTTACTACAGTCTCTATGTGCAATTCAAATTGTAGGGACCTATCAAGAATGACCCCGAGATCTTTTACACTTTCCACACTCTCTAATTCTTTTTTACCCATTTTGTAAGGAAATGTAATATTGAGTCTTTTATGAGAAAATGTTATTTTACAACATTTACTTAGATTTAGTTCTAATCGATTCTCTCTACAAAATAGGTAAAATCTATCGAGGTCCTCCTGAAAGTCCTGAGAGTCAGTTAAATTATTTATAACCTTGTATCCTTTTAAATCATCGGCAAAAGCTGCAGTTTTAGAGGATTTAAAACATTTCGAGATATTATTGATAAATATAGAAAAAAGTAAGGGACCTAGATGTGACCCTTGAGGGACACCTGAGGTTACATTTACAAAACTGGATATGCTATCTCCTATTCTTACACACTGCTGCCTTTCTGACATGTAGCTTTTGGACAGGCTGAGGAGTTTGCCGCACACCCCGAAGTTCTCCAAATTAACAAATAAGGTCGGATGATGCACTTTGTCAAATGCTTTGGAGAAATCCGTGTATACGGCATCAACCTGATTACCAGATTGAATGTTTTCATAAATATCCTGAATGTATGGTACGAGATTAGTTACAACAGAGCGAGATTTGAAGAATCCATGTTGATGTTCACTTATAAGATGTTTGACTTGAAAAAATAATTCATTAGATATTATTGACTCGAAAATTTTACCAAATATACAAAGCAGAGTTATTGGTCTGTAGTTTTCAATACAGTGCTTATCACCATTTTTGTACACCGGAGTAACCAACCCTTTTTTCCATAAGTTTGGAAAGTAACCTTGATTCAGTGAGGAATTAAAAATAAAACAAAGAGGATCGACAAGAGAATGTGAACAATTTTTTATAAAGATACCAGGTAAACCGTCTATTCCGGAACTTTTTCTAATATTAATTTTATTAAGCTCATCTCTAACTTGTTCACATGTTAATTTGTTGATTTTAAATTTGTTTTTTGTGACTTGTCGTTGAACCAGACAAGGGCTGCTGTCAGAGATGAAAACCGACCGGAAATACTCATTAAATGAGTTACAAATGTCTTTAGGCTTATCAAAGATTTGATTATCCAAGCTGAGGGAAGTTGGAAGGTTAGACCGGTTATTTTTTTTTTGCAATGAAAGACCATAATGATTGTGGATTACTAGAAATATTATCTTCGACCCTGGAAATCCAGTTTTGATAATCTTTTTTTAACTCTTGCTTGACTAGTTTGCGTAAGTTTGAAAATTGTGCATAGTCCGTCGGATTTCTATATTTCTTGTATTTATTATGCAACTTTTCTTTTTGTTTTAATAAAGTTATCGAATTGCGGGAAAACCAACATGGGTATTTATGTCTAACATTTCTGCTTGGAACATGATTTTGTATAATTTTTTTGAGTTTAGTATTCAAAAAAAGTACCATCTCGTCTATAGACAGACTTGCAAAAATATTTAGCCAGGGAATACGGGATATCTCAGCATTAATAATGTTAAAATCGGCCAGACCAAATTTCAGCTTGGAATAATCTTGCTTCTTTTTAAGTTTAATGTGATCATCAAGTTCAATTGTCATCTCGACAGCATTATGCTGAGGAACTTCTGGAACAAAGGGGTTTAAACTTCGAATTACAAGAACATTTTCACATGACGAAAAAATTAAATCAAGAGACTTACCATAGCTATTAGTTACTCCGTTGTACTGGTACATGCTCAAATAACTAAAAACATCAATTAGGTGTTCCCCCTTGCTTTTAGTGACATTCACAGGTTCATAAAAGCTAGAGTAGGACACTTTATTCCAAGAAATATCGCTACAATTAAAATCACCCAAAATCACCACTCTATCATTCGAATTAGACTCTACAATATCACGCACTCTATTGAGATAACTGATATAGTTATCAGCACTAGCATTAGGAGGAATGTAGACACAACATATTAGTAGTCTCCTTGCACCATTCAGTTGAACCGACACCCATAAGTCTTCACAAAGACCATCGCATGACCAGTCTGGATGGTGGACAGCGTTAAACTGGTTGGAAACTAGGATCATCACTCCCCCTCCGTCCTTTTTATTAGTAAGCTGATAGTTTCTATCTCTTCTAAAAGGCGTGTATAATTGAGAATCACATATTTCACCATTCAAAACTCTATCATTTAACCATGTTTCGGTTATACAAATGAAGTCCAATGTCGAGCTATTTACAGCTAGAGAAAAATTGTTTAATTTTGTCCTTAGACCTTGCGCGTTCTGGTAGTGGAAAGACGCCATTTCAAATCATTAGGAATAACTACAAAAAATGTTTGTCTAGGATTTTCAAATTTAATTAGGGTTTATAAATTTGATGAGGGCTGGTTCGTTACTGATATGCATAGTTTTGCCACTAGTTGCATTACGTAAAAAAATTTTACAATCTCGTGTCCAGCATACGTAATTTCTGTTGTTCTTGCAAGAGGCACGTGCTTTCCTAAACAATGACTTGTATGTTGGGGTCAAGTGGTCATTAATATAAATAGAGGAATCTTCAGCGCGAGTAATCCCAATTTCAGATGTTTTTAGCCCTTTTTTGATTCGAATTGCTGATATTATTTCATCCTTGTAGCGTTTTGACGTTAATTTAACTATTAATGACTTGGGACTGGTAACGGTCTTGTCGAAGTGTGGGACCCTATGACAAGTTTCAATTAGGCTGTCCTGAAAGTTTACTCCAAGGGTCGTGATGATTGTTTTGGTCAGGTCTACTACATTCTCGTTTTGCTTTTCTGGGATTCCCTGAATCTCCAGATTGTTCATGCGCAATTGTTGTTGTAGTTGATCCAACTCCATCTTCATTGAGTTTATAGATCGTTCCGCCAGCGTGACGTTAGTTTCAAGTACTGTGATCTTGTTAATTTTTTGCTCAAATTCCACGATTTTTTTGTTAAAATCGTCTATTTTATTACCGTAAAAAGTGAGAGATTCACCGAACTCATTCTGTTTCGTTTTGATTTCTTTCACGTCGTTGCATAACGAATCTAATTTCTCCAATTTTTTCATTATTGCACTGAAGGACGGTATAGGCGGCTGCGCACATCCATTGCACTTCCATTGAACCCCTTCAACTAACGGAAAGGGTGTCATATTTAGGCACTTGAAGTGGTGAGTTTTTTTACACACGAAACAGTCAATCGCTGGGGCATTCCTTGCAGATGATTTTAAATTACAAATCACACATATATCCGACATCGTGATAAATAAAAAAAAAAACACACTTTTATTTCAATTTGCTTATCGTAAAAAAAAAAACGTAAGATAATTTTGACCGACCTCGCTCACGGACTGAACTGAACTTTAAGTTACTGAAGTTATGTTAGTGTTAAGTAATCTTACTGATTCACTGTCTGCGGCGTAACTTGTGCTACCTTTAAAAATATTTTGTTGAAACCAGATGTCCATTTCTTTAAAAAAAAAACTTCGCCAGGGGCAGCGCGGTGCAACTTCTGATCCACTTCATATTACTTTTATTTTGATAAGTTTCAATTTCGTCGTCATTTTTTGCATAATTTTACATTGTTTGTCGAAAATGTTTGCCTGCGGCGCATTTTTATCATAATTTTACATTATTTTAACAGAATTTGTCAAGTTTTTTATTTTCTCCCCTTCTTGCCCCCCCTAACAATTTTTGTATAGGTAGAGTACGGTCTGTTACATGGTCTTTTCATAAGACGATTGCATTCCAGTGTCACTTTGACAACAAAGTGTTTTGAAAACTACTGATGAGCCCACGCTGGTTACCCAGGGCGAAACATCGTTTAATCATTTCTCTTTTCGCTTTGGTGTTTTGTGTGTTCCTTGTGGGACGCGCATCCAAGTTTGAATTTTCGTTATTTCCACCCAAGATCTTTTGATCTTTTGTTTTTTCTTTTCGGTTGAAGTAACTGATTTGGAGGTTTTTTAACTTCCTTTTTTGTTTTAATTGCCTTAGAAGCATAATCCTACTGGAAATATTAACACGCCAGGACGAATTCGTATCAGGTAACTTGGATAAGTGCCGTGCGGAACGATGCCTATTTGAGAGTGGTTCAAGGTTGGAAATCAAAGTGTATGATGGTGTTTAATGATGTATAGTGGAGGGTGACCAGTGAAACTACTGATGAGCCCACGCTGGCTACCCAGAGCGAAACATCGTTTAATAATTTCTTTTTTCGCTTTAATGTTTTGTGTGTTCCTTGTGGGATGCTCATCCAAGTTTGAATTTTCGTTATTTCCACCCAAGATCTTTTGATCTTTTGTTTTTTAACAAAGTGTTTGTTGTTTTTTAATTGGACCGGCCAAAAAAATGTGAAATTATACCCCGGACAATAAATTATCCCCCCTCCCCAGACGCCTGCGCTGGATACGCCGCTGAGCCAAAATATAGGCAAACAAAATATTAGCGTTTTATAAGAAATGTCCCGTTAATTATCACAAAATTGCATTTACAAGAAAAGTGACAAATTCTCACAAACCCTACATAATGCATTAAGACGTGGTTATTCTGGAATATATTTAAAAAAGAGAAAAACGAGATCAAAAAATTAATTACTTAAGATTTGAAAACAAAAGATCTAAACATCTTGGGTAGAAAGAACGAAAATTCAAACTTGGATGAGTATCCCACAAGGAGCAGACAAAGGACCAAAGCGAAAAGAAGAAATTATCAAATGATGTTTTGCCCTGGGCAACCAGCGTGGGCTCATCAGTGGTTCTACTGGTCACTCTCCTCAAACATCATTCCACACCATCATACACTTTGATTTCCAACCTTGAATCACTCACAAATAGGCATCGTTCCGCACTGAAACATATCTAAGTCACCTGATACGGGTTCTTGCTGGCATGTTAATCTTCCCAATGTTTGGAGAGAGTGACCAGTGGAACCACTGATGAGTCCACGCTGGTTGCCCAGGGCGAAACATCATTTGATAATTTCTCTTATTCGCTTTGGTCCTTTGTGTGCTCCTTGTGGGTTACTCATCCAAGTTTGAATTTTCGTTCTTTCTATCCAAGATCTTTAGATCTTTTGTTTTTAAATCTTAAGTAATTAATTTTCTGATCTCGTTTTTCTCTTTTTTAAATATATTCCAGAATAACGACGTCTTTATGCATTAAGTAGGGTTTGTCAGAATAATTTTAAATTAAAGGCAAATTATTTTTTTAAATTTAAAAGGATATTATTTTTCTTTGCACTTTTCTTGTAAATGTAATTTTGTGATAATTAACGGGACATTTCTTATTTGATTTGATCATTTCTCTTTTTCGCTTTGGTCCTTTGTGTGTTCCTTGTGGGATACTTATCCAAGTTTAAATTTTCGTTTTTTACCCAAGATCTTTTGATCTGTTGTTTTTAGATCTTTTCGGTTGAAGTAACTGATTCGGAGGTTTTTTAACTTCTTTTTGTCCCGTCAGTTATCATGGCCTTTAGCGGTTTTTGGGATATCGTATTTCAGAAAAACAGACACCATCACGAAAGTTCATATTTAGGTTTTTTTTGACTGAAATAACTGATTTTTAGTTAAAATAAAAAGTTTGTTTTCCTATCCCAATAGCCTCCATATTGGTACGGATGGCTAAAAATTAAAAATATTCCTGGGTTTTAGAATGTTTAGATGTTATTCTTAAAGCTTTGTGTTTTTTTATTTGCACTTTTCGACAAAAATTTAAAAAAATACGGCACGTTGTCGTCGAGATCCTCAACTTATAAAACTCTGAGCTTTCAAGGAGTTTCTGAAGGAGTTTTTTAATTATTCAGGGCCACTTTTTCGGTTCAATTTGAACTTCTTTTGTGCCGGAAAAAGTCTATAACCCGGGTCTATGAAGTCGTTATAAAAGAGGGTCCTTACATAAAGTTAGAAATAAGGGTAGGTAATTCATTTATAATGTATATATACAAGTAAAATTAAAAATTTTGGGTAAATCCTTATCGACAAAACATGATATGCTACAATACTGACAAAAGTAACAATTTTTTGTCACTGACAATGACAGTTCCGTTTAGTTTCTTTAAATGTCAGCCGCCATATTGAAAATGGTCCGGAAAAGAACCCTGCCATTTTCTTATGGGGGATGTGTTTCGGTTAATTTTTTTTAATGTATTTTAATATGTGATAGAGGGCAATTTTCGTCATGGGTACTTTCTCCAACATGTACAGGGTGAGCTAGAAACTAGACTTAAATTTACAAAAATGGCCGTTTTTTACTAAACTTAACCTTCGTTTATGACAAAACTAAAGATAGAATAATAGGGATATTTTGGAACGCTTAAAATTTTGACAACTTTGACAGCCGCTGTGGTAGTGTTTAACAACCACTACTACTCATCGATTTTACCAGAGTTTTTGGAACACATTAAAAACTGTCAATTGTAAAAAAATTTAGAGATGAGAAAAAATTAAAAATTTGGCTTAATTTTACAAAATAAGTGTTTTATATGTTGGAACCTGATAATATTTTATTATTTTTAAAATTAACTACGCCAAAATTCTCTAAAACTAACCAGAAAAATAACCACAACCACAACGAAATGGATTCGTAGCTTACGGCAGTGGTAGTGGTTAATTACCACTACGGCATGACGTTTAGCTATTGCGCAGACGCGGTAATTACCACAACCACTACGAAGTGTCAAATAAGCGTTCCAAAATATCCCTAATAATGGTTCCTGCAGATCTGATTGCACACATATCCCTTATTTTAGAAGCACATTTGACGCTTGTAGGAGCAGCGAAAGAAAATGGTTTTTGATATCCTAAAAAGAATGCACACAAAATGAGCGATAAACTTTTAAATATGTATAGAGTACGCCAAAACATACGCAATACGCTTTTTTAAGCTTTTACAATTGTCCTTACAAAGAAACTACCAATCAAGCAGCACTTATTTGTTTGTTATGTTATTCCAGGGACCACAACTAGCATTTTTTACCTTAATTTCAGGTATCCCAGACATACAAAATCAAAAGTCTGTATTTAACAAAATCATCATTTTTTCAAAATCCTGTTTGGGAAATAAAAATTCTCTTTCGTTTTGCTACTCTTTTATTAATCGAGTTTTATAATAAGCGATTTTTGAGTCATTTCCGGCGTATTTCTTGACTCACCATGTAAATATACGATATCCGGAATTAAGGTAAAATGTGTTTTTTGTAGTCTGTAGACTAATATTACAAAAAATAGTTAATAAAATAAGTGTTGCCTGATTGGTAGTTTCTTTGTAAGGACAATTTGAAAAGGTTAAAAAAGCGTATTTCGTATATATTTTTTGGCGTACCCTGTACGTATTTTGAAAAGTTTATCGCTCGTTTTGTGTGCATCCTTTATAGTATCAAAAACATTTTTTTTTCGCTGCTCCTACAAGCGTCAAATGTGCTTCTAAAATAAGGGATTTTGAGCAATTTCAGGCGTATTTCTTGGCTTACTCTGTACACATACGGACATTAGTACCTATATCAAAAATGTAGATCGTTATAGGGTAAATCAGATCTGCAGACACCATTATTATCCTATCTTTACTTTTGCAACGGCCATTTTTGTGAAAGTGCTCATTGGGACCCCCTGTATAATATATTAAAATATACAAAAAACATTAAGCGAAACACATCCCCTGTAAGAAAATGGCAGGGTTCTTTTAAATGAACAGTATCTGCATACGAAATGTCATCCAAATCGATTCAGCCGTTTTGGCGTGATTGAAGAAAAACTATACAAACACACAAACACAAACAAAAAAAAATATTAGTAGGATTGAAGCTACTTTTTCAATTGTTAACATGTTATATATATATATAATATATTTTCGAGGTTGGTTTGTAATCGCGTTTCTTTCCACTCTGTAATCTTACAGTGTTGACCATTTTATTTTTTGACAGTTTCTGACAATTTTTTTTAATAAAAATGACAGGTATTGCTAAATTTTTAGATAAGAATAACTAGTTTTTTTTTTGTAAATAGAAGAATGACAAAACAGCCATGCCAGCTAAAAGTCTACCATGGTTAAAATCACAAATTACGAATTACCGAAGGCATTAACCTACTCTTTGTGACCACTTACATATTTTTTAATTTGCCCCCAGAAGCTAAAACTGTTTCTATTAAAAAAGAAATTTAAAATGTTTCTTTATGTCAAAAAAATGCCAAAAAAAATAAATTTGGGTGTTTTTTTATATTAAAAGATCAGCTTAAACTTTTTACTCTCAAATATTTTTGCACACTATCCATGAAATAATTGTATAAAAAATAAATAAAGTAGTCTTGCTAGTTTTACCAAGATTTATGCATTTTGCGTTTAAATATTGGTTCTATTTTGAGTGGAAATAGTGTTCCGTTCGTTATGTCCCGTCCGTTATGTAACATTTTGTTAGTTAAATTCTTAACTCTTTCGTTTTTTGGTAAAATAGTAACAAATATTATTGTAATGTTGTTGTAATTGTATGTAACATTTTGTTAGTTAAATTCTTAACTCTTTCGTTTTTTTAATTTCCCGCTTTTGCGGGAATAAAGTGGGTCATTTATTCCCTAGGGAAATAAAGTAAAATTTATTGACATAACGACGCATATGTTTCTGCGTTTCGGCATACTGGAAGGTTCATGTGGCGGTTTGTCTACCGAGTGCGATTTTTTCAAAAATAAATAAAAAAATATAGTTATTTTTTTACTTTTCTGCTTATTCTAAAGTGCATAAAATAGTATATAAACCTCAGGAGTAAAGTGATGCTAAACTTTTTGCCTCGGGATTAAATACTATTAAGTGTGATTTTAGCTTTACGGTTATAGTAAGTTTTCGCATCTTTTGAGGTCCTATTGGCAGATAAATAAATATGCATATTAAAAGGCTTTTTAACAACTTACTAAAGTAGATAAAAAATTAGTTTACACTTGAATTGTTTTGAGTACAACTAATGTATTTATTTTTTGGTAACACCGTTAACATATTTGCAACGCCTAAAAAAAATAGTGCAAAGTGTCCCGTGCCGTTATGCTGGAATGGCAAATGGTTTTTTTTTGCACCCCTATAGTAATAATATTAACTATTTAGTTAATGCATTAAATGAAACTTCCAAAACTTCTTGTGCCAACATCTAACTTTCCTGAAGTTTAGGACATGTAGTTTAGGCCTATTTATTTCGGAAAAAGGATAAGAAAAAGCGTGCGTAGGGAAAAGGGTCTCGTTCTGTACGTGATCCGTTTATGAAATTTTCCAATTTATCTTTTGGAAAAGAATTCGTTGTTTTGTTTTGGCCATAACGAAAATAAATAACTAAGAGAGATTTAGGATATATTGTACAAAAGTATGTACTTATAAAACAAATCAGAATAAATACTGCATAATAAAAATTTTCCCAACCCTCGGCCCAATTCCGACCTAAATAAAACTTCTGAAAAATATGAGAATATAAATCTGCCGTCCTTAACTAAAAAGCAGTAAAATTACATTATTTCCTTAGGAGGAAGTTACTGCTTTGGCAGAAATTTTTTCTACTACTAGAAAACAGTTTGATGAACTGAGGGCAAGGTTTAAAATTCAAGCAAGCGTGCAAAGAAGTTTTTTAACCATTTTACCGAGTTTTAAACTATAATTGCTTTACAAACAGCAAATAAAAACATTCTCAAAAAAAAATCTACAATTTATTCCTTAAATTGAAAGAAGTCACTAAAGTCGAGTAAAAGCCGTGGAGGGGAGAGATGGGGTCAGCTGTAGCGTTACAAAGGGGGTAGGGGGTGTATCGTATCGCGTTACTTGGCGCCCAAACCGGTAATTATGCAGTATACGGTTTCCTGCCATTTTTGATTTTTATGAAAAATTCTTTATGGGGGCACCTACTAGGGTCCCTAGGACCCCAAATCTGCCTGCGTCCGATTTTTTTTTTTAAGAGAAAAAAGGGTACCCGGGGGGGGGGGGGTTGTAATGTGTTTTTTTATTGTTTTGGGTTGCGTTGGATTAGGTTGGGTTGGACTGTGTTAGTTAGTTAGTTAGTTAGTGAAAAAAAATTTAAAAAAAAACAACCGGCGCAGGCGGATTAGGGGTCTTAGGGACCCTAGTAGGTGCCCCCAGAAGGAATTTTTCATAAAAAATCAAAAATGGCAGAAAAGCGTATACTGCATAATTACCCCCAAACCAACCGGCGACCCTTTTACCTTTTAAAATTCCTTATAAAATAATCAGTTTTTTTTAAATATTAAATTGCCAATTTGCTATCGGTTTGCCTTAACCAAGCGAAAGTCGACGTATTTACGGCAAGTTTTGTCAGTGGTTTCCGTGGTGTAGTGGTTATCACATCCGCCTAACACGCGGAAGGTCCCCGGTTCGATCCCGGGCGGAAACACTACTTTTTACCATTTTTTAAAATGAATGAGATAACTTTAGGTAATTATGTAGTATAAGGTTTTCTGCCATTTTTGATTTTTTATGAAAAATTCTTTATGGGGTCACCTTCTAGGGTCCCTAGGACCCCAAATCCGCCTGCGCCGTTTGGTTTTTTTTTCTATTTTTTTTGTTTTTTTTTTAAATTTCTTTTCACTAAAACAACCCAATCCAACACAACCTAATCCAACCCAACCCAAGACAATCAAAAAAACACATTACAACCCCTCCCCCAGACAACTTTTTTCCTCTTAAAAAAAAAAAAATCGGGCGCAGGCGGATTTGGGGTCCTAGAGACCCTAGAAGGTGCCCCCATAAAGAATTTTTCATAAAAAATCAAAAATGGCAGAAAACCATATACTGCATAATTACCCAACTTTACTACAAACAATCCCACGAACTGGATTTTGTTAATTTTCAAAAACGTTTTACCCCTTCACCAAAACTTTATTTTTTTCACTCTACAGAGGTGTTTCGCCAGTTTGCCCCGCATTTATTGCACATAAAACACCTTATCAATAATTTTAGTGTAGGCATCGGTGGTTCAGTGGTAGAATGCTCGCCTGCCACGCGGGCGGCCCGGGTTCGATTCCCGGCCGATGCAATATTTTTTTCGATTTTAATAAGATTACGATTTTTTTACGCAAATAAGGTGGATTCTAACAGCACTTAGCGTAATTTAATTTAGCGTAAGAGTTGCTCTTATGAGATTTAATGATCGCGTTCATACAGGCGTAACTTAACGTAATTTAGCGCAATTTAACTTAAAAGATGACCAACTTTTATCTTTTCTTAAATTTCCTTAAGTGAAATCAAAATTGCGCATGCCCAAACAAAGATGAATGCTGATTTTTCACAACTTAAACAAATACAAGAACAGGAAGAATGGCCAGTTGACAAAATTTTTGACAAAAAACAGCAAAAATTGCCAGCTACTTAAGGAAGCTTGAACACCCTTAATTTTTGTTAAGTTAGGTTAAATTACGTTACGCTAAATTAAATTATGTTAGGGGCTGTTAGAATCCACCTATAATGCCACGAATAAGGTATACTCTTTGCGATGTGTTCAATGTTCATGTTATAAAAACTGACATTTTTTTACAACCGCAAAAGAAATCGATCACGATAATTCACTGGTTAGGTTATATTAGACACAACGGTGGGATTTACTAAAAGGGTTTAGTCTATTTTAGAACGGTACTAAGTTTAAGTGAAATTTTTGGTTTTAAACATTTTAAACCAACATTCCTTGAGTTTTGGACACAGTTTGAATTTTAATAAATTTATTTATTGAATAATCATCTTAACACAATCTTTTGTTGGATTTAAGAAAAAAGTTTCAATTTAGAAGAAAAGAAAATTTAAAAATTGAAACCCACGGGAGGTTTAAATAGTAAACACTCTGTAGAATAAATTAAAATTGAGGTTATATGTCACTCTAATTAAAACTTACCCTTGATAATTGATTTTTCCAATTAATACTTAATGTCACACAACGATTTGGATGGATGATAATAAAATAAGGAGTAGATTAATTTTTTATTTATTTAAAAGGTGTTTTTATTTATGAAATGTATTAAAAAACTTAAATGCAAGTTTTTTTTACATTTCTGTCACTGTCGAAATGTCAGTTTAAAAATATTAGCGCTGCGTTCAATCACAAACAGCGAGCGGATCTTTTACCTCTCCTTGCACCTTGACTTGCACCAGCCTCTACTGATGAAAGCTACAGCTTTAAAATGAGTGGGCTTTGAGTAAGGAAAATTATTAAATGTTTGTTTTTCCTCGTAGTGCCCTCATAAATATATTTTTTGTGCTGAAAACGGATTGAAAATATGGCGTTTTTCTGAACAAAATTGGAGGGGTTTTATTGATTAATAAACAACTTGGGATATTAAATAAGGTAAATTACTTCTTGTAAAAACGGTTACTTAGGGAAATTTTAAACGAACTTATTAGGGAGATTTTGGTCAGGCAGTTTAACGGCAAATTTCGTTACTCTTATGGTTACCCTTACCGTAAATAAAGGTAACTTCAAGAGGTTAAAAATAGAGCTTTTGAACGTAGTCAATCGTTTGGCGGTAAACATAACCTTACTTTTTTATTGACTTTTGTGGTTTTTTTCTCGAGTCTTTTTTATTTGCTTTTCTAACCATATCATGGAGGAAAATATTAATTTAGTGATAGCACTGGGAGACGGACACCCCAACATAAATTTAGTCAGGCAAATGATTTTGCAAGATATCTTTAGTGGAGTAATAGAAGAAATCGAGCCTCTACAAACTTATTTGTACTTACTCACCTGTTTACCAAAAAAAACGTAAAAAAGACACCCCACTACTATAAGGTGACCAACCGTCCCGGTTTGGCCGGAACAGTCCCGGTTTTTAACCATTTGTCCCGGGGAAAAAATCCGTCCCGGATAGTCCCGGTTTTTCAGCAAAAGTTCGGTTCGCCCCGGTTTTGATACCACTGTATTTTGTAACTTTAAAATCACTGCAATTAAAAAAGCGGATGTTCTCTGCCAACTATAAATTTGAATTGAAACCTTACTTAAATTATTTTTCTTTAATAAGTATTTTGGAAAATACATCTTAATATTATTAGGGGTGCATATAAGAAAAAATACATGATATACAATATATTGAATGGCCGGAGTGTCCCGGTTTTGCCCCTTTAGGAGTTGGTCACCTTAACTACTATTATAAACACGGTTAACAAAAAATAAAATCCAAATACACAAAACTTTTGTAAAACTAAACAAACTTTTATAACCTAAAGATCTTCCACCACAGAATCACATCAAGTTTGGTTGGTTGTCTTTTTAACGGTAAAGGTAGTCGCTATTCGACGCTAATTACCGCCAGTGGTTACCTTTAATAAAGGTAACAGCCTGACAGAGCGCTACTGCGTCTGCCCAGAATAAAGGTAAGGGTAACAGACAGACAAAAAAACCTGACCAAAATCTCCCTATTACCAATTGCCACAAACAATCCTTTCTGGGTGCTATAAATTTTAAACACCCCCCAGAGGTGGTCTAAAAAATCACCAACTTTATAAACTCAAACATAGATGATGAAGCTATTATGTACCAAATTTTGAATCCTGTCAAAAAAAAATAGTTTTAGGGCATTTTCTCCCAAAATATGGTATATTTTTAGACAAAAAGCTGTTTTTCAATAATGAATAACTTTGTGACTTTTCTGTATGGGTAAGTGTTTTCTTAAATTTGGTTTTAAAATTTAGTACCCCCCACAGGTGTAAATATTTAGATCTGTGGGGGGTACTATTTTAGATCTTAGTAAATCCCACTGTTAAAGAGTTAATTTTCGGTTTTATCAGCATTCGTATCCTTATCTCTGTCGATTCGACCTATCGAGCAGGTGAACTTTTAAACTAATGGCGAATGCGTGACAGCCCCAGCTGATCAAATGCGTGAAAACATCGTTTCGTACGCAGGGATGGTCGTAACGTTACGACTCCCTTAAACTTATCGTACCTAACGAGGTTTTCGTGCATTTGACCAGCTGGGCTGCAGCTGTCACGCATTCGCCATTATTTTAAAAGTGCACCTGCTTGATTGGTCGAATCGATAGAGATAAGGATACGAATGCTGATAAAACTGAAAATTAACTGTCGACTAAATAATTCACTGCAGTTATACCGCCTAATCGAATTTCACGTCATACACGGAAATTTTTTTTTCCACAAATGAGTATTTCAGTATGCTCAAAACTGCATCATTGAAATGAAAATCTAGAATTTTATTTTAAACAGATTATTTTAAAATAAACATATTGTTATACTTAAATACAAAATTTAATATTTTCAAATGTTTTCTTTAATCCAAGTAAAAACTATCTGTTTAAAAATTTTATAATTTTTGATTTGAAGCCTAAGATCTTCATTTGGAAATTTACCGAAAACATTAAATTAAAACGGCACTAAGTTTATTATGAAACTCCGTTTATTTTCATTTTAAGAGCATATCTTTAAATTAGGCAAAAAAGTATTTTTTATTTTAAAACATTGCAAATTTTGACATGAGACTATTGCAATTTTAATATTAACATAAATTTTGTTCTTTAGGTTCAAAATAAGTATTTAAAATACTAAAATTAAGTATAACCTTGAGATGCCTAATTTAAGAAAATTCTTGTCGTTTTATTCTTAAAATGAACATCTCAAACGCTCGGGGATTCTCGGTTCCGAGGTAGGACGTAAAAGCCTGTCAGTCTTTTATTGTATGTGCATTGCATACAGTTGAATTTCGAGGAAAAGCTCTTCAAAAATCAGAAATTCGGAATTGAAAATTATTGGGTACACCAATTATAATTTTATTATATAGTTACCTAGGTATAATAAATCACCACCCTTTTATTAATATTCTCGTCCGTCTTAAAAATATTTTAGTTTAAAGTTGACCTTTGATGAGAATTTTGTGTGTTAAATATTTCGTGAATTGAACGTTTCGTTTTCCGCAACTTATTGAGAAAATTTCAAGATATCGTCATGGAGTCTATTGCTGCTGGTGGTAAGTAGAATCTCAAAAATTTTGTTGAATTGAAATATCCACAGAACTTTTTTAATTTTGATTTTTTAAAACTTTATAATGTCGTAAAAAATTAAAATATGAATTTTTCGTCCTTTTCTAGACATAAAGTACATTTACACGTATTCCCCATTTTTTAAATATGTATTTTTGGCAAGACCGCAAATTACGGGGAAATGTACTTTATGGCTAGAAAAGGAAAACAATTCCTATTTTTATTTTTTATGAGACTATATAGTTTAAAAAAATTAAAATTAAAGAAGTTCTGTGGATATTTCAATTCAATATAATAGTTTTTTTATACCTTCATCAAAAACCTGATTTTAATAACTGTCTGCAAATAACTAAAGCATGGCCTTTTTGGTTACCGATGCAAAAAGAAACTTTTGGTCACGGGTGCAAAAAAATATTTCTGTCCGTTTTTTACCCAAAATTAACGAAAAATAGAGGAAACTAGTAATATGGAAAAAATCCAATTATTCTTGCCTAAAAATTAAGCCATCTCCACCAGTTTTCATTAAGTATTTACGAAAAAATTATTTAAAAATATCGTCAAAATATCAAACTTTCAAAGATTAAAATGTGGCAAGAATGAAAGGCATATCGCTATGGCAACCATTGTTATTTCATTTACCAGCCGCCTTGATTTATAGTTTAAAGATGGTGTGTTGCGAGAAGTGCTCTTTTCTCGAAAGCTATTAAAAAAATAGTGTTAACAACTCGCCGCTAAACTGTGCTTTTTTAGTTTAAATAAGCAGCGAAATATTTAGAAACGTGAGTAAAAAAAAGGACAGTTTATTCGCGAGTTGTTAATACTATTTTTTAAATTCCTTTATCACAAAATCCAAAAAAAAAACAGGAAAATACTTTTAAAAATCTCGAACGAAGAGCACTTCTCGCAACACAGCATCTTTACACTATAAATCAATGCAGCTGGTAAATGAAATAACAATGATTTCCCTAGCGATTTGCCTTTTTACTCGGTGACGTTCATTGTTGCGACATTTTAATCTTTGATAGTTTAATATTTTGACGATGTTTTTAAATGATTTTTTCGTAAAGACGTGGTGAAAGAATAATCAGATTATTTCAATATTACTATTTTCAGCTATCTCTCTTTAATTTTGGGTAAAAAACGGACAGAAATATTTTTTTGCACCCGTGATCAAAAATAGTAGTTTTAACAACTAGTGGCTAAAATAGTGCTTTTTTACAAGCGTTGGTTTAAATAACGAGCGCAGCAAGGTATTTAAATAAACTCTCCTTGAAATAATCCAACCTTTAGTTCCTGCGGTAATTTGCGGTCTTTCCGGTATTTCTCTTTAATTTTGGGTAAAAAATGGACAGAAATCTTTTTTTGCACCCGTGATAAAAAAAGTCTTTTTGCATCGGTAACCAAAAAGCCATGCTTTAGTTATCTGCAGACAGTTACTAAAATCATGTTTTTGGTGAAGGTATAAAAATAGGCTCCATGACGATATCTTTAAATTTTCTCAATTCAGGAAATATTTAACACATTTTATTAACACTTATAAAAGTCTCATCAAAGGTCAACTTTAAACTAAAATATTTTTAAGAGGGACGAGAATATTAAAAAAAGGGTGGTGGTTTTAACTAGGTAATAAAATTATAAAATTGGTTTTTCCAATAATTTTGAATTCGGAATTTCTGATTTTTGACCAGATTTTCTTCGAAATTCGCCTGTGTGCGGCGCGGCGGTTAGTGTAGTTAGTTAGATATACTATGTTTTAATCTGTGTTTTTGTTAGTTGATTCTTAGTTTATAAGTTAAAGTAAAACTTTCGTATTAAAGTTTTTTGAAAGCGAAAGATTCGCTTTATGTCAAAACTGATATTTCTTTGAAATTAAGGAGGAGGACAGTTTTTAAAAATTGAGAAGTTTGCTAAATAGCCTTATTCTCTTAACGTATCCGTTATTAAAATCGGTTAAGAAGTAAGAAAGTTCTAGAATGTTACATTTGATGCTTTTTGTGTGGTCAAGACTGTCTCGCTATAAGTCATTTTCTTTTTGACGGGATGCAGTTTTGTCAAGAATGATCAGGATATAAAAATTTTAAGCCTTTTGGCAAGCTAAAAATGTTATGCGCCCAATGTCCAAAATGACACGTAAAATTCAAGACGTCGAATAGAAGATGACTTATAATGGACAGTCTTAACACACAAGGAGCATCGTAACACTACAGAACTTGCTTATTTCTTAACCGATTTAAATAAAGGAAACGTGTTTATACGTTAAAAGAATAAGGCTATTTAGCTAACACCTTATTTTTTTTACAGTGGCTCAAACATTTTTTTTTCAGGAAGGGTTAAAATGATCCACATTTTAAATTTGTTCGCACTTTTAAATGTTAAATACATTTCAGTCTTGACATCGAGGGTATATAGTTTAAAGTTTCTCTTTTTAAAAATAATTTAAATTTCAAATTTCCGATAACATTCTTAACGAATATATTCAAATTTCCGATAACATTCTTAACGAATATATAAAGTTAGGATTTTTTTTGGAATACCTTAATTGCCTTATAATATATATTAAGGGTGTTATATAAAAAAAAAACCTTGCACACGTTGATTCTGCTTTGGATTAGCTAACTAAAAAACACCAAAAACTATTTGTAAAAATGGAAAAAACCCTTTTTAAACGGTCGCTTAAAGGGTCAAACGCAAGATTTGATGTTTTTAGGTAGATATCACCTTGTTGAAAGTTTCATGTTTGAAATTAAAATAATTTTAATAAGTCTTAGGTCTTGCCCTAAAACACATTTCAAAAATATCCCGCTCCCAAACACAATTGACATGTCCTTGAGTTTTACCGTAGTTTCTTTTTAAATAAGATTTCGTATTCTGTACTATATTTGATTCTTTTCTAAAACGTAAGAAGTTATTGTAGAAAATGGAAGTAGACAATATATTTTGTAGTTTTTATATACCTGTATATTTTTTTTTGACTTCAGTAATTATTATTAAATCCCACAGATAAAACACTTTGGTATCCTCAATGGGAGTTACCATTCAGGAATATGGATGATAACAGGTTAGTGAAGCTGCCCCCCACTCAAAAAAAAAAAAATATTGGACTTATTTGCGCATCTTTTGCGCAGTATCGCGCAACCACTTTTACCTTTTGCAACCATCTGAACGTATATTCTTTAAAGTCATGCGGAAAACACCCCACCCACAAAAAAATACCCACATTTTCCATACGGTTGCTGCGCAAAACATAAAAGTGTTTGCGCAAAAGGTGCGTAAATAAGTCCATTTTTTTAAAGTGGGACGGCAGCTTAACTGACTTGATGTTAACTCCCTTTAAGGATACAGTGCTTTTTCTATATTTTAAAATAAGAATATGAATATTTTAGAAATAAGTATATAAAGGGCTATATCTTAAATATGCGAATAACAATGTTCAGTTTGAGAAAGGCATATTCTCAAATAGAAAAATAACTAGGTTTCGCTTTAGACATTTATAATACATGTATTAAAGATTAGTATTTTCAAAACAAAATTAAAAAAGATACAAAATTGAGATTTTTGATATTTCACATTAAAAATATTATTTTAGGAATAAGGTGAAGATGTATACCTAAAATAAAATTATGTATTTTTAAACCGAAGAAGGTAATTTGAGAATTTCATATTCTTAGTTCAAAAAAATATCGTCTCGCGTATATATGCTAGTTTTATTGCTTTATATTGAGTATTTCTTTTTTTCCGTGTACGCATCGGTGGTTCAGTGGTAGAATGCTCGCCTGCCACGCGGGCGGCCCGGGTTCGATTCCCGGCCGATGCAAAAATGTTTTCTTTTTTTTTTTCGTGACTTTTTTTAAATTTTACACAATAGTAGTTTACCAGTCACTTTACGCACGTGTTAGGTACAATTTTTTTTCTACGAGCACTTGAACGTGCCGTCAAACAGACGTAAAGAGTCAGGTGGACGTAAAGAAGAAAATGCCAATAATTAAAAATCCTAGTGCGGAAAAGTATGGGGGTAAATTCACTCAGTGCGGAAAAGTGCAACTTTCCGCACGTAAACGAGTGCGGAACGTGAGTACGCGAGTACAAATATTAGTTTACCTAACTAGTGCCGAAAGTGCAACTTTTCCGCACATGATTGCAGCAATTAAATGTGGAAAAGTCACTTTACGCGCGAGTTAGGTATAATATTTTTTCTACTCTTTGGACATTTACCATTTACCGAATAAAAGGAATTTTAAAAATGTTACTCTTCATTTATCGTGACTTTTAGTCAGTTTACATAATACAAAAAAGAATATTTTTAAAAATATAGCAATATATTTATTTTTGGTTGAGTGCGTAAAAGTACCATAAAGTTAACTTTTCCGTACGCAAAACAGTGCGGAAAAGTGAATTTTCCGCAGGCTAGTAGAAAAAAACTTTTTTGTAAATACTTACATTCTATCAAGAGCGAAGCGGGACTACTGGTAATGGGTGCATTTTTCCTGGAAACATCCTCTGCAATGCAAGTAAATTCTCCAGAGTCTTTTTCCCTGTCAACTCTTGTGATCTGCAGACTGCTACCCTGCATAAAGCGACGAGTGGTGTTTTGAATTTTCGTTCCTAAAAAAATAAATTTATGCTTTAAAAAAAACCATTACTACGTTTTCGTGTAGAACTGAATATGTTTTCAATATGATTCACTTTCAAACCTTCCATGAAAATGAAACGAATCTAACTTTTTTTTCGTTGGCCCCTTTCAAGATTTACTACGTTTTCACGTGACACTGAATACGTTTTCAATACGATTTACTTTTCGGTTTTCATGAAGCGATTCGAAACACAATTTGAGTTTTTGAATTCCTATTGTAGATAACATTTTTTTTAAAGGCGTATTGAACTGAGATAGGCCAACGAAAGAAAAACTCAGATTGGCTTTTCGATTCGCGTTTCCACGATAGTTTTCAGTTCTACATGAAACCGTAGAATTTAATACCGCTTTTTTGGCATTGTATCGGGATGCAACTGTAGGAAAACGGCATCGTATCGAACTGACTGTGATGACACCAAAAATAAGCTATTAGCACTTTCAATATTCCTGCAAAAAGTAGGTTTTTAATCATATTATTGTGCTGTAAACTTATTATATTGGCCATAAAAAAACCAACAAAGTAGAAAAATTGGCAAAAACTAATATAAAAATGCTCCAGGCGAATGTCAAAGATTTTAAAGGTTTTTAAAATGCGTTCAATTTGTTTCGTGAAAACAGAAAAAAGAATCTTACTGAAAACGTATTCAGTTCCACATGAAAACGTAGTAAATATATTGTCGAACAGGCTGAAACGGATCAAAATTTTAGATCAATTGGAAACAATACATGTTAAAGATATCTGGAGCGCAAATTACTTAAACTTTTTTTAAAGTTGACCCAGCAGTTTTTTTATTTCCTTCTTTAAGGGCCGGTTTCTCAATAGCGTGTTAGCGTTAACTCGAGCAACATAACCTTGTAAAAATATTTAAAAAGCGGGTTAAAATTAACTTCAGAGTAATCAGGGCTTCAAGGTGGGGGTAAGTTACGTTACCTCAGGGTTAACCTAAAAAAATATTGGTTTAAAACAGCAAAAAATCTGGGATTTGTAGCCCAAGACAATTTAACTCTCTGGTAACCGGATATTGAGAAACCGCCTCGGAAACCGCCCTAAAAGTGACCGAGTGTTTGCTTAACTGTTGTGACTGTGTCAAGTGTCAAGTAGTAGAACAACTGTCCTACTTATTTTTATGCACTTTAGGGAATTAAAAGTTAAAAGGTACTTTAAATCCTTCTTTTTAGGGATAAAAGTGGTAATTTAAATCCCAAGGGAATTAAAATTATTTTTAGGGGGATTTAAAGCAAATTTTTCCCTCCTGCCAAAAAAAGATGGAGTGGCTGGAAATATGGAAAAAATGGAGCTAATAGAAAAATGGAGTGATTTACAAAAAATAGAGAAAATTGCAAAATTAAAAAAATTAATATACTTACTGAGAAAATCAGAAAAATACAAAAAAATGTGTGTGACAAATGGAAAAAAAGGAAAAATAGAGAAAATGGATAGGATGAAGCAGCTAAAGGACACTTAGCGGCTAAATAGAGTACCGTTAAATGGCATATAATATTATTTTTCTTTAACTTGGTTTTTTCCTATCCTAAACCGCATAAAAAATTAGTATATAAACCACGTGACTAAAGTGTCTTTTTATCTCTCGAAAAATTGTAGCCTGATCGATGCCTCGAGAAAAAGTGCCACGTTGGTCCCTAGGTTTATAATGTACTATTATCACACACATTCTAAGCTCGCATGCAAACACCTGTCAGGCAGAGAACAGATTTCGCCTTACCAATTTTTACGTTTTACGGTTTCTCTGTTTTACGATTTCTTTGATGTACTTTTCTCCAAATTTCGATTTCTACAAAATACGATTTTGCCAAAGTTTTTTCTATAAATAACGATTCCTGCATTTTACTTTTCTTTATTTTTTATTATAGTTATATGGTCCATGTGGAGGAATAGAATATTAAGTCTTAAAACATATTTTTGCTTTCATCAACTTCTCCTTTTGCCTCTATATTCGATTTTTTTTTTGTGTGTGATCTCATGTGGCTAAACAGAGGATGTAATTAATCTTTGGCAATTAACTCTTACTTCTCGCCGACTGGCTATGATTTATTTTATGAGTTGAAATGATTGATAAAAGCGCAGAGAAACTAGGTAGTTTCTCTGTGATAAAAGTTATATTGGACAGAATATTCCACTTAAGAGTGAAATTTGCTATGTTTTCATGGATATTGAATTCGTTTTCAATATGTTTTGAAAATTTTTTTTTCATTTTCAATTGATTTGAAAACGGTTTTCAAATTTTGATATTTGGCAGCTGACATATGTCATACACATTCTTTTTAAGTTTTAATTACTACTCTGTTTGCAAGTGGAAGTGAAGAAAGAAATGCTGGACTGGCATATGTGCATAGCACATACACTTTCGAGCCAAATATTTCTTTATTTTCCATAATTAATTTTTTTATTAAAGTCTTTAAAAAAACAAATCTCTAGTTATTTAAGTAAGGTTATGTTATTAATCTTCTTTTTTCTATACACTCCACCAAATTTTAGAATGCCGGTTCCACAGTTTCACTTCTATTTCTCTCTCTCTCAAAAAGAGTGAGAGCAATAAAATATATGCTATGTTTTCATGGGTATTGAGTTCGTTTTCAAAACTCATTGTATCTTTTTCTTTTATATAGCGTGTTCTTTATCAAGACCAAAAATTATGCAAAATCTGTGAAATGATGCCGGGATAATGCTTTAAACTTTTACCGTACAAAATTTGATACAAATTTGATTAACAGTTTTTTAGATTAAGTAATTGAAAGAAGCGCATTTTTGATTCAAATTCGCCTTTAATAGCTGAAGGCCCGCATCTTCGCTGCGGTTTTATTCGTTTTTTTTTCGTATTTCTTGCTTTAAATGGACGTAACTTTTGTTCCCGTCAACCAATTTTGATGAAATAAAGCCTACATACTCCTCAGGAGTCCAAGGAATGCAGTGAAAGTCCCATCAAAAGCATCAAAGACAGAGAGACATACCCGCGACAATTTTTCTAAAAACTAGCTCTATTTATTCCGGCTCTGAAGAGATTTTTTTACCTAACCAAACTGACATAAATTAGTGCCTAATCTACATCTACACGCCAAATTTCATCATAATCGGATAAACGGTTCAGAGGTTAGACTTTCAAATTCTTTGTCATCTGTGGGAGTAGAAAGCGTATTATCTCTGGAACTATTTAGACTATTTTTATCGAACATAGCTGAGAATACTCCCACCAAACGGGTTTAAGAGCTAAATGCGGGAAGACACACACTCAGACACCCACATCACTCTCAGACAAAGGTGTCAAAATTATAACTTTTTACTAGACTTTTTGTAGTAAGGGTATAAAGGGCGAGTTTGTAAATTCACCGATGAGCTCACCGATAAAAACAATCGAGTTGTTGTTATAATTTTGTTTTCAAATTGTTTGATGTTTTTTCAATAAAGATTGCCGACTTGATAAGAAGTTGCGTTAAAACTATTTAAAAGACAGTTTTCGAGGAGTAATGCTGGGTTTATAAAGCAAAATAAAATAATATAAGAATAAGATCACCCAATAAAAAACCGTATTTGTGATCACATGATCACGTTTGACCAATCGCAGGGCTAATTCTTATTTTTTGTTTTATTTTATTTCCTGTATAAAACCAGCATAAAGGGATAAATACATCTTCAATTTGGGCTGGTATAAGATGGACATAAGTTTTCAGTGGCGGTCCCAGCCATTTGAAAGGTGGGGGGCGGTTTCAATAAGAAAAAAAAATAGAATGAAAGCATAGCTTTTATACGGAACATATCAATATATGCAAACAAAACTTAGTAACTACAAGCGATCTAGGGAGGGGGTACTCAGATTTGAAGTCGTTTATTTCATACATTTTTTCTTAAATAAAATAAGAAAATTACATTAAAATTGTAATTTTTGAGTCAAAATAAAGTAAAATCGTAAATATCAACGGTATTATAGCGCCGCAGGCAAAAATTTTTAAGAAAATTGCTCTAAAAAATGCGTTTTTTGATTTGAAATTAAACTAAAATTGAAAACATATCAATGGTTTCAAAGCGCAGCAGGCGAAAATTTTCAAGAAAATTACACTACAAATGCCATTTTTAACACAAAATTAAACTAGTCCCGTAAATATCAAAGGTGTTACCTATAGCGCCGCAATTTATGCCCTATTTTGATTTTCTAAATGTTTTCATGTAAAATTTAAAGCCAGGGTAGGGGGGGGTTAACTACCCCCCCTATCCTCCTGAAATCCGCGCTTGAGTAACTACGTATAATTTTTTCAGTTACAAAAAACAATAGATAACAAACAAACCACAAACAAAACCTAATAGCTAAATACTTTATTTTTGAGGTCTACAAAGCTTTTTGTTGAAACATTACCTTTTATATCGCATATCTCAAACATAAAGTAGCATTTAAACAGGCGAATATTCCTTTGATCTTCGAAATGCCGACAAACATTCGCGCGAATTATTTATTTAAAGATTCGCGCAAAAGGTTCAGGTAAAAAGGTTCGTGGTGTTGGGACAAAATTTGCTGAAAGAAATATTTGGAACAAAATGAAAATTAGAAAAATTATTTACCATAAATCATTGAACTGAATTGTAATATAAAAATTAAACTTTAAAACCTTTCCGACGGAAAAACGATTTGACGCACTTGATAAAAATGAGGATTACTTTATTTCATTTTGTGGGTTTTTGGTGGTGGGGTTTGGTAGTGGTGTTTGATTATAAAACCTAAACACTTAATTAAGGAAAACCAAAAAAGTGATAAAAAGTAATAAAGCATAGCAACAATTAGGTGCAAACTTTTAGTAGATATCTACCAACCTCACAACCTACCATCCAGCAAATAATAATTTTTCGATTTCCGTCGGCTTTTACTATTTAATCGAAAAATAAAATAAAATGTTTTTGGTGCTTCAATTTAATTTCAAGAATTGAGGTCAGTGATGTGAGACCAAAAATATTATCTATTCCCACTTTCAAAAATATATTTCCAAAAAATCTTACGAAAATTTGCCGGAATGTTCGTGGCAAATGTTAGAGTGTTCAGGAAAACGTTCGTCGAAAAAAATTCGCCAGATTTGGCCCGAATTTTTGGACGAACCTATTCGCTCTGTGTAAATGCGCCTTAAGATGCCCATCTCAAAAAAAAATAATTTCCAGTTTTTTGGACAAACCGGTCAATGACTCGCTCAATGTTAATTTCAATATGTCTGTTGATATGCAGCAACGAAGCCCATCAGACGAATTTCCGTCATAGTGTTTTTAAGTATTTATGTTTTTAATCTTCTGAGGCATGAGAAGCTTCTTTCTGACGAGGCATTACTTACTGGCAAACATCCAAACATCCAAGGAAAATTCAAGAATTTGTGTTTTGGATTAATAAAACAGTTTATAGTATTTAGAAACGACTTTAGGTCATTTTGGCTTCATGTTAAACTTGGTATGAATATGTTCAGGTCAAAAATACTTTTTGATGTCCGAATTGATTTTGTCTAAGACTTGTTTATAAATAGAAACTCTATAATACTGTTCTGTATTTTCAATGGTTTTCGCGGTAAGTTGTGTCCCAAAATATTGTGGAGGGATTCTAGAATGTATTTAAAGGAACTTTCTGCAATTTCTCGTTTTTTCTTCTTCAGGGTTGTTGTTGTTGTCTACTTTTTTCTGGAGCAACGGGGGGGGACGATCGCCCCCCCCTGGAACCGCCACTGAGTTTTATCCTCGCCATATCCTCCTGAAGCCCTACATTTTTCGCTCGTCTTTATTATTGTAATACATGGGATTTTTTCTAAAAAGCACAAATTTCTCAATTGGAAGAAAATAAAAAAAAATCTAGGCTATAGCTAAATTCTGACTGATTTTTATCGCGTTTTTTTTCATTTTCGATGGCTCATCAAGCTTAACGACATGGAATGTCAGATTAACGATGACATCGGTGAAAAAATCTGATGAATTTACAAACTCCCCCAAACTATGCGATAATATAACGGCCCTGTCCTTGCATTTTCCGAACAAAAAGACGTAGCGATAATAACTCTCCCAATCAAGTTCAAGAGAAAACGCAGAGCGAAAAAATCCTCTAGGTGCGACCAGATTGCATCAGGCATGCGCAGTAGATTTTTCGCCTTTGGCCTTGATTGGCCTTGAACCCTGATTTTGACATTATTTTCTTTGTTTTTCAAAGTTATTATTGCTAGACATTTTGCGACACTTGAGCCATTATATTAGAGACCTTTTACACCTATAATTTTTATGCCTTTTTACTTTATCGCTTATAACCGATTAGGTTTGACGTTACCTGCAAGAGAATACCGCTTCCCTCATAATATATACAGGGTGGATTCCTTAAACGGAACGGTGCTTCTAGGGGGTTAGAATTTGGTTTTATAAAAAAATCCAAAAACACGTCAACTGAGACTTTTAATTTTCTTTAATCGTGCTATCTTGGCTTGGATTTTTTTTATGTCGTTTTGTTTACGAGGTATCGCAAAAAAATATTTTTTTTTTTTTTTTAAATAGGATACCCTGTATAGTTTGACTTTTTTGAATTCTAAAAAAAAATAATCTATTTGACAATACCACACACTAATACTCTATCTCTTGTGGTTTCCATGATGGAGGCATTTAAACTTGCATGGAATTGTTGTCTATGCCCTGTTTACGCGGGATGTTTGATTATCGTAAAAGATAGATCCTACTGTGCGGTATTGCTGAAGAGAGAATTGTTTTCAGATTTCAAAAATTGCAACATATACAGGGTGTTCTATTTATAAAAAAAATTGCTATACCTCGTAAACTAAATGACATAGACAAAAACCATATATAATAAGTAGAAAAACAAAAAATATAAATTGATTTTTGAATGCAAATATGTTCTGTATTCTTTTTAATTGTTAAGATAAGTGTCAATTTTTGTTTAATCATTTTCTTTGGCTAGAATTTCGTAAGAAATGTAAAACATTGATTTGCACTGGCAACTATGACAAGTGATTCCGATCTGTTCATCACACCCTCCCTTTTCTCTGTTGTGGTTTTGAGTTTTTAAAGATTAATAATAATTAAAATTCACGGTAAAAAAAACAACAATAAGATATTCTAAATGAAAAATATTATTGGACAAATTCATTTTGTAAATCTTTATAATACTAAATACCGTATAAAGTCGGATATAAACAAATCAAAGGCGGCGTACAAAAACTAAAAATGCTGTCCTAAAAATAACGTGACGTTAGCTACGTCACAACGCGTTATTAAGCGATAAAGTCATCTAACGGGGATTTTTCATAAGAGGTGCAAAAGGTCTCTGGCGAGGTCTCTAGTATCTCAGAGTTATATGTTTAAAAACGTCCACATCCAGCGATAGTTTTGTATCGTTCCTTTTTAGCCTGAAACTAGAAAACAGGAAATTGTGTTGAGATAAAATTTTTCAGAATTTTTAATTTTATTTTTAACAACCTTACTGTCTGAATCACGGGTTTTCGGTTATTTTAAAATAAAACGAAAAATTTTAATTTTTTAAAAACAGCGTAACCCAGAAGTAAAAATTTCAATTTGAACAGTTTTTAACTTTGGTTTTTACTTTTCACCGTGGACGTGGTCTAAACAATTAAATTAGGCGACGCCAAAGAGAGTAATGGAAAAAGAAACCTTAGAGAATTCGTAATGATCATGGATCATGGCCTGGGTTTTCCTCGGGTTTTTCGGTCATTTGAGTTTGACACAATAAGAAAATAAAGAAAGAAACTTCAAGGACGAAAATTAGCCTTAAATTGTGTACAACATTCCATATGTAGAAATATACATCAATACTATTATTTACTCAACTAGGTAGGTACTCACCACTCAATTCCCAATAATATACAAATCCATCACTGGGAGTCACTCGACACGGCAAAATCACTGATGATCCCGAAATGATGGAAACATCTTCGGGACTCTCGATAAAGTAAGGATCTTCGGCACTTACGCAAACTATGATGAAAACCACTGAAAAAAAATAAATAAAAATGTGATAATTAAGAAGGAAGGATACCGCATCCTATCGTATTTTTCATCTGTAGTTGTAACAGCAAGAGCTATACAGTGTGTCGTCCCAAAAGTCTGAATGGATTTTTCGGGAGAACTATGGAATTCTTCACAAAAAACTTATATAGGATCATTCTAGGTAAAAATGCGGTTTCAAAATGTATGCCCTTTTAAACAGGGAGTCCCAGAAGTAAAATATGGCACAAACTTATCTTTTTTTAAATTGGACACACAAAAAAAATTTGGATTTTAATTATAAATTAAATTAAAATAAACTTTTTTTTAAACCAACATAACTGTTACTCAAACTCAAAATACGCATTATAACCAGCAACAAAAAGAAAAGAGAAACATAATAGAGACCTGGAATAGTACAGGGGGCTTATTCTTGAATTTTGTAGGAAAGGTCGCACGGGAACGTTCACTTCCTTTGTTTCGACCAATAAGAAGGCTCAGAAGCTGCCGAGCTTGCCTGGTGCACGCGCAAAGCTGATCGGATTGTCGTTTTTCAACAGCGCTCGTTCATCTGGTCCGGGGGCAGGTGTACGAAAGTGTAGGAAAATTCCTTCGATACATGGCAATCGGGTGAGGTTCGGTCGTGGTCGGATAGGTTTCGGATAACTCGTGATCGCTTCAAAGCTTATTATTGGTCGATATCAGGGATTGAACCGTGCGATATTTCCAACGATATTAAAGCATCAGCCCCCAGAAAATTTCAAAAATTTTAATTTTGTCGTAATGTCATCCAAAATCGACTACCTACCTACCAAACTTTTTAAAATTAAGTAGGGGCCTATTGCTTGAACTTTTAAAATGAAGGGAGGGGAGAGGGGCACTTTTATAGGTGTTAAGTTAGTGTATATGAAACCAAAATACTTATTTTTAGAAGCAAGTCTCATGTGGTCTTATTTGCAGATTTTTTCGAAATTAACCCCTAAATGTGCTACAGGCAAAAATTTACACGTTTTAAATGTTGTTGATAAACAAATTGATGTAAATTAAAAAAAAAATTGAACAATATTTAATATTGGTATAGCGCCGCAGGCGAAAATTTTGACAAAACAAACGAAAAATTATTTAAAAATTTGTATCCCTTAGGTTCTTTGTAAAATATTTTTGAAAAACTATATTGGGTTAGATGCCAATTTGTTGCCAAATCATAAATGCGCTGCAGATGAAAATTTGAAGAAAAATTATGCTAAGAATGCCATTTATGATACGTTTTGAATAGCACCGCAGGCAAAAAAAGGCAAAGACATCACACCAAACACACCTCACAAACCGGAGTAAAGAATCAGCTATAGCTCTCCCTGAGGTCCTTGATTATGATTAATTTATTGTAGATTGGGTAGGACCTCCTGGGGGGGAGGTTTAACCCTCAAACCCCCCCCCCCTGGCTACGCCACTGTGTGAATGTCCTATGTACCTGTCAGAATTAAGAAGTTCTAAAAACTGGCGTGGTTACCTAATTTACAAAGCATTGATGATGGCTTTATAGCCGAAAGCTAGCTTTGAAAATAAGATTTTTAAAATATAAAAATTGCACTTAATGTACCCTAGTCCCTAAAAAAGCCTACCCAAAACCTTATTGATAAGTGATATGGAAATCGAAATTAACTACCCAATATTAATACAACCTATGATACTTATTTTCCGAGTTATTTTCCTATCTCTTCCACACAAATTTACACTTGAATATCTTGGAGAAGATAAAAGATAGAACAAAAGTAATTGGTATTTTTGAAGGATTCAGAAAATGATATAATACACAGGCTGTTCAATTACAAAAAAGACAAGTTATTTTTGGGACGCTGTGTGTAAAATGGTATACATATTTTAAAACCGTTTTTTTTACCTAAAAAAAATGATCCTCTACAAGTTTTTTTTTAACCCAAACAGAGTTCTCCCAAAAAAAATCCATTATTTTAGAGTTTTGGGACACACTGTATAATCCTGAAATTTTACACATAGGCTAAACTTTTTGAGCGAAATTTTTTTTCGTTATTATGTTTATGAATTTTTTGTGAGCTCATCAATCTGAGAGAGATCAAGCTTATCAGAAAATACTCCCCATGTACCCCTCTGACCATGAAAATGATTACTTTTGGGGCAGTTTACGAAAATAGACACTTAAAGTAAATATTCCAACGCATCAGTATCCGTATACTTAACGCGTTCGAAATAAAGCTAAGATACACTACATTTTTGACTTGTTTATGCGATGTTTCAAACGATGCCCGCTTTTTTGAAGGGTGCGATGACAGACCTGCTGATTGAAATCGTTGCGTACGTTCGTGGGTCCGTAACAGTACGTACATTCTTCCGTACGAAACGAGATTCTGTCATCACGCCCGTCAAAGAAGCAGGCATCGTTCGAAACATGGCATGAGCAAGTCAAAAATGTACCGCATTTTGACTTTGTTTCGAACGCGTTACGTATACCGATACCGATGCATTGAAATATTTACTTTAAGCGTCTATTGTCGCCACCGCTGTCAGGAATAAAATTATTTCGGTTTATTTTCCTATTTCTACGCTTAATTATCTATAAAAAAATAGAGCGTTATTTTTCTCCCGTATCCAAAAAATAACCGAACCGAAATACGTTACTTACGGAGGCTTAACGGGACCCGCTCGGTTATTTTTGGCAACCAACCAGATTTATTTCTGTGCAAAAGCTGCAACTGGTAGATGATATTTCGTTTTTCTGTTTAGTTAGGTTTTTAATTTTTTTGTGAAAGTGAATTTGCAAAAACAGGAATTGTTGTTTGCTTTTCTATTCTATTAACATTGGCAGTTTGCATGTGGGCAAAAAATACGGTTACGGTAATTTGTGTTTGTGGTTTAAAAACTATTTTTATCATCAAAAACAAAATTATGATTGTTTTCCACAAACCAAAACTACACGTTTTTGCACTCGACGCGCGTTTCGCTAACAACGTTAGCATCATCAGGAGACGATAAACAATGAACTAAATTAATCTACGCTCTATCTTATATACAATACAAGTGGGCGGAGATAAGACTAATAATTTGTTTGATTGATTGATCACGATTTTTAATCCTATCTCCCCTCAACCAAAGAATAAAGTGTACTAAACGGGATGGGTCCTCTATCTTTATTTAAACTATTTCTGTATTTAATGATTTCCATACTTTCATATGCATTCAAAAGTCTTTTGTTTGGTACACTTTTTAGAAGTTTTAGGTTATCTAATGTGAATCTATGATTGTTTTCAAAAGCATGCTCGGCCACACTTGACTTTTCTGTTCTTCCGTATTTTAAGTGTGCTAAGTGTTCTTTAAAACGTGTTTGAATAGAGCGTCTCGTTTGGTCAACATATTTTTTGTCACAATCCATGCAACTAATTTCGTAAATTCCACTTTTTTCTGGAACTGTAGTTTTATCCTTGGGATTTCCTAGTAAGCTTCTTATTGTGTTACCGGATTGATATACTAATTTAAGACCAGTGTTATTAAATACTTTTTGTAATCCTTTCGTATAATTAGGATTATAAGGAATTGATACAAATTTTGAGTCGCAGGTATCTTTTTGTCTGAAAAAAGTAGAATTCCGAAAGGTCTTTTGAAAAGAATGTCTATTTATCAGCTTATTTATTAAGCCTTCGTCGTAACCGTTGTCGCCAGCTATGTTCCTAATCCTATTCTTTTCTGCTTCAAATCTTTCTTTGTTTAAGGGGAAATTTACTAATCTATATGTTAAAAAGTGCATGTATCATGTCAATTACGGTAATACGGTAAGCAAATAACTTGACGATAAATTAGTGAGTGGTCTATTAACTCTCTATTTTATTCAGGGTCTCCCTCAATCCAAAAGTAACAATTCCAAGCATTCCTTTTGAAAACTTCGCCTAAAACCAAAAACACTTTGAAATTGATCCACAGAAGAATATGTAAATAAACAAAGGAGTGTGGATCCCTTAGTCCCCAGGGTCCGTATTCTTGACGGCCTCTGAGGTGAGTAGTTACATAGTTCAAAGCAGGTAAGAAGTGAGAAATTTGTTCACACCCACGGGCACGTGTGTTAAGAATACAGGCCCTACTTACCATGGCGGCTCGCCCGATGACGCAGGTGAATCGCTGCTTCACCTCTTATTTGCAGTCTGACTAGATAACGTTTCAAAATTTTGTAAATATTGTATCTTTTATTCGATCATCAGGATCGAGCGGAACGACCGCGTGTCCGAGATGCGAATACTCCCCACGAGCCAAAACAAACGACAAGACACTCTGCGAAGCAGCTTCCTCGTGTCTTTCAGGCTGCGTCCAGTGTAAATTCCCGAAATAAATCGGTGTCCACCGAGGATTGGGTGCTTTGGGCGCGTTTGCATGTGATGCAAACATTTAAGACCTCATTGAACTTAGCTTGGGATGGGGATTTCAATCTGGGCAGAACTACAGTAGACCAAACAAACTATGGTTAAAATTGTTTTTTAGCTAAACTGGATGCGCTGAAACTACGTACGTATTTAGAAAAATACATTTTTGTTAAAAAAAGCTTTAATACATACAGGGTGGCAAAAACCCAATTTTGCAATGTCGTTTTTGATCCATAAAAATAAAGGAAAATGAAAAATCCATAGCAGATTGCAGGTATACTGGTCAAATGCTACTATTTTTGGTAACTGTCAAAATGGCAGATTTTAATATCTATAGAGGTGAAAAAACCGAATTAAAGTAACAAGTTCGATTTTGACCATTAAAAATACTGGAAAATAAAAAATCTTTGGCAGATTGCGGAAGTACTCGTTAAAAGATATTTTCCGAAAATAAACAAAATAACGGGTTTCTTTATATACAGGGTGAAAAAAACGAATTAAAGCTAGCTCTATTATAATTTTGTGACTGTAATATCAAGCGTTGCGTGCCGTGCTATTGCTACTTCTCTTCAGTTGCGGTATTCGTTTTTATTATTTTTTTTTACAATGTTTCCTGTGTATGATGGAGTTTGTGTTTTACTGGAAAAATCATTTTCGGGGTGGAATAAAGATGGCAAAAAAGACTTCTTAAAGTCTGGGGGGGGGGGGGTTCGGAAATGCTGCGTCACCTATTTGTAAAGTCACGAGCCGCCACTGCTACTTACGTCATTGTCCTACATGCGAATAGTATACAGGGTGTCCTAAAAATTCGAATCCACCCTGATATCTCCAAAACCAAAAGAGACAGAAGTAAAATTTCACATAATTAGATGGTTTACAAAAAAGTATCTTTTTGGATGCTAATTGTGCCGCCATTCATTAAGGGGGCGGAGCTAGGGAGGAGACAGTACTTTTTTAAATGAGATACCTTGTATATTTTCTAAAGTTTGAACAGAGCTTTTCTCTCTAACGGTTTTTAAATAAAATGCCAAAACTTTGAAATAAGAGTAACGATTTAGACAAAGTCACCAAATAATTATTTGTTTTCTTGTCTAACTCATTGGTCTTGATGAGATGATGTTCCCATTTTATTTAAAAACCGTGGGAAAAAAAAGTTACATATTAGGTGTTTTTGGAAACAGAAGGAAAAGCTCTATTTAAATTTTCCAAAATATACAGGGTATCTCATTTAAAAAAAGTATCGTTGCCGCCCTAGCTGCGCCTCCTTAATGACGGGTGCGATGATTAGCATCCAAAAAGATACTTTTTTGTAAACCATCTAATTATGTGAAATTTTACTTCTCTGTCTCTTTTGGCTTTGGAGATATTAGGGTGGACTCGATCTTTTAGAACACTTACATATACCTAATAAAAATAATAATAATTAGCAGACTATATAGAGCCTGTACATAAAGGCTTCGGACAAAGGCACACCTCACAGCACCCCTAGGGGTATAATTAATAATATAAAAATAACCTATATACCTACCGGAGTGCCTACCTGGGAACCAGTATTTCTTTGTGTCTTGGTGTTAATGGGAACAGTTATACCAAAATAAAAAATTTTAAAAGAAAAATTTAAAATACTTGACATAAGTATAAAAATTGGTGCTAGAAAGCACGGATAGTCCACCACACAATCAATTATTTTTGTTGAAAGGAAATGAAAACCGCATATCAATAACTGCTTTACTTCTAAAGTTATGTTTTTTTATATATATTTTAACGTTTTTTCAAAAAACTCGGACACTACAGCTCCCACGAATTTGTAGTCCATATCCATGGAAACTTAAATCTGAAAACCGTATACCGCGACTTGCTTTAGTTCCAAAGTTACAATTTTTTAAAATATTTTATCACTCTTTTTCCCCCTTCAACCCCCCACCACCCTACCCAAAAGTTAATCAGTTCATGGTCAGCCGACAGATGATTTTTTTACCAAATTTCGTTAAAATCGATTCAGGCGTTCCTGGGTTATCGTGTATACAGACAGACAACAGACCGACGGACAACTTCTTTTTTTCGTCGATTAAGGTGTTTTGTAACTTTAGTAACTCATTTTTGATAAAATTAAGAAAAGTCAAAATTTCACGATATTGGTATGGTGGACTAAAAAAGGTCTGTTAAGATTTTGTGGGCCGTCTTAATTTATTAAATGGTAATAATATCCACTGCAGAGTCTCTTACCTTTGGAATGCATGTGTTTTATTAAAATCGGTTCAGTATTAAAAAGGAATGATTTCTGATAAGGCACGCATTTACAGTAAAAATTTTATTTAGTAAAATTATGATAACTCGAAATATTTAAAATCGAATTTTGCCTAATGCTTAATAGCGACCGAGATAGAGACGTTGATGCCTTGCTCGATTTGGTAAATAGGGGGCCTATTAATGGGGTAAGTAATTTTCCTTGTACAGCAAAAATTGTTTTTATTTAATCCTTATGGGCGAAGGAAAAAAGTCTTAAAGATCGACCATAAATTTGGCCCTTAGATTTTTGTGTTAACTATAAAATAGAATATTAAAGCTTGATATAGAACGACTCTGAGACACAGTCGGTGGGATTTACTAAAAGGGTTTAGTCTATTTTAGAACGGTCCTAAGTTTAAGTGAAATTTTGGGTTTCAAGCATTTGAAACCAACCCTCCTTGAGTTTTAGACACAGTTTGATTTATAAAAAGAATTTTCATAAATTTGTTTATTGAATAATCATCTTAACACAATCTTTTGTTGGATTTAAGAAGAAAATTTCAATTTAGAAGAAAAGAAAATTAAAAAATTTAAACCCACGCGGGGTTTAAATAGTAAACACTGTAGAATAAATTAAAATTGGGGTTGTATGTCACCCTAATTTAAACTGACCCTTGTTAATTAATTTTTCCAATTAATCCTTGATGTCACACAACGATTTAGATGAGTAATAATAAAATAAGGAGTAGATTAATTTTGTATTTATTTAAACGGTGTTTTTATTTATGAAATATTTATTATTTGTTTACATTTCTGTCACTGTGGAAATGTCAGTTTCAAAATATTAACTGCGTTCAAATCACAAACAGCGATTTCGGATTTCTTACCTCTGCTTGTACCTTAGCTTGCACCAATCTCTACTGATGAAAGCTACAGGTTTAAAATGAGTGGGCTTTGAGTAAGGAAAGTTTTCTTGACTGAGCTTTTAGATAATCTCAATGTTTTAATTTCAGGTTTTTTTGTTTTATATATGCTTAGAAGATTGAACTACTAGAAGGAGTCTGGTCTGCCTGGGGTTACACTGGTTGTTTGAGTGCAACATCTACAGTGGGGAAAGGGGAGAAAGAAATCTGTGTTGGCAATTTTAATAACAAAATTATGCAACAAAAAATATATTCAATTTAGATTAAGTTTTGACGCTTATTTATTATTAATTAATTAATGAGGTTTAAGATATATGTTGAAAAAGTTAATATACACAATAAATATATAATACTCACAACCTATTTAAAACTTTAGACGTTTTTTGAAAATTGTAACATTAGTTTTCCTTAAACATCTTCTTTTGTAGTCAACGTGGCAACATTGATTGTTTGTTGCGGTTTCTCGATTTTTCCTGGAATGTCATTATTGTTTTGAAAGTGAAAGTTTCAGCACTTGTCGATAGGGTTTTTTTGATATTTTTGTAAAAAGTTTGTAGCGAAAAATGGTTCCGAAGTGTATTATTACATGTAAGTTGAAACAGAAGCCGGGGGACCGCAGTATTTCGTTTCACAGGTACGTCAAATTAAAATATTAACTAAATATTAGGTTAGAATTAGAAGGAAATCTGTGTTGCCGGCTTGTCATTAATTTCAGTGTGTATAGGGATTTCCATAGCGCCTTTTTCTTATTTTTATAGTTGTACATCCTACTTGAAAACATTTTTAGGTTTTTTTTTTATAGAAACATAGATTTTTATTACTATATCTAGACAATTTAATTAAACGGAACTAAAAATTATTGAAGGTATTTTAAATAATATTAAAAACAGGGGAAAACGTATTAGGTTAACATGAAAACAATGGGATGAAGATGTTGAACTCAAACACCCTGCCCTAGGTCTGAAAAAAAGTTCCTTCTAGTAGTTCAATGTTCTAAGGATATATGTTTGTTTCGCCTTGTAGTGCCCTCATAAATATATTTTTTGTGCTGAAAAAGGGGTTCAAAATATGGCGTTTTCTGTACAAAATTGGAGGTGTTTTATTGGTTAATGAACAACTTGGGATATTAAATAAGGTAAATTAATCCTTGTAAAAATGGTTACTTAGGGAAGTTATAAACGAACTTATTACCAGTTGCCACAAAACAATCCTTTCTGGGGGCTATAAATTTAAACCACCCCCCAGAGGTGGTCTAAAAAATCACTAACTTTATAACCTCAAACACATTTAATGAAGGTATTATGTGCCAAATTTTTGGCGTATTCACCATTTTCCATTTTGAAACCTGTCAAAAAAATTACTTTTACGGCATTTTCTACTTAAATATGGCATACTGTAAGAAAAAAAACAGTTTTTCAGTGGTTTTTTGCAATGAAAATACAAAATAATCAATAACTTTGTGTCTTCTCTGTATGGGTAAGTGTTTTTTGAGAATTGCTTTTAAAATTTAGTACCCCCGACATGTGTAAATATTTAGACCTGTTGGGGGTACTATTTTAGATATTAGTAAATCTCATTGAGTACCTGTTGTTTATTTTTGTTGTTATGTTTATAAACTTGTGGCCAATTTATATTTTAAAGGTGATTTTCAGCCTGGAATGATTTATCTGTGGTCGATCTTCACCACGTTTATTCTTTCGGTTGACAACTTTGACAGTGGGTGTGACATCATATCTCCCACCACTCAAGAATCACAAATGAATGAAATGAATTAAAGAGTAAAAGCAATAGAGGGTTAAGTTTTTCTTTTGTGTGGCTTGTGATAAATATTAAAACATGGAATACTGTTTATTTTAAAGTTTTTTGCCCCTAAGAGTACTAAGAACTAACCAACCGAGACCAAAACATACCATTATTAAGGAGAAGACTTGCTCAGTGCCCTCTCCATACAGGCCGATCAACTCCTACCGATTTAGTGTCATTTAATCCACCTTCGCCGCCATTTTCACTCAAAAGTGACAGAAAATCCATTAGTTTTCTGTCAATATGGCGGCGAAGGTCGAGAAAAGGACACTAAAACGGTAGGAGTTGATTGACCTGTGGAGAAGGTATTGACTTGCTGTTTCGACGTCGTTGATCTGTTTACCACTACTTGGTATTTTTCTTCCATTTCTTAAACCCAAAAATACTTATCACAAAAAACAACCTTTCTGGTTATAAAATGGTAAATAATACTAATACTAAAACCGATATCGCGGAAGTGTATTGGTCTCGGCATTGGTAAATACCAATTAAGAATCATTCCAGGCTGAAAATCGCCTTAAAATATCCCAAAGTCTCATGAATCGCCAATAGCAGTGTTTTATTATATATTCGGTTAAGTGATTAAAAATCTTTTTTTTTTAATACCTTTATCAAAAACATGATTTTAGCAACTGTCTGCAGATAGCTAAAGCATGCATGGCTTTTTTGGTTACCGATGCAAAAGCTTTTTTTTTGATCAGGGGTGCAAAAAAACATTTCTGTCCGTTTTTTACCCAAAATTATTTATTCTTGCCTAAAAATTAAGCCATTTCCGCCAGTTTCCACCAAGATAGATTAAAATGTCGCAACAATGAACGTCCCCGTGTAAAAAGGGACATCGCTATGGAAACCATTGTTATTTCATTTACCAGCCGCCTTGATTTATAGTGTAAAGATGGTGCGAGAGATGGTGTGTTGCGAGAAGTGCTCTTCGTTCGAGATTTTTAAAAGTATTTTTCTGTTTTTCTTGGATTTCTTAATAAAAGTTAAAAAAAAAAATAGTGTTGAAAACTCGCGGCTAAATTGTGCTTTTTTTTTACTCGCTGCGCTCGTTATTTAAATCAACGCTTGTAAAAAAACGAGAAAAAAGCACTATTTTAATTACTAGTTGTGAAAACTACTATTAAGGGTGAATTTGAATAAAAAATGCACTTCTTCCAATTACTTAATCTAAAAAACTGTTAATCAAATTTGTATCAAATTTTAAGTTTTTTACATAATTTTAAGTGTCCTAAAAATGTTTAATTCACCGTAAAAATTATCGCTTTCTTTAAAAAACGAAAAAAACAAGATATATATATTTTTTTTAAACCACGCGAATGGTTTGTGGGGGATACCAGAAGCCTCTGCTGTGCAAAATTTTGTTAATTTTTAATATGCGGTTTATCGGTTTAAGTAAACTAACTGTTTTTAGGATTCAAACTCTAACTCTTAAAGAAACATTTTGTTCTAAATTTTATGCTAATAAGTATAATACTTACGTCATAAAAGTTGACATAAATATTAGTAAAAAGACTGTGCCCACTGTTTATTTTATTTATTTATTTATCGAATAGACATGCATCATGCATCCCAAGCTATATTAACCGTATTTAGAGAATACAGTAGAGAGAAAAAAAAATGAACAAAATAAAGTGATTTTCGGTCACCACTCCTTGTGTTTTTAAAGACGTGCATCAAGAAAAAGGCGATTTCTTCTTTTAGAATCAGAGAAATAAAATAAGTAATTTTGCCCTGACGTTTGGCCTTGTTGGTCTCAAGCTTTTAGATTTATTGGCTCCTCTGTTTCTTGAGGTTCCCTTTGGCTTTGGTGATTTCCAAATGAAATGAAGACCCTAAAAGCTATCATTTGCGGCTATTCATCAAGAAAATGCGGGGTTTTTAATTAACTCAGGAACCCATCGAAAATTTTATTTACGAGTTCATATGGTAGGGATACTGAAGGGATCGGATACCCTCGGGGTTACCCCATGCATGGTAAAATGCGATTTCTTTCTTGGTAAAAAGTAAGCAATATAAGCATCAAAAGGTTGCCCCGACAATTTTGTGATTACCTACTAGATTTTTGCCGAGATTCTTGTTAATGACAGCAGTATTTCTATTGACTTTTCCAAACAAGTTTTGGATATGGGTCAAACCATATCAAATCAACGAAAAAAAAGGCACTTTTCATTTTGACCATCTCCGATTTTGATGATTTTTGGTACACTTATTCGTCTTATCAAAAAACTCAAAAATCCAAAAAATCAAATTTTTTGGATAAGCGGTTTTTGTTTTATTGATTTCTGAAAATTAAGAAATTGACCAATATGTCCTTGACAGACACTTACAAAAATAGTAATATCTCAAAAACTCATTGATCCTATAGAAGCGAGATTTTTTCCAAAAAAATATTTCTTTTTTTTCAATGTTTTTTCAACATTTTTGGAAAATTTTAGGATGGAGAAATAATGGAGTCATACTTTAAAAAAATAATAAGATATTTAATACAGGTATTATACAGGTATTAAATATCTTATTATTTTTTTAAAGTATGACTCCATTATTTCTCCATCCTAAAATTTTCCAAAAATTTAAAAAAAAAACATTGAAAAAAAAGAAATATTTTTTTGAAAAAAATTAAAAAATGTGTTTTTGAGATTAAAAAAAAAAAAAATTTAATTAAGAAAAAAAAAATTAAACAAACTATATTGTGTCATACATCTTTAAAAAGGTCTTTAAAAACCCTTCAAAATGAGCTATCACTCGCTTCTATAGGATCAATAGTTTTTGAGATATTACTATTTTCTTGATTTTCAAAAATCAATAAAACAAAAACCGCTTATCCAAAAAATTTGATTTTTTGGATTTTTGAGTTTTTTGATAAAACGAATAAGTGTACCAAAAATCATCAAAATCGGAGATGGTCAAAACTATTGCCTGGTTGACTTGATATGGTTTGACCCATATCTTGATTTCAAGTTTTGTCCTTTCTTCTAAACTAGGTACTTCTCGAAATTTTTTCTGCCTCTTATGAGGGTCGAGAGGAGGTAATAAGGTTTGGTGAAGGAAATTTATGAGAAACTAGAAGGTTGAGAAAATAATGGCAGGTTTAACCAACTCATAATTATGTTTAAGGCCTAAATTTAGTGCTAATTCTCTATTCTTCTTCCTTATCAAAATAAACAGACAGACATACAAAATTAGTATTAAATTTATGCTTATGTATAAAAATGAGTTGTGTAAACCTAGTGGCACACCGATGGGGGGGGGGTGTTGGGGTTAACCCCCCCCCCCCGGAAGCCTGGTTACAATTGACACAATCAAATAATAGCAGAAGTAAAATATATATATGGAATAAAATAGAAGACTTCAATTTTAAACAAAAATGTTTAAAAAATCGTAAATGCAAAAATTTTTGTAACACCTTTCATTTTTACGTTTTCGTGTAAAAATGGTCTTTTTAATGTAATTTTATAAAAACATTTTGCCTGCGATTTAGTGTCAAAAATGACATTTTAAGTGTCATGTTCACAAAAATTTCCGCCTGCGGCGCATTTCACATTTTTACAAACAAATTAAGGGTAGATAAACAAATCCCAAAACCCCCATCAATATTTCCAATTTTAGTTAAATTTTAAGTCAAAAGTTGAATTTTAAGTGTTATTTTGTCAAAAAATTTTGCTTGCGGCGGCGCATTGAAGCATGATTTTGACATCAAATTTTGGGTAAATAAACAATTTTAAATTTGGTTAACCCTCCCCTTCCATTTGAGCCTAGTTCGGCGCTTGTAAGCACATGTTTCCTTTTATCAATTAAGGTCACATTCTTAGTTCAAATTAAGTTTTTTTATTATTTATCCTTAACCCCCCCCCCCCCCCCGAAGTCAATAGCTGTGTGCGCCACTGGTAAACCTCCCATAAATAAATAGGTAATCTTTATTATTTTTAATGATCAAAATTCTTCTGAAGAAGCTATAAACATTGGCGTGCCCCAGGGTTCCATTTTGGGACCTCTTTTGTTTTTAATTTTTATTAATGACATCTTGTATCTTCCAATTAATGGAGAGTTTACAGCATTTGCGGATGATCAGACTGTCCTATGGCAGGACTCGGAAATGGAGAGATTGGCTGCAACAGTTCAGAATGATGTGTCACTAATTAAGTGAATGATGTGATGTAAATAGGCTATCTTTTAATATCTCTAAAACAAACATATTAAACTTTAAATGTGAGATTAATAACATTTTTGATGATAACATTGACAAAAACCTTAAATTTCAGGAACATGGGTCAAGAATAAAATTTCTTCAGGCTGTTATGCACTAAGAGTGATATCAGAAAATTTTGGCCTTGAAGTAGCCAGAAATGCATACTTTTCCCTAATCGAATCTCACTTGTCTTATGGGATTTGTTTCTGGGGGTCTTGTACAAACTCTCTGTTTAAATCTGTGTTTGTATTGCCAAAAAGAGCACTTAGAAGCATATATAGAGTTAGCAGACGGACCTCTTGTAGACCTTTATTTTATCAACAAAAAATTTTAACATTGTGTTGTATATATATTTTGGAAAGTGTGTGTATTATTTTAAAAATATACAAACAGGAGCTATATAGACAAAGAGAATATAGCAATCGCCGCCCACGTATGTTACATTTGCTTATTCCTCATTCAACACTTTTTAAGAATTCTTTTGTTTACAATGCAAAAAAGATGTTCAATAAATTGCCTATAAACCTAAGAGAAATTGATTGATATAAGCATTTTCGAGGCATGGCAAAAAAAAAATTGATATCTAAAACATACTACTCATTAGATGAGTTTTTTTCTGAATGATATTATATCTTCGAATGTCATTTTAATATATATTTTTTTATTATTTTTTTTTATTTAGGTAATAATGTGTGTCCTAAAAATTTTATTTTTTTATGTATTTGTGTAAGACAATTTTGATGTCCTTCGGACACAAGTTGACCTAGCTACCTGTATTGTTTATTTTAATTCTAACTGTTAAGTGATTGATAACTTGTTTTTCCAGTCTCTATTTATTTAGTATTTTTTTAATTTTTCTTTTATTGTTTGACTTTGGAACCTTAACAAATAATTTTATGTTCGTATCCAAATTACGGTTATTCACAAAATTATCTTATTATCTGAAATAACATTTTTTTTTAATTACTATTGTCACATCAACTAATAACTGTTAAGTAGTTTTACTTTGCTGTTTTATTTTTATTGTTAATTTAAGTTAAGCATGGCTTTGTCTATAATTTATTAATTTTTGACAATAAAGCTACTTTTGAACTTGAACTTTAAAATCAATTAATATTTCTTTAGTTTTCTGTTGTATACCTCGATGTATGCACTGCTAAAACCAGCAGTGGAAAAAGCTTCAAAAAAAGAATAAATGTTGGAGTTGTCTCATTGTCTAAAAATAATATTGTTGTTTTTTATTATTTATGTCTAGGAGGATTATCATCATCATCATCATCATCATAGGCAATCACTCGATACCGAGTATGATTTTACTCTATTCTGTATCGTCACTATCTGTTGTGCGTTTTTTGATGGCTATGTAAGCCAATTCTCGGGTCGCACACCCTTCCATAGTCCTGGCACACCCAGTCTCCGGCAGCAGCCGGGTGTTGTTGGTCATCCATTCTTCCATTTTGTCGTTCCTTTCTACGTTCTATCTTTTCCGTTTCTAGTCTACGTCGTTGCTCTTCAAAAGTTTGTGCTCCCTCATGGACTGTTCGGCGCCATGTAGCCCTATCGTTTGCCGTGGTCTCAAAGTTGTTTATATCGATGTGACCCTTCATCATATTGCCTTTGAGAACGTCCTTGTACCTTTTTTGTTGACCACCTTGATTTCTCTTTCCCTCCTTCAGTTGTCATAAAATATCTGCTTTGGGAGACGTGTTTCAGGCATGCGGATAATGTGACCAGTCCAACGAAGCTGGTGCTTGAAGATAAGGGCTTCTATACTAGTTGTTCTGGCTTCTTCTAAAACACTTATGTTCGTTCGTCGGTCTTGCCATTTGATTCTTAGTATTCGTCTTAAACAACTTTGGTGATATTTTTAGTCGTTTGATATGCCTTCTGTAGATGGTCCACGTTTCGCATCCGTATGATAGAGTTGGTATTATAACTGTGTTGTAGACACGAAGCTTGGTCTCCGCATTGATGTCGTGATTGTTGAAGACTCTCTCCGAAAGCCGTCCGAACGCTGCGCTAGCACATTTTAGGCGATGCTGTGTTTCTGCATCAATAGTTGCGTTTGATGATAGGTGGCTCCCAAGGTATGGGTAATGTTCCACTTTCTGCAGAGGATGGCCATTTATGGAAATGTTTGGAGCTTGGGGATTCGTACCTGGTTCTCGTTGGTGAAGAATTTGCTTTTTGGCAAGATTGACCTCTAGGCCAATGCTTTTGTAGGCTTGGTTAAATGCGTTGATTACCAGTTGTAGACCTTCCTCTGTATCGGCCATTACGACGTTATCATCGGCGTACTGCAGTTCGATTACCGAGGTTGTCGAGACCTTAGTTTTTGCTCGCAGTCTGCCTAGGTTAAGTAGGCCACCGTCGAATCTATATAGAATTTCCACTCCCGGCGGTAGATGTTCCTCAACAAGGTGAAGCATGGCACCTAAAAATATAGAGAATAGGGTGGGCGCAATAACACACCCTTGTTTAACGCCTGTCGTAATCTGGAATGACTCTCTTGGTCCATCGTTGCTCAGGACTGTTGCATTCATATTGTCGTGTAGTGGTCTAAGAATTTGAATATATTTTTGAGGGCATCCAGCTTTTGCCAGTATTTTCCAAAGAGCTTCTCTGTTGACCGAATCAAATGCTTTGACTAGATCTATGAAGGCCATGAAGAGAGGGTGATTTTGTTCTCTAGATTTCTCTTGCATTTGTCTGGCACTGAAGATCATGTCAGCTGTGCCTGGATTGGGCCTAAATCCACACTGTGTCTCTGGCAGATTTTGTTCAGTAATCGGTTTGATAGTATCCGTGCAAGTATCTTTCCAGCAACAGAAAGCAGAGATATACCTCTGTAGTTTCCACATTGGGCCTTATCGCCTTTTTTGAAAATGGTAACTATAGAGGCGTCTCTGAGTTCGGCAGGAATGGTCTCAGTGGTCCATATTTTACTTATTAGAATGTGCATTTGGGAATTAAGTGCGGGACCCCCTTGTTTGTAGACTTCAGCAGCGATACCATCTGTGCCTGCTGACTTGTTATTCTTTAGCTGTGTGATTGCCTTTTCGACCTCCTCTAATCTCGGAATCTCACTTAGGTGTTGTTGTGTAGTTTTCTCCGGAATTTTGTCGAAGATGTCATTATCGACCTGAAACTCTCTGTTGAGTAGTTCTTGGAAGTGTTCTTTCCATCGTGAATTGATAGAAGATCTGTCTTTAAGCAGCCTTGTTCCATCTTTGGATCATAGGGGATTGATACCTTGTGTAGTGGGACCATATATCATCTTAGTAGCTTGAAAGAAGGCTCTGGTGTTGTTGGACTCAGCTAGATGTTGCCAAAAAGGAGGATTATATAGTTACAGTGGCGCACCGAGAGGGGGTGTTTTGGGGGTTAAACCTCCCCCTCCGAGAAGCCTGGTTACAATTGGCACAATCAAATAACAGCAGAAATACAAGAGCCTGTACTTCAATTTTTAACGAAAATCTTTTAAAAAATCATTAATTGCTAAATTTTTCATTTTTGTTGTGTAACCCCAGTGGCGCACCGAGGGGGGGGTTGGGGTTAACCTCCCCCCCCCCCGAAAAGTCTGGTTACAATCGGCACAATCAAATAATAGCAGAAATAAAATATATAGGTAGGGAATAAAATAAAAGACTTTAATTTTTAACAAAAATCTTTAAAAAATCGTAAATTGCAAAAAATTTTGCCTGCGCCGCTATAAAACCTTTAATTTTTACATTTTCGTGTAAAGATGGTCTTTTGAATGTAATTTTAGCAAAACATTTTGCCTGTGATTTGGTGTCAAAATGGCATTTTAAGTGTCAATTTCGAAAAAATTTACGCCTGCGACGCATTTTTACAACGAAATAGCCCGCTTGACGTGGAGCAATATACCTTGCAATTGCCCGAAGGGATATTCACTAGTGTGAAATTTGTGACGCGATTTCGCGTTTAACATATTTTTCCTATGATTTCGCGTGATTTTGCAAATACTTTTTCGGGATTTAGCAAGATTTCGCGCGATTTCGCAAGGATTTCGCGCAATTTTGCAAGGATTTCGCAGCCAAAATGTGATGCGATTTCGCGGAGTGGTTACCCCCTCGCAATTGCCTGCAATTCGGGGTCATTCTAAAATAATGTTACATATTTTTTAGGGTTTTTTTTTACTCCTCTCTCTTAATGTAACAATTTGTGTTGTGTTGTTTGTTATGTTTCCCTTTCACAACACAAATTGAGACATTAGGAGGAGGGAGTAAAAAAAACATAAAAATTTTGTGACATTATTTCAGAACGACCCCGAATTGCAAGTTATATTGCTCCATGTCAAGCGAGCTTAGGGTAAATAAACAACCCAAATTCCCAAAACCCCATCAGAATTTACGATGTTAGTCTCGATTTTAGTTTAATTTGTCAAAAATTTCATTTTAAGTGTTATTACTTTCTCAAAAAATTTTGCCTGTGGCGCACTGAACCCTGATTTTGACATCAAATTTTGGGTAAATAAACAGTTTTAAATTTGGTTAACAGCCCCCTTCTACATTTGAGCCCACCCTAATAACACATAATATTCCAGGAACATTCCCTCAATGTGCTATGAATGTATTTATGTTCCAGCACATTGATAGAACATTCCTGGGACATTCATAATGGTACCTTTCCAGAAGAGTCCGTCTGAATGTTACAGGAATGTGCCTCTAATGTACTAGGTTTTGTGCACATAGGCAGAACATTCAGGGAACATTCATTGTAATACAATAGTAGAACATTTTACACAGATAGATCAGGGATTTTAAGAAAAACGGGACGCAACAATTGTTTTTCTTTTACGTCAAATTTACGACAAAAAAAACGACGTTAATCCATATATAAAATTATTTAAGAAGATGCAAGTTCTGCAAGAACATTCTAGGAATATTAGAAGTGCCGACAAAGGATGATCCGTGAATGTTCCTTGAATGTCTAGGGAATAAAAAGAACATTCAGGGAATGTTTTCAATGTTCTAGGCGAATATTCCTGTAATGTTCCTGGAATATTTTTGTGTTATTAGGGCAGGTCCACGCTTGTAAGCCCCTGTTTTCTTGTATCAATTATGGTCACATTTTTTCTTCATATTAAGGTTTTTTTTTATTATTCATCCTTAACCCCCCCCCCCCCCGAAGTCAATTCCTGGGTGCGCTATTGTAGTTACCCTTAAAATCTGAGGTAATTATGCAGTATACTGTTTTCTGCCATTTTTGTTTTTTTTTGAAAAATTCTTTATGGGGGCACCTTCTAGGGTCCCTAGGACCCCAAATCCGCCTGCGCCCGATTTTTATTTTTTTTAACGAGAAAAAAGGGTGCCCAGGGGGGGTTGTAAAGTGTTTTTTTAATTGTTTTGGGTTGGTTTGGACTGTGTTGGTTTGGTTTGTTTTAGTGAAAAAAAAATAAAAAAAAAAAAATAAAAAAAAACAACCGGCGCAGACGGATTTGGGCTCCTAGGGACCCTAGAAGGTGCCCCCATAAAGAAATTTTAAAAAAAAATCAAAAATGGCAGAAAACCGTATACTGCATAATTACCAAATCTGATGCCTTTGATGTCAATAATGGATGTAGTAGGTCCAACCACGAACCTTATAACTTAATTGTTGGTCCAACCGCAATGCTTTTTACTTCGGTAATAACAAATCGAACTTACCAAAAACGAGTCCAAAAAGTATCCGATTTGCAGACCGACACATCGTGAAATAATCCAGAAACCAACTCAAACAAGTTCAAAAACTCACAAATCACACAGGACAGTTAAAAACCGGCACAGTTTCAGTCATTATTCTACCAAAAAAAAATGTAAATAAACAAGTACGAGTCAAGAAACAACACGAAAACTTTGACCGACAACAAACCGTATAACCTGACTTTCCATCAAGAACTGAAGTTTTGTCGGCGACTTGGCGAATCGCAGCTGCTGTCGGTAAAGTTCAGCGGCCGATATTTTAAATTTTTGAAGGGCTTCTGTCGGCGGATGCCGATTTTGTTTTAATCTGTGGAAGTCCGAGGGTAGGCAACTAAAAATACATACGGGATGGCCTAAAATACGTTGGGCCATCTATTGCACTTTGAAGAAAATGAATGATCCAAGTGGGCTGCTATCAGTCTTTAGGTGGCGTTGGCACATTACTATCTGTCCTTTTCTAAAGTAGATATAAGAAAAAGAGAGAAACAATACGAGGAAATAACAAGTATGGTAAGTAGCGCCGAAATTCGCCTTATAACAGGATTGTCACTGAACTCACTGACAGGACAGGTGTCAAAACTGTCAAAGTTTGTCAATAGTTTGAGAGGTTTTTTAAAAATTTAAAAGAAATAACAAAAACATTGATAAGAAAAAGTGACACGTTTTTAAAGAAAAATCATCAAAAGTTGATATTATATTTAGTTTCTTTTAGTTAATACCCGCATTTTCTATGATTAATATTTTTCCAATAAAAGGAAGTGAAATCCAGGAAATCACAGTTTAGTGATCTTTTTATGTTTTTACTTTGGTTTTTTTTTCAATAGCAAGGTTTTCAAACAACATATTTTAGCCTTTTCTCAATCTTTTTTTTATAAATTCGGTGATTATTACTTTCAACTCAGCATTAATTAAACTCGAGAATTTAGTACCTAGGTAGAAAAGACAAAATGGCTTATAAGTGTAAGGTAAGGAGCAAATTTAACCTCCACTGTCTAAAGTTACAACAGTTCTATCTAGGATTCGGGCAGCAGTTTTGGGCTTGGGTTGCATTGGTTAGAGCCTTGAGCCTCATTGGCCCTTTCATGTGTTGTGGTGGAGTCTTGATTTTCTTTTGAAAATGTAAAAAATGGGTTTTTTGCAACTCTTGTAACTTTAGCATTTTTGCTAAAGTTACAACTACTTTAGAGAGAGCAGAGGTCAGAGTTATTTACTGTAGGTGGGTGACTCAGTCCTAACTGTCTATGGCCTAGGTATATGTGGCGCATATCATATTTCTTTTTTTACTCTACATCAATAACATAACAGAAGGAAGTAGTTCTGAATGCTTATTCATTTATTTGGTGATGATGGATTGTTGTTTTTTTTTTGGGGAAAAATATGAGGAAGGTAAGGGATGTAATAAATCCAGTAATAAATATAGAGATCTGGAAAACATTCAAAAGTGGTGTACAGAAATAAACCAAACATAAATATAAAGAAAACAAAATTTATGTTAATAATAGGTACAGACTCGAGTACAGATCAATACCAAAAAAGTTGAAAATCTATGTGTTAAGATTTGGATGACTAAATTAATAAAGTAAGGAACTTTCAGTGTTGCCAACCAAAATTTACCAACACATTTAAACCAACATATTTAAATTTGAGTATGAGTTATGCTGGGTAACGGGCAAATAAAAATAATAAATAAAATTAAAATAAAAGTTGAGCTTATAGGGAACAGTGTAGGCATTTATACAGCAGAAAAAAAAATAAGAAATTAACAAAAATATCAATAGTTTTTTGCAGTTTTTGGTTTGTTTTTGGCAGATATTATTAAGAGAAACAGGCATACATGATAGAGTTTACTTTAATTATTTCAACTATAGGTGTCTCTCACTTTTGTTTACATGTGCAGAAGCTGTGTGCTGATTGGTTCAAAGTTATTTTTATTCTTATTTTTATTTGGCTATGTAAACCAGAATATATCTTTTTTTTATTTTAATTTTTATTTTTCTGTATAAACCCAGCTTGCTTGTTAGTTTTTAATTTTAAGTATTTTGACTATTAAGTCTGACTGGCATTGACTGGTAAGTCAATGCCACAAGAAAATCAGAAATAACTTTACATATTATTATCTAGTGGTGCAGGAAATCAGGATTACTTCTTATGCCAAATCTTGATTTTAGCATTTTTCTTGCCATTTTTATTAAAATTTTCACCAAATTCACACTTTTTTAACAAAACGCACATTTGACCATGAAAAGGTACGAAAAGAGTGTAATGACACACCATTTGGTAACACTGGGAATATCTTTGTATCATGATAGACAAGCACTGAGCTTTAAGGATCATGCAGAATATATTATTAATACAATTAGATTTAAACTCTCATATTTTTAGAGAATATGCAACTTTTGAAACAAATGGACAAAAAAAATACTACAAAAGAATAAAACATCTATAGGTTGCAAAAATTATAAAATAGGGCAATGAGATGTATTTTGCATTTTCCGAAGAAAACTCCTATAAATAATATACTGAAAGAACTTGATTGGTTGCCAATTAGAGAATTATTTGATTTTCAAGCACTTGTTTTTATTTACAAACTGACGTGAAGTAGAATACAATTGGGAGATACACATGAATCATACTAAGTGATATTCTAAGACTTCAACACAAAACTCTATTTTACAAATGTTTAAAAATGTTCAACAACCTACCAAACAAAATTAAAGATTGCCAAACATTAAATATTTTTAAATCTGATGCAGTAGTGCATGTTATAATTGGTAATGTTCTATTGTTAAAAGTGTCCTTTTTATAAAAATGCAAAATTAATTTTACTTACTTTACTTATTTAAATTTATGTAGGTGCTATAATAATTTATTTCTGTCTGTATTCTATCTGACTTATACTTTGTATGCTATGTTGTTTTAGTTTAAATATATTTAGAGATCTTGACATATTAGTATATAAATACTCAATTTATCAATGTTTAACAGGTCTCTAATAAGATATATGTATATATATACTGAATGTCATTTTGTTACAAAATTTGTATTTTACAAGATGTATTAGTTTGTTTAAGCAAAATAAATGATTACTAACTAACTAAAAATTTGTTAAACTAATTGGTCAAATAAGCCCAAATGATTTTTCTCAATATTAGAAAAAACATACTTTTTACAAAAGGGACATTGGAGACTTTGATTATTGTTGTTTGAAGGTGGTAGAAAATTTTGAACTTGAGAGTAAACTAGAGTTTTGAACTTCCTTTGTCTTTATTTTTTTCACAATATTTTGAATGCTTATGGATATATGCATCATCATCAGGTGAATTCTGATTATTATCTCAGACATCGAACAACAGTACTAGAAAAAACACAAAATAGGTGAATGTTTAAAAACATCTAAAGCCCTGTTCTCACTATGCAACTTTGTCATGCATCTGATTTTTCAATAACAGGTTAAAAGAAGACACAATCTGCTTGTGTTTTCTTTCAATCTGTTTTTAGAAAATTTGATGCATGGAAAAGTTGCATAGGGAAAACAGAGTATAATAATTTGGAGCACGATTTATCCCAAAAAAATCTCAACCGGTTTGTCTGTAAGGTTATGTAACTTCCTCATACAGTGTGTCCCAAAAGTCTGTAATAATGAATTTTTTGGGAGAACTATATTTTTTAAAAAACACTGGTCAGGCCATGGTGGTAATTTAAGGCTTAAAATATTTTGGCATAATTTAAGGGATACCGTTTTTGATTAAGCAATTTTTACTATGTTTTTCACATTTTTATGCCATGATTTTGCACAAATTTGAAAGCTTTCTTTCCAAATTTTTGATTTCTAGAATAAAACACTCAAATTTTTCGTTTTCACTTTTTTTAGGGTTCAAAAAAAGTACTGCCTAAAACATTTTTTCTCTGTTAAAATGAAAAATATTTAGAGAGAGAGGGCCGAATTTTAGAGGTAGAGGGAGAGATATTTTAGTGACATGTAAAAATATTTAAGGTTGTTGAAGAGAGGCAGCAGGTTATAAAAAAGTATTTTAAAGAAAGATGGACATAATTTAAGGCAATTGTTTGATAAAAATTTCTGTTCTGTCATCTGTCTGTCATCTTGAGTGGTCTCGTGCATATGGTTTTTATTTTGCCATTTTTGTCCAAAAAACAGCAAAAATTGCAATTTTTCAAAGCGTAAAGTGTGTAAAGTAAAACATAAGGTGGTATTAATTTCTTTCAATCAAAGTTCCTTACAGTCTTTAAATTTACCAAAAAACGTGTCCTACTAAAGTGTATTTTAGCACATCTAAAAATAATTTAACAGGTATTTAAGAAAATAATTTTAAGGGTCATCATGGCTTTACCATTAGGTATATGATCATTATAGGTAAAATGGAAGAACACAACAAATTTAAACTTGAATATCTTGAATAAGATAAAAGATAAACCCAAAGTGTTTGGTATTTTTGAAAAGCCTATTATTTAAGGATTCAGAAATTGAGATAATATACATTTAAAAAAAATATAGGTTTGTGTCATATTTTATTTTGGGACACTGTATAAAAAGGTATACATTTTTCAAAACCGCGTTTTTTATCTAAATGACCCTATGAAAAAAAACATAGTTCTCCCTAAAAATCCTTTATTCCAGACTTGCAACACACTGTATATTAAATAATGGTAAAACTTAAACAAGTTGTTATTTTTTAAAATTGAGCTATAACTGTTATTAATTATATTTAAAAAACAACAAAATGAATCTCGTGTCCGCAAATAAAAATGAAAGTAAAACTCGTGGCATATCGGACAAAGCGTTTTTGTTTCTCACTTCATTATGACCAGGCCTCCAATGTCTAATGGAGAATCCAGACACCTACATACCTGTTTCATCCTTATTAGGAATCATCAGGGAGTCATAGGATTATACCTGGCAGTTGAAGCTACACAGTGACCATGCACACATCTAGAAAGTTTGTAATCCTTGGGGACGTAGTAACTGTGTGCGCCACCTGTCGAATAACCGGAGAAACAAAAACATCAAAATTGAAAAGTGCAAGACACCATAAATACAGAATCCTGTACCGTTCAGCAGGTTATAAAGTTACTTTAAAGTTACTATGTCCCCAAGTATTACAAACTTTTTGTTTTAAATTCTAGAGGTGTGCATGGTCGCTGTGTAGCTTCAACTGCCAGGTATAATCCTATGACTCCCTGATGATTCCTAATAAGGATGAAACAGGTCTGTAGGTGTCTGGATTCTCCATTAGACATTGGAGGCCTGGTCGTAATGAAGTGAGAAACAAAAACGCTTTGTCCGATATGCCACGAGTTTTACTTTCATTAATTATATTATTAAGTAAAGGCTCCTAAAATATCCGTTCTTTTTGGCATGTAGCAGAAAATACACTTCCAGAACGTCACCTGTGCCTGTATGATTAAGACACTAGATTTTCTTTTTGTTTAGGAATGTGGCTGCACCTGCAAAAAATGCCTTTCTAGTGACCATGATGTCCAACTTCATGTAGAAATTGAAAACCTAAAACAGCATCTCTTTGAAAAGGAAAATCACATTGTAATGATGGAGACAAACTTTCTTAATGAAGCTAACAAGTTTCCCAGTGGAGAAGTGATATCATTAAAAGAAGAGCTATTGACATGGCAAGACAAGTACAAAAGGTTATTATGTTAACTGTGTTTTAAATGTTAATTTTGTAGTGATCATGGTACATTGATACAATTTCCTAAAGGGCCAAAGCTTCGTTAGTTACTTCAGCTGATTTAAGTTGTCTTTACCAGAATAAGGTATTTAAAATTTGATGGTAACAAAATTAATCTTACAAGTTCAGAATAATTGTTCTCTAGTATTAAAAATTTTAGGATTTAGAGCTAATGCAGAAAAAAAATAAGGTAAATATTTTGCTAAATGGGTGAATATATTGCTCAATATATTGGGATGTCCCAAAAGCAAAAACAATTATTTTTTATTTTTGATTGTTTCACTGTTGGTCTGGAATGACATTTTTTTTAAACCCACCAGGTCTAGTAATAACCTGACATAAGAAAAAATGCCCTTAGTATTAAATTAGCCTTTTGTGCCTCGGAAATGTCTAAACAATAACATTTTTAAATTTAAAATTAAAAAGCATTTCAGGTTCTAAAAGATACCAACATAAATTAAAAAATGTACCATTGTATATTATCTATTTTGCTTACTTTAATTAATTTAATTTTGCCGGTCTCCGTAGCACAGTAGGTGGCATATTGGCCTGCCGCACAGATTGATTCTATAATGGATGGAAAGTCCAAGACAAAAAAAATTTAGGTACTCTCTCCTTTTGCGATACCAATATTAAGTATTTTGTACAAGTAGTAGTAGTAGTATAGGGCCGTGGGCCTGGCAATTAGGCCGCTTCATGGGCCCTTTCTACCATACCCGTTCCTTACCCCTATGCCCCTACTTCCGCTGCGCCTCTCTCTCCGGGCCTCCCTGTCCTCTATCATGGGAAATTCCCACTTCAGCTGCCTTGATCTGGCATATGCATCACACTCTGCTATCAAGTGCACGGGATCTCCTGCTACTCTTATATGCGTCAGATGTTTGTTCAGCTGATTGTGCCCAGTCAACATACCTGTTATCAGTCCAATGTCCTTTCGGTCTTGCCTAAGAGCCATTTAGTTCTGGCTACATTTGGACCATCCACGAATAGCTTGGACTGTCTGCACTTTGACTCTTGCCTCCAGGACGTTTTCAGTTCATTGTTCGCCCATTTGTTGATCTCACTTTGTACCTGTTTCCTTGTTATTCCCAGAAGAGGTTCCAGTCCAATGTATAGGGTTTCGGCCCCTAGTCTGGCAAGTTCGTCCGCTTTCTCAGTATTCCCTCATGACCCGGAACCCACATCAGTGTCACTCTTTTGTCTTGAGCCAGTGTTTGCAGTGTGTGCATAATTTTTTGTACAAACATTAGATTCAAGATTTAGATGGATAGGTTTCTAGATGGCAAATTAATGAACTTCAACTTTGGGATTATTAAACAGCAATAATCTTTATCTGTTCATTTTTGTAACTCATACATAAATGGTTGTAAAAATTATTTATTTTAATTTTTAATAATATTTTATATTTGGTCCAGTTGCTATGAATGTGTTTAATTTATTTATTATATATTAGTGAACTTATATTTTTACTATCACAGAGATTTAAAAAAATATACACCCATCAAGGAGGATAGGTTTTAGGGTTTTAGACATTAAACCATAAAATGTGGAACTTGAGCTCTGATATCTACTTAACTATATATAACTCTGATATTTACTTAACTATCAAGAATCAATCAATAAAAGTGTGGGTAAAACTCATTTAGAAAATATGAAGAGGTAACACCATTTGGGGACATTTTGTGAAAATCACCCAAATATATTATTTATTTAATATTTAGGCTATATGAAGCTCATAGAAGAGTTCAAAGGGTAAACCAGGGTTTAGAAGATAAGTTGCTAAAACTGGTGGATGTTTGTGAGACAGAGAAGAACACTTTAACTAGAGATGTAGCAACGCTTTCGCAAAATTTAGCAGAAGCCAATTATGCTATTAAGAAGTTGACTGAGGATAATGTGAGTAAAATAAATTCTTTGTGCTTTGGAGAATAAAAGAATATGTTTTTTTCTTATTTATTTTTTAAAGCAGCTTAAGTATATACAAGGTAAAATAGTAGTTTTAGCAACTAGTTGCTAAAATAGTACGTTTTTTTACAAGCGTTGGTTTAAATAACGAGCGCAGCGAGGTATTTAAAAACGCGAGTAAAAAAAGCACAGTTTAGCCGTGAGTTGCTAATACTATTTTTTTTAATACCTTTATCATAAAATCCAAGAAAACAGGGAAATACTTTTAAAAATCTCGAACGAAGAGAACTTCTCGCAACACACCATCTTTACATTATATAAATCAAGGCGGCTGGTAAATGAAAAACAATCCTTTCCATAGCGATGTGTCTTTTTACTCGGTGATGTTCATTGTTGCGACATTTTAATCTTTGACAATTTGATATTTTGACGATATTTTTAAATGATTTTTTCGTAAATACTTGGTGAAAACTGGCGCAAATGGCTTAATTCTTAGGCAAGAATAATTAGATTTTTTTCAATATTACTATTTTCCGCTATTTCTCTTTAACTTTGGGTAAAAAACGTACAGAAATCTTTTTTTGCACCCGTGATCCAAAAAAAAAACAATGCTTTAGTTATCTGCAGACAGTTACTAAAATCATGTTTTTAATGAAGAAAAAGAATAGAAGTTTATGCGGATGGGCCAAATTTGAGTCTCATTGATACTAGAGACCCAATCAAAGTCAAGTTTATTAAAAATGATGGAAATGTCGGTCCCCTATACTCTAGCATTGTTTAGAGAGAGTAGTCACCTTCTGTCCTTGTTTATTCGTAAGCGTCGAAAAATTAAAAAAACGAAATAGTTTACTCTTTTGACAAATTGGTTTGTTTAATTGTTGACATTCGATGTCACTGTCACCGCGGTTACCTTAAACAGAAAGTAATTTTTAACACATTATTTTTCTATATTTGTAGCCTATTTATATAACTATTTTGGATTAACGCCAAAGTCATTTCAAATAAAATCAACCAGAGGTTTGGCAGACCATCTCCCCGATTTCGATAATTTTTGGTACATTTATTGCCCATAAAGGGAATGAAAAATTTTTTTGAAGATTAGTTTTTTTTAAATTAATTTTTGAAAATCAAAACAAACTACCATTTTGCTTAAACATGGACAGTGGGTTACAGCTCGTTTTAAAGAGAATACCTTTCGAATGATGTATGACGTGATGTACTTTTTGTTTAAAAAAAAATAAAAAAAAGCTTTAAATTTTTGACAAACGGCATTTTTTTCAAAAAAAAATCATACTTTTTTTCTAGATATTTCGCCAGGCTAGTTACAAAATTTCAAGATGGAGATTTAATGGGTTCATCAAAAAAAAATATTTTAAAATTTTCAGAACAGTTTTTCAAAAAAATTAGGTTGTGTGATACTTTATCAAAATTGACTTTAAAATACCTATAAAACAAGGTATTATTCGCTTTTCTACGGTATACAGTACTCAAGATATAACTCTTTTTGTGTATCTGCACATTTGGTTAAAATTGACTGTCTTTACAGGTATTTATCAAAATATGAATATCTTGAGAACCATACATACTACAAAAGCAAATAATAGCTGGTTTTAAAGGTATTTCAAAGGTCATTTTAATGAAGTATCACATGACCGATTTTTTTTTTAATAAAAATTTTTAAAATAATTTTTTTTGATGAACCCATTAAGTCTACATCTTTGAATTTTGTAAATAGTTTGGCGAAATACCCTGAAACAAAATATATTTTTATAAAAAGTAATAAAAAATGCTGTTTTTCAAAAATGAAAAAAAAAAGTTTTTTAATTTCAAATTTTTTTTAAAACAAAAAGTATATCATGTGATACATCATTCGAAAGGTATTTAAAATACCTTTAAAACCACCGTCCAAGTTTAGGTAGTTATCGAGATATTTCAATTTCTTTAAGTACATGTTTGAGCAAAATTTGTAGTTTTTGTGATGTTCAAGAATTAATTAAAAAAAAAAACAAATGGTCAAAAAAATTTCAAATTTGGGCTTTTTCATCCCCTTTATGGGTAGAATATATGTACCAAAAATTATTGAAATTGAGGAGATGGTCTGCCAAACCTCCCTTTTTTTTGGTTGGTTGAAATGTCCCAAATGTGTTTGTTTAATTGTGAACATTCAACATCACTGTCACCGTGGTTACCTTGAACAGAAATAATTTTTCCTACAACGACACACGAAAATGTTTTCTCTAGTGACGATATGAATAACAGCAAACCATCCAAACAATGTAGGTATCTAGTAGGCTATGATTTGTAGAAGCGTCGGAAATAGGCCGAAACCATTTTTGTCTCTAGGGAAGAAAATACTTTCTTCTTTTGAGAGGAAAATTAAAAAAAATTAATAATAATAAAAAATACGAATTAAATCCTAAAGTGGTTGTAGGAAAAATAGCGTACACAACTCGATAGAAAATTACATTCTTACACTCGCGTGTTGTTTCACTCGGCTAGCGTCTCGTTCACAACATTCACGCTCGTGTGAAATATGTCACTTTCTCGTTATGTAATGTACTATTTTAACACATTATTTTTCTATATTTGTAGCCTATTTATATAACTGTTTTGATTTAACGCCAATGCACTGACATTTTGACAAGAAAATAACCAAGAAATGTCAGTTTCACGGACTTTGATTGGATTGTCACTTCCCTTTTTCTTTAATACATGTTATATATACAGGGTCTCTAATCGTGACCTCCGGTCACCAATTAGTGACCGAAGGTCACGCTCTAGTTGATACTACACAGTAGATTCGGGATATTGGAAACTGTAACATCTCTTGTGTAAATGTTAACCTGTGACATTTATTCACCACAACAATTTGAGCCTAAATGTCATATTTTAGGTTTTGCTAACCATATGAGTATATTTTTTTTAATTCTAAATTAAGTTTTAAACTTTTTTATTTACAATTATATAGGTATTTAAACAATATAGTGCGTTTACCCAGACCAAAATTCAATGTGGTACGTGATTTCCCCGAAATTGTTTATAGAAAAAATCGATAAAAATATGTGTTAACATTTTTGAAAGCCCTCTATTATTTTTTAAATATTAAAATGAAAACATACACTTCTATCCACATAAAACTGGTACAGCAGAAGGTAGCTGCAAATACGATTTTTTATATTTTCCAATGTGCAACACTGACTTTTTGACTTTGTTGTTTATTTTTTACTAATTCAAAATATAAGGCCACTAAATAAAAACCACACTTTAAAAAAGCAAAAATGTTTTATTAAGTAAACAAAAGCTACACAGTACTATAATACGATAGGAACTATAATAAATGGATTTCAAGAAGAAGGAGCTGTCCCTCGAAAGGAACACACCAGCAAAGGGAAATAAATAAAATTAAAAAAAACAAAATTAAAAACATAAAAAAATACATATTTTTAATATCACATCATTGCACCGTTGGATGCGTTTTGAAGTCTTCTGGGCATTGAACTGGCTAAATGTTTAAATAAGTTTGGATTTTCAGCAATAACTTCCCTATATGCCCTTACGGAACATTTAATGGAACTCATTAAATGTTCTGGATTCCTGGGAAGTTTTAATATAACTTGCTAATTTCTTTGCGATAAGTCCCCAAACGTTCTTTATTGGATTTGCAACAGAGGTTTTTGCAGACCAAGGAAAAACTTCGATATTATTATCCTGGAACCATCGCTGCGCAATTTTGGCCGTATGAACTGGACAGTTATCTTGTTGGAATAGAAAGTAATCTAGATAAGGGACTCTCACCTCTGAAAGCCTTTCATTCCCCAGCATATTAACGTAAACGTCGGCTGTAAATCGCCCAATAATTCTTAATAGAGCTATGTTCTCTAGCCGATATCCAGCTCCAAACATTTACCCAAAATCTTCCCGCCAGGTCTTCGTGTCCAACAATATATCGTTCTTCGTATCGGGTTCTTGGCGGTCGATATTGGAGTCACAATCGAGGGGTTTTAGTCGGTAGGAATCCAACACTACCCGGGCTCTCCTGGTAGAGGAGAAATGAATCTGGCAGGAAAGTAGTTCAGGCGTCTTATGCAAGATTTCCCCTTGATACCCTTGAAAAAAAAACCTAAAATATGAAAAAAATTATATCGCACCTAGGGAGATAAAGAATTTTCATATAAATATAATAAAAGTAAAGCCAAGTGTTAAATCATCTTACTTGTTTTATAAATATGATTTTTTTAAATTTTTTTGACAACCAGTTAATAATTTTTGCTTGGTGTCGACTTTTACCATTTAAATACTATAAAAGTATAATTATACCGACAATTTATACTATTTTAAAATTTTGCGAATGGCATGCAGTACATCTTATTATTTCATCTGTTTGTCAGCAGATATGAGCATCAAAATAAATTAGTTTTTTTATCAGCTTTTTTATGTTTGTTTTAGGAACGGTACAAAAATGATGTAAACTTAGCCATCCAATTTTTGCAGTGCAAGCAGACGAATTTTGTTGCGCACAGATTTGACAGGGTATGTATTCGAAACTGGCGGCTAGCACTTTTACGATTGTGTCCAGTCAGGAATATACTGGGGTTTTGAAGATTGTAATTAAAAAATATTTATTGCCTTCAACTTATTCCACTTAAAGTTTTACTAGAAGCCACTTTTTTAAAAATTACTTACGACTTCTGTACAATATTTTAAGTTAATAAATGAGAATGATTAACGTACATTAACTTAAGGATTTGGCAGAAAGGTTCCATAAAGCGCTCTAATGTCCAGGCCCACAAGCCGCCCCTCTACTACTGCTACTACGACTATGACTAAGGATTTCTCTTAACTACACCACTATTGTTTTACGTCCCTTAAGCTAGAAGAGCAAGGTGAGCAGAACAAATTTTTTTATAGTGCATAATGAAGTGCTAATTAAGTGCCCCATTTAAAAATTTAGTGATTCTTTAAAAAAAAATACAGCATGTTCTGCTAGCTCCAAATGAACTCAGAAGAGCAATAGATTAAAAATCATCGGAATTAAAAATATCATAGTGCATAATAAAGTGCTAATTAAGTGCCCCATTTAAAAATTTAATGCCCTTTTTAAAAAAAAAAAAAAAAAAAACACTGCGCTAGCTTCAGATGAACTCAGCAGAGCAATACACTAAAAAACCATATAAATCAAAATTATCATAGTGCATAATAAAGTGCTAATTAAGTGCCCCATTTAAAAATTTAAAACTATTTTTTTTTTAAATACAGCATGTTCTGCTAGCTTCAGATGGACTCATAATGCATAATAAAGTGCTCATTAAGTCAAAAATGTAGTGTCTTTTGGTTTTTTTTTAACATGTTAAATATACTGATACCGATGCATTGAAATATTTACTTTAAGTGTCTAATAACAACAATTTTGGCTCTTATGAAGCTAGCAGAACATGCTCTATTTTTTACAAAAAGGAGCACTAAATTTTTAAAAGGGGTATTTAATTAGCACTGAATACGCACTTTATTATCCTATTTAATAGTTTTTGTTTCAACGATTTTTATCGCATTGCTCTGCTGAGTTGATATGAAGCCAGCAGAACATGCTATATTTTTTAAAAAAAGGAGCACAGAATTTTTAAATGGGTTACTTATTTAGTACTTGACTAGCTTTTTATTATGCACCACGAGACTTTTTATTCCGATGGTTTTAAATGCATTGCTCTGCTGAGTTCATCTAAAGCTAGCACACCATGCTATTTTACAAAAACAAGAGTTTAAAATTTTGAAATGTGGCACTTAATTAGCACTTTCTTATGTACTATGATAATTTTGATTCCGATGATTTTTAATGTATTGCTCTGCTGAGTTAATCTGAAGCTCGCAGCACATGCTATATTTTGGGGTACTTAATTAGCACTTTATTATGCACTATGATATTTTTAATTTAGATGCTTTTTAATGTATTGCTCTGCTGACTTCTTTTGAGGCTAGCAGAACATGCTGTATTTTTTTAAAAAAAAGGAGCACTAAATTTTTAAATGGGGCACTTAATTAGCATTTAATTAGCACTTAATTATGCACTATAAAAAAATTGTTCTGCTCACTTTGCTTTGCTAGCCTCAGGGTCATTATTGTTTTCAAAGCTTTTTACCCTCTAGTTTAATCTAAAGTACTCTCTGCAAAACTACCCTCTTAACTTAGTAAGAGAAAAATTAGACTGGTCAGGGAATACAATTTATAAAAAACTATCACCATATGTTGATGGAGTTTTCTAGCCCTGATGCATATCCCTGGGTAATAACAAGTGAAGAAAGGCCCATGATTTTTTCTTGTAAATTTTACGAAATCTATTTTATTCACGTAACTTAGTTTTTTTACCTAAAACAGTTTATTTTTACTGGATTGTTATAAGTTATTAATAGCAGGTGACCTAGAAAATGCATTCTTTACGAAGTGTATCAAGAATATTATCATATTTTATACTTTAGTGGGGTGGCGCAATTGTATAATCAATACTTTCTAGTTTTGGTTTCCAATTTTTAGCCAGCAACGGCTTGAATAAAAAGTTTGAACAATTCTATCCAATTCTTAGATTTTTTCGGTCCAGTAAGTTTAAGGTGTTATATTTTTTTCATAACTTTGAAACTAAGCAATTAATTTGTGTATATTCTTATATTTATTTTACTTTTAGAAAGCAGTGGTACTTTTAAAGAATAGTTTTAAACTTTTATATCGCGATTTTTTGGTACTATGGTCACACGGATACACTTTCCTACAAGCGTGTTTTCCGTACATATTTTGGTGTTTAGCGTGTAATAATAGTAATTTTTACAACATGCGGCTAAAACAGTTTTTTTTTTGAAGAGTGTGGTTTTAAAGAACGAACGCAGTGAGTGATTTAAAAACGAAAGTAAAATTTTATAAGGCCGACTTTCATTAGATAATTTCACAACTCTAGATGGACAAGTTTTAAATTCTGGTTATTTTTCATTGACGAAGTGAAAAAAAAAATAGCAGTTCAACAGCAGTAGCGACTTCTATTTGAAAACGAGTGCAGTTTATGTTGCACGTTTTCTTGCATGATCGCCAATAGCTCGTGGAGCGTCAGTGCGTGATTATTTTTATTGTTTATTTTGAGACTTGGACCATACCTTTGTTTAAAATGTCCAATATTATTTAAAAAGTATATACAGGGTGGATTCTTTAAACGGAACGGTGCTTCTCGCGGGTTAGAATTTGGTTTTATAAAAAAATCCAAAAAGACGTCAATTGAGATTTTTTTATGTTGTTTTGTTTACGAGGTATGGCAAAAAAATATTTTTTAAAAAATAGGACACCCTGTATAGTTTGACATTTTTGAATTCTAAAAAAAATTATCTTTTTGACAATTCCACACACTAAGACTCTATCTCTTATGGTTCCCAAGATAGAGGCATTTAAACTTGCATGGAATTGTTGTCTATGTTTTACGGGGGACATTTGAATGAATATCGAAGTTTTCTATACAGATTTAGATAAAAATATCTTAATTATCGTAAAAGATAGATCCTACTGTGTGGTATTGCCGAAGAGAGAATTGTTTGCAGATTTAAAAAATTTCAAAATATACAGGGTGTCCTATTTTAAAAAAAATATTTTTTTTGCCATACCTCGTTAACTAAATGACATAGACAAAATCCAAGATGACACGATTAAAGGAAATTAAAAATCTCAGTTGACGTGTTTTTAAATTTTGTTATTTAACCAAATTCTGACCCGCTAGAAGCACCGTTCCGTTTAAAGAATCCACCCTGTATATTAAATGTGTGTGATGATGAAGATGAAGAGTTATTTTTCTTAAGAAGAGCCTGTCTATGGGGATGACAATTTTAATTTAATAGACACTTAAAGTTACATATAAAAAGAGCGCGTATTCCTTGTCGTATCTCAGTGCGCATGCTCAGAACGGATACGCCTTACAACAGCGACTACGCCTCATTTATCCATATGACCACCCTTAAAGGAAAATCTGTTGAAACAGCGATATATGACTTTATTCTGAAAATTTTTCAAAACATTGAAGAAAAAATAAAACCTTAGGTGCCTTTCTAGACCTGTCAAAAGTATTTGACAGCATAGACCATGGGCTATTGATAAATAAACTAAAGCATTATGGTATTCAAGGCCCAGCTCTACGTTGGATACAGTCATATCTTGCTGAAAGATCCCAAAAGGTCTGTCTGGAGATGGAAGAGTGTAAGTCATTCTCAGAGGCAATTAATATTAAACTCGGCATAGCCCAAGGCAGTGTCCTGGGACCATTTATCTTTTTAATTTACATAAATGACTTATCCTCAACAGTTTCATCAGATACATTAAGTCTTGTCAATTTCGCAGATGATTCCAACACCTTGGTGTGGGCTAAAAGTTTGGAGGAACTTTTTACAACAGCACGTGAAAATCTGAAGCTGGCTGAGGGCTGGTTTAGTGGCAATAAGTTGTTGCTTAACTGTGAAAAATGAGTTTTCATGTGTTTCAGAACCACCCAAGCTAGCGAAGAATATCCAGAGACTGTGGAACTCTTATCTCAGAATGTTAAACTTTCAAGGTCTGTCCGCTTTCTAGGCCTCCACATTGATCAGCATTTAAACTGGGATGTGCAATTACAAAATGTTAGCAAAAAACTTAACTCTGCATGTTTCTCTCTAAGAGTACTTAAAGATTACCTTCAAGAAAAAACTTTGCTCTCTGTTTATTATGCTAATTTTTACTTCATCTTGCGTTATGGAGTCATTTTTTGGAGGGGAGCTGTGGGGAGCACCGAAATTTTGATTATCCAGAAGAGGGTCGTGAGAATATTACAGAAAATTGCAGAGGAAAATTTAAATCCTTAAATATTCTCACCTTTCCAGGCGTCTATATTTTCGAGTGTATTATGTTTCTTTTTAAAAACTTCAAATTGTTTAGTCACCTTATACCATGCCATGGCTATAATACAAGAACCATAAATCTCAATGTTCCCATTCACAGACTTTCACTGATAGAAAGAAGTCCCCTCTATGCGTGTGTGAACTTCTATAACAAACTTCCATTTTCTATTCGACAAGAGAGGTGTCCAAAAGTTTTCAAGAAAAAAGTATTTCAATGTCTTGTCAATATTGAGCCCTACACAATTTCTGAATTTATGGAGTGTTTGCTTCCAAATGCAGAATAAAAATCACAAGTTTTATTTTATTTTTGTTTTATTTTATTTTTATTTTATTTTATTTTGTTTTGTTTTGTTTTATTTTACTTTATTTTATTTAATTTTATATTTTATTTTATTTTAATTTATTTTATTTTATTATTTTATTTTATTATTTTATTTCATTATTTTATTTTATTAATAGTCGAACCTACTATTCTGTTAATTATTACTGTCTTTTTACAAAAATTTTATTGCCTGTGATCTTTTAAACTATTTAAATTTGTTTTTTACTTACATTTATATTCTTAAGCTTATAAAATTCAATTTGATTTTAGTTTTAAATTAATTATTTCTTTATGACGTTATTTGCTCAATTATACCTAAAAAATTTATGCAAATAAAGAACTACTCTACTCTACTCATTCAGTATTCGCAAGCAGTTAGTACATTATATCGACGACAACGACTAAGCACCCTTTTTATGTGCAACTTTAACAGTGGGATTTACTAAAAGGGTTTAGCCTATTCTAGACAGGTCCTAGGTTTAAGTGAAATTGTTGGTTTTAAGAATTTTACACCAACTTCCTTGAGTTTTGGACATAGTTTGATTTATAAGAATAATTTTAATTATTTTTTTTTTTTAGTGAAGAATTATCATAACACAATCTTTGGTTGGATTTAAGAAGAAAATTTCTATTTAAAAGAAGTTTTTTTTAACCCTAGGGGGGATCTAAATGGTAAACAAAAACACTCTGTCGAGCAAATTAAAAATGAAGTTATATGTTATTCTTATCAAAACATACCCTTGTTTATTGATTTTCGCGATTAACACTCACTCTCACAAAACCATTTCGATATGTAATCATAAAATAAGAATTAGATTAACTTTGTATTTACTTAAAAGGGGTTTTTATCTATCGAAAGTATGAAAAAACTTTACAAACACAAACCCGCAATCGAAAACTACAAATAAAAATATTTCATCAAAGTAGGTCATGAAAAAAAATGCGGCTAAAAACAGACATGAATCCATGCTTTCACAAAGGAGTCATGTCATGCTAGCTAGTTATTTATTATTTACTTTTTTTACCAAAATAATTATTTTGATCTGTAAGGTTTCTGTTTATGAATGACATATGAAACAACAATAATGTAAGTTATTTTGTTTTGCAATAAATGCTATATAATATAATAATAATAATCTGGTAGGGAAATTGCTGAGGAACAGTTATGGCAACATTGTAGAGTCGCGTTCTGATTGGTTCTGAAGCAATATTTAAAATGTGGCGGTTTCGCACAGATGTGTTGTTTACCCGTGAAAAGATAGTTCCGGCGACTTTTCGGCACTTTTTTCACCTAACGCACACTTCTTATGCATTTTATAAGTCTTAAAACAAAAATATAAACACAAAAAACTAACAAAAACCCGACGGATCATTCGGTCGTAAGATGGCAAAGGGTGCCTCGACAAATCAATAGACTTTTTGCCCTGGTTGTCAGATTGTAGGGAGTAAATGTCCTAATTCTGATTTCAATAATCTTTTCTAGAAGATAAAACAAAACATTATGTTAAATAAATTTCCCAACTTTTTCGGAACTCTATTTACTTTATTAGAATAATGTATTGTACTTACGCTATCTATTGCAATCTTACGTAATTATAGGAAATAAAATAAGGGATAATTATGGAAACTCGGCAACCGCGGTCTAAATTTCTGATATTTCAGCCTAGATGTGTGATTTGTCTAAAGTTTTTTATGCGGTTTCTAGTTTATTTTAATTTCTTTGACATAAACTGCGCTCGTTTTCATTTTTCGATATTTTTATAAATCCAGTATTTTCGAAATTAAAATGTCAAATTTGACAGTTAACAAATATGGATAAAATTCCGCCATTGTTTGTTCAATTTTGAAAAAGGGTGCAAAATTTCGAGTCTCTAGCACACTTCGTTTGGACTTCACCACTGAACTCGTTTTACAAAGGCTGACCTTTCGTCTTAAGCATAGTGTTTTTGGACTCTCCGTGTGAGGAACTAGTAGTTGTAGTTGTAGTAGTAGTAGTAGTATAGGGGCGGCCCGTGGGCCTGGCGATTAGGCCTCTTCATGGGCTCTTTCTGCCATATCCCTTTCCTTACCTCTATGCCCCTACTTCCGCTGCAACTCTCTCTCCGGGCCTACCTGTCTTCTTTACGAAGTTCAGTATGTCCAATGTCCTTTCGGGTCTTGCCTAAGAGCCATTTAGTTCTGGCTACATTCGTGTGAGGAACTGCAAATAAATTTATTTTCGGTAGCTACCTACGGAAGTTCAAACCCAAGTAGCAGCCTTCATGGACGTACGCAAGCCGCTCGAAGAAAAGAGGCCAAATTCAAATATCAAAGTGCCAATTTCAACCTTCCCACCTACCGCTATGTTCTACAACATGCCGAAAACGCCCGAAGTGGAAAGAAAAACGGAAGATAACGGAGAGACGAAGGGACAAGGTCTGCTAAAAAGCTACATTAAATTTTGTATTGCTTTTTACTTTTACTTTGTGTCTAATTTTTTAAAAGGCAAAGGCAATATTAAAAAAAAAGTCTCATAGACCCATTTTAGTAAAGTGATTATTTTTCATCTTTTTGCGTCTAAATTCTTTCTAATTTTGACA